>OZ023177.1:4170634-4555634 GCA_963678695.2 Diplodus puntazzo | reverse complement strand
ATTATTGAAAATGTTTGGATGTCCAAGTCCAAAAGGATCCCTTGCACCCAACACTTAAATCTGACTCTAAAAATTGGATTATACTCCCAACGTTTCTGCATCAGTACAGAAAAACTGCAGTTTAAACAGAATTATTCTGAATGTTGATTAATTAGCTCTATGTGTAAGTAGACAGATCAAGGCAGCAACCATGTGTGTGTCGGTGTGTTTGTGTTATTACCTGTTTCAGTGCCAGGTTGCCAATGATTAAATTCCACTTTTCTATAGGGGAATCCATCTTGCCCACGTTCACCTATGAACAGAAGTAAGAAAAAAGCAAACATTTTATGACTTCTCCATTACTGCTAATAATTCTGACCCTGTATGACCTGAAAAATCCCTGGCCCTTATTATACTCAAAAATTATGTGAATAAATTGTCATCCATCCATTATCTGTAACCATTAATCCTTTGCAGAGTCACAGGGCATTAATCCAGCGACTTATTAAGCTCACATCCAATCCAATAAATGATTATCTTTAATGTTAAGGGGTACTCCAGCTCTTTAGCACTGAACTTGAATAAAGTTGAGGTGAATATAAGAGACAAACTAAAGATAGTCAATTAATCAAGACACTGGATCACTTCCAATAATCTATTTTTTCTTTTCTTTTTTCTTTAGGTCCTAGCTGCTCAACCCTTACATCTTTCAAACTCCACATCCATATCATGTAAAGCAAATGTTTTTCTAGACATCCTGGTGTGCAGTTGATGACTATATGAACTCTGAAGTCTACAGCACACAGAAACTTCCCTGATGATGCTGTCAGGCCTGTATTTCTTTGTTGTTCTGAGGTTGTTGGGTTTTTTTTTTGGCTTTTGTTGCGAGATTGTTGCCACTGCATTGCAATGGGAATGAAACAGAGGAGATAAAACGACACATGAGGTAATAGACGAATTATACATTTCATGTTATGGCACGTCTATACCTGGGAACATATTTAAAAATTCCATTCACTGACCTAAAATAAATACTGTTGCCAACAAATACATCCCATCCCTAACACTCCCCATATGGATCCTGTTATTGTTGTCTGACATCAGACAACTGCTCCTTGTGAAATCGAGGTAGACTGATTTGTCCAAAGTTTCCTTTTCCAAAGGAAATGCTGACTTTTCCATTGTTCCTTTTCTAGTAGGTCAGAAATGTTCCTATTTCGAGTTGTCTGGAATGCAGTGTTATAAAAGACACTATTTTGTTGCAACAGGACTTTCGCAATAGAACAATGCAGTTAAGACGATAACTGTGATATCTAAAAATGAAATACTGATATTGTTACACCATATCATACCAGCGCTTCACTACAGTATTCATATATTTAGAATATGTCACATACACAGAAAGAATAAACACAACAGATGAAGGGCAGACTTTTTCCTGTGCACCCTTATTTAATTTCTCTCCCTCTGTTAGAGCAATTTTTATGTTAAAGTCCGTGTAAAGCAAAATCAGCCATTTTCTTGAATATTGTCACGGGGATGCAAGTGAGTCGCAGCAGCTTAGCAATGCTGCAGCCACGTACTACACAATGAGGCATTATGTACAAAGCGCAACGCTGGGTGACACCTGCAATAAAACAGAACATTTCACAAGTATAATGGTTCTGTTGTACAGTTATGAATTCACAGTCTCTCTCTTCCCAGCCTCTCTAACGTAGTATCAATTCGAGTGTAATTCATTTTGCCAAATAAGAGACGAAACATAATGATATTTATAATGATATATAATATGAAAAAAGAATAGCGCTCACTCCAATTCCAGTTATTGTCAACTCTTGAGGTCATGGTAATCTTGCAGTGAAAATCTGATTTTGTGACAGCCAATTACATTATAGGAAATGTATGATACAGAGTTTATGTCCCATACTGGCAGGTAGAAGTCAGGATATTTCAGCCTCTGCTACTTTAATTTTGAACCTTTTATTAAATCGCTCTTGTAAATACCCAATTTTATGGAATTGAAATTGCTGGAGAATGGCTTTAGTCATCTCTATGTTTCAAGTTTGTTTTGCAGTTTCAACACATAAATCGTATTGAGCTGAGGTAAGCCACGATTTTAATCATGCATACATATGTCACTAGACTGGACAGGTTTCATTCTTTCTTAAAGGTCTTTTCAACATCAGTAATCCCAGTACTGCAATACAAGTAACAACATATTTTCACTGTTTCAATTATTGTAATAACTGTGGTATTAATAAGTTAAAATTCTGCCACATGCTTTTGGAACGCACAGCTCCCCACACTATAAATTACTGTCTGTTTTACAGCTAACTCTGAGGAGAACAACAGTAACACGAAGACAAATAGTTAATGGGACAGTACGGAGGAGTATTAGCTCACACTGAGCTCTGCTGTCTGTGTGGACATAGCAATGTGAGTGCGGAGCCTGTGCCGGGATGCTGGGGGCCAGCAGGAAAAAACAAACACCAAACAAAGAGACAGTTCAGCTCGGTCACTTCTTCAGTTCGTTCTACTCTGCAGAGTTTGAATAGTGGAGACAAACACAGACACGTATGTGGACAAATCTTTTGACAGCTTCCGCTGAATGAGCAGACATTCATGCACTTATGTGAAAGATTGCACATTTTTCATGTTTGTTGAGAGGAAAGATGCCGTTTTATGAGACAATACATGCTGCAACTGTATGCTCACTTCTCCTTCCTTTTTACAGCTAGAGTCAAAGCTGACCAATAAATTGGTCATGTCACTGTTCAGCCGTCCTGGTACAGGAAATCACCCCCACTCTGCTGCATCAGCAGATTCCTCGATTCATTCTTGATCCATAAAGTTTTTACACCAAAATCCATTCAAGACGCTCCAAAGAAATTCTTACTTGAAACTTTCAAAAGTAATAACAAGTTGAACTTAGAAGGGGACAATGAAAGCAGAGAGAGCTGCCCTGACAAACAAGGTCACTGTAGGCCTGTTCAGTTTTCTTCTCAATTTCACCTGACCAAGTAGAAGACATTCAAACTGTAATTACAGACTGGTGCAGTTGTACAATGTGTCACAGAGATGAGCAATAACAACAACGGGCAGGAAAAGGCTTAGCTTGTTGCTCTGAGACACCACCACAAAAAACGAAGAAACTCCCTACAAACAAACACCACCCACACAATGGCATCACACATCTGGTTTACCATCCACAGCTGTCTGCAGAGACTGGAGGCATTTCTAACTTGGGAACAAAAATAAAAAATCTTCTGTCTACTAGGCTGCAACGTAAAAAAAAAAGGAATTAAAACAGGCAGCAGTAGTCGAATCTCTGCGACATAAAGCTGGACTCCAGCCAACTAATTATAACTAAGAACAAGTTGTGTCAGTAAATTAAACATGTCATCTGCAGAAAGAATTATGGACAACGCCTCATCAGGAATTGTTGTCTGTGCAGCTTTTTCAAATCAGTTGGAGCCAACTAAATCTACATTTTAAGAATATATAGGATGTCAGTGTCATGTCATGTAAGCTGACTGTTTGCGCCATCATAATATACAGATTACACAAATACAAATTTATTTATTTCTATTGCACACTCACTGCCAAAACCTTTAAAACAAAAGCTAAACTAAAATTGAGTGAGAGCAGGTGAGTGTGTGTGTGCCTCACCGCTGTGGACAGTCTTGAGGCCAGTGTCATCTCCAGATTCCCCTTGAGGCCAAGCAGAGCAGGAACCAGGATGAAGATCTCTGTGATGTACTGAAATGCCTCCCAGTGCTGTGCATGACACAAGGAAGTAATACACTGAGACATGTTTTAACATGCATGACCATCTAATTACTCCACTTTTGCTCAGCCTCATTTGAAATTCAAATTCAAATGTGGACTACATCCAACAGCATCCTCAGTTTGAACAGTTTGTCACTCATCAAGAAACCCGGTGGCAATTCAGTGAAGGTGTTGATTGTTTGAACCTATATGTTAAGAAGAATTGTGTGAAAATGGTTTGCTGGTCAGTACCAATCTCTCTAAGTTGACTGGAAGAACAAAATTTGGATTTTCTGGGTGGACTAAGCATGCAGCAACCTGAACAAATCTGTCAGTCAAGACTAATTCAGCCCCCAAAACATTTGAAATGTTTTAAACCAAAATTTTCTCCAAAACAACACAAACTGCTGAAGTGAAATTAGCGAAAAATCAGGTACTGAAAATAGTTTCTTCTTTTGACAAACTAATCTTAATTCAAGTTCCACTTGCCGGCTTTTTTTTTTTTAGTTTTTACATGCAAGTAAGTGGACTTAGAGTTTAAGGTTACCCTGTGGAGTTTTTGACCACAAGTAGCACTACGGAGCTTTTATTGAGAGGATCCGATATTTTTTATTTCAAATATACTAGTTTTAAAAACCTCGACGATATACTCAATGCCTTTTCAGTAAGAAACACTGAATGTAAACAGAACTTTTGTTTGTTTACAGGAATAATCCATCTTTAAAACAGCCAAATGTAGAACCTTGCAGCCACCCGTGCCTTTAAGGAATAATTCTAGTTTACAACTTGAGTCTTACTTTTGTAGCTTTCACCATCATTTTTTATCATTGATAATAACATTGCAGGGGCATCATGGTGGCCTAGAGCTTTAAGATGCTGTCCCTGCTTTACCTCTTATGTGACATGTCTGACATATTCTACAGGTATAGACAATAAAACTGTAGCGAAACCATGTCTGATTGTCTGACTGTTTTTTTTGTCCTTCAGACTTTGTTCAAGTGATGACATCATGTTCCCGTATCTCAGTAATTGCTTTGCAAAGTACAATGCTATAATAATTTACAGAAATAAGACAGAAACATAATGAACTGGACCTTGATACCACCCTGTCTTAAGCTCTCAGCTAAACTGGTTGTTGCTTGAATAACAGTTGTATTGAAGCTCAGCTTACTTGCACAATATCCAGCACCATTCCAGCTGATACAGTTCCAAATCCAGCAAGCAGAAAAGGTACCAGGATCTGCAGCGCCATGGCCAGCGGCGACTCCTTGGGCATATTTTGCACATCAGACACCAGTCCTTCCTCCTCATCCTCTTCCTCCTCCACATCAGCCTCCTCACCAGATAGCCTCCTCTCAGCCAACATGGGCTCCGTTTCAGAGAAGCCTCCATCTCCACAGTCAGATAGAGTCACAGAGGACCGAGAGGCCCGGTCCAGGAGCCGTCGGCCTTCTATGTGTGTAGTCTCTTGTCTGAAGCCATTCTGGAGCAATCCAGCCTCTGGTTTCGCTCCAAGGTCCACCATGGCTAGCCGCTCGTCCTGTAGCTTGGTATAACCAGTGGGGACCATGGTGTGGAACAGAGACGCAATCCGCCCGGAGGAAACAGGTTTCAGGGAGAGAGCACTCCACCCACCACCTGCTCCGCTCATACGCACCGTCAGGCTAGAGCCAAGGGATTCCCCGATAGCTCCTCCCAGACTCTGGATACTCATGATGTGGTGTACGGCTGCAGTGTCTCATCTCCTGTCATCAAATCTGAGATCAGCGTAAGTAATATGCACAGTAGAACTGGTTTACTCTGGCTCAGGTGCTGCTTCCATGTCAGAAATTGGATACAGGGACTCATCAGCCTAAGGAAAATACACAAAGAGAGATAACTGAGGTGAAAAGAGTTGGGAGAACAGGAAAACACAGCCTAAAGCAGAATGTAAGATGATATTAACATAAGCAAAGAGTTTTAATCAGAAGTGCTCACATCATCTTCTTTAATCAACATTTAGTCTTGTTCTCTCAGCACATATGCACACTATACAACTGTCAACATCTCACAGTGCCGTTGGCCATTTCTTTGGATGTTGTGAAGGTAGACAATGTACTTTTAGTTTAATTAGTCGATGTAAAAGTGAAATTAATCCAGAGAAGATAATGCTACACCATCAGTGCGTAAATAAATGTAAAGTGGTGGTAGAAGAAAGGCAAGGATGTTTAAGTTATCACGCTGACAAAGACCATTGCCACCAGCAGAAAATGCTTTCTTGAAATGCCTTTCAGGTTATAGGGCTAGTTTCCCCACCTGTGTAACTGCACTTAATCATTCTTCAGGCCTTTTATAATACCTGTCTCAGTCTCAGTTCATAGCACTTCTATCTAATGTTGGCAATTTCGTTAAACGCCTTCGTACGGCACGTGTTGTTTCCCAATATGTTCGCTTAACACAAAAAATCGGCTAGTCGTGGATATTTGTTTATGTTAGCTAACCCCGTGCTATGTTAGCTAGCTGTACAGGAATCAAAACAGCAGGAGGCACGGCTCCCTACTTTCTTATGCGTTAACTGGGAGAATACAATAGCCAGTGTTAGCTATTGGGTAGAAGGCATAGCAAACTACTAATTCTAGCTGTCACTGAATTTAAATTATTTGTCATAAGTTACCGTAATGCCACGGAGACATTTTATCCCGGTGAGGTGATGCGAGTCTTCTTCCTTGACAGTGAACCAGCCGGAGAGCCGCGTCAGAGCAAAAAGTGCTACTATGGCTCGTCGATGTGTGAAGATGTACCACGCGATACAAAAAAAATATGCTGTGTTGGGCACATGGAGCGAGTTAGCAACGTTTAAAATACGGGTTGCCCTGACTCAAGAGAAAGACGTAAATTAATTTAAATTCAACAGTAAAAGTAAATACAAAATCAAATAAAAAAGACAAGACCAGACAATACCAGACAGTGGCAAATAGGGCGGATTTTTTCTTTTAGGTCTTATTATGGATTCAAACATTCTTGGTCTAGTTCACCCGTTTTCTTGGCGAGGATGTAGTAATGATTATTGTGTTATCTGAAACATTGTGCTGTAACTTAAATACATCAACGGACATGGCTACCTTCATGATTCTCATTGGGTCAACTTTGTCTGGAGGGGTTTCGCGGTTACAAAAGCAAGCGAGAGTGGGACATCTCAATACTCTACGGGCTTTTCCTGGTCAGAACATAAAGTGCCACACAGATATTTTGATAGCAATGCGCAGTCGCAGAAAACACTTTGCTGTAGTGGTTGTCCAATTTTTTTTTCATACGTGTCGTCGCTTACCAATAAGTTCAGCCTGGCGATATTTTATGGCCTACTTGTTTATTAGCGTTCATATTCGCTGTATTTGCGTGGTTGGTATATATGTGTTTCTTTTACAGCCACTGCAAAGTCTAATTTATGTTCTTCCCCAACAGTAGGGGGCGCTACATAAATCATAGCTGAACTGTTTGCTGTCTGACCTCGCACCCGGATGTTGGTCTGACTTGTAACACACATGTCGATGAAAACATAACCGTGTCGCGTCTAAAATGGAATTAAACGTCAAGAAAAGGAGTTCACAGGCTTTACTGTCATGTGGCAACGGAGGAGGTTTGAATGCTTTATTATTAGTTGAAGTGTCCGAATATAAAAATACGGTGACTGTAGTCACAGCTTGTGTTTACCTACGATACAATGAGGTTAGCTTACGAGAGCCCCTCTAAGTTCTCTTAGTTACTCAGTTAAAACAGTTATAGTCTTTTTTATACAGTCTTTCTCTATACGAGTTCCTTTATAATGACAGTGTAACGTGTTTTGGGAGTTTTTATTAATGTCCTGAGGCCTTCTAAATTAGCAATTGGATTAAGACTTTCCTCACATTATCTTCGGGGAAAGTTTGATCATTTGAATATTCGTTTCCCAACTGTAAATGTTTCTCACAAAGATAAACTAGGCTCTGATAAGTAAATGTGGTATTATTGCCAAAGAAATGTGCCACTGTCAGACATAATTTTAGTTTTTTACAATGCAATTTCAGAAATTGTGAGAGAAAAGTGTGATTAATGATGAGGAAATATCACATATGACTGGAGAATATGGGTAAAATCATCAGCATATTACAACGGGATCATGCCGACTTCAGCTTGACTAATGCAATTTAGAAAGACTCAGTTCTTAATGTAGCTGGATCCAAAATTCTAGGTTTACACTGCCAATCCTTTTTAGGTCACATCAACTTGGAGATTTTTCCGAAAATGTAAGGATTCAGAGGCTAAGTGTAAATGTCAAATTGTTATCCGATGCAAAGAGGGACTTTCTCGGTGTCAGATCGTGGGTAGACTCCAGCTTTCTGACGGGGCAGTGCATGGAACCCTTAAAGGCGTTACAGAATCTGGATCAGCTAGATCCAAAGTATGATCAGGCAGAGTCAAAGTGACCACACCATCAGATTAATACACAACAAGCTTAGTTTCCTGAGAGATAGAAAAGCAACATATACGGAATAAATAAATAATTAAATAAATAAACACAAGACTCTAATCAGAAAAAGTCTTGTTGTGGTTCTAGAGGATGAGTAGCAGTCTCTAAACCACCACTTAGGAGGTGGTGGTACCTACATAGAATTGACTCCACCCTAACCAAGGAGAAGTACTACTGGACAATGGAGTGTTTAGTTGGGTACCATGATGAAAACATCTGCTGAGATTCAATTGACAATATTGTATTATCACCCAATTGTAATTAAATGGGGCACCGCTGCAGAGATCACATTAATTTAAAGGAAAAACATCACTCTTTCATAGTCCACTGTTGTGCACCTGGTATTTCTACACCACTCAACATTAGCACATGTGTGAAAGCTATTTATTAAGAAAACTGTTATAACAAAGATCATTCAGTGACTATTTGAGCAGTATTGGGGAATGATACCTTATTATCTTTTTTTAACTGTAGAGAATCAGCTCATTTACTCATTTATTTTGATCTTACTGGTTTTGCCGCCAGGTCTCAGTGAGAAGCTTCTCCTCAAGCCAAAGGCTGGCAGCTCCCTACAGACGGAGAGGGTCCCAAGAAGCAGCGGTGAGACCAAGAGTGACCTCCCTGCATGCCATCTTCACACTTGTCACTAGTTCTTACTTTTGTTGCATTATTGGAAGGAAGTCAATTGTTGAGCTGGAAGTGTGATGATGTGTGTTTTGTTGTGTTTCAGTGTTGGAGCGGCTGCAGAGCTTCCTGCCGCAGATGGCCGAGGCCAATGAGAAGCTGAAGCAGCAGATGGAGGCAGCTCCTGCTGGATGCTTTGATATAGAGAACGTGGAGGAGGCACAGAAGGTCATAGAGATGGTTAGTGTTCGTCTACTGGTAAATTTAAGCTTTCCTGCCCCTTGTGTTGCACTTAAAAGCTTCAGGGAGTTCTTTACTCAAAACTTCCCACAAGAAATCATAGCTTAATAGAGATTTAGGAAACTTCTTAAAGCAACTCTTTGTAAGGAAGAGACAGAAACTTATATCTTAATGAGGAGGCTGATATGTGTGACGCATTCTTTTAAATCCTGTTATTGGTTGACCAAAAATATAAGAAAGAAAAATACAATCTATGATGATAGTTGTCAGTGAAATTGATAGTCCTAATCATAAAATCTGGTCCCTCATTCAGATATGGTGTAATAATTCATATTATTTTATGTAATGCATATCTCTGTTGAATGACTTTCCCTAAAGAAACCCAATCAATGTTTGAAAACACAGACTAACTTGCACAGTCCCCTATAGACATGCTGATAGTTGTTTACTTACATTTTAGGAGGCTTCTTAATCTTTGGTTAGAAGTGTAAAACCATATTAAAGGGAGCACACCAGCGAGGAGTGTTGCATAAGGAGGGGGAGACTGTGATCACTTTACCAATGGAAAGTTGTCAGAAATCAGTGTTGTGATCACTGTCTTTAATTTCTGATGTTATATCATTGTGCTGGGTCAGAGATGTGAGCGCTTCTCTTATGACATCAACCTCAAAACATTATTTCAGTGTCTTTCAGTGTTTGGAGGATATTTCTCCTTCCTAAACTCCTAAGGCTTTTAAAAAGATTTTAGGACACTGTAGGAGCTCCCCTAAGGGCCAGTTTGCTTTGTGAATAACTTTTTTCTCGACATAAATTCTTAGAAAATATAATAATTCTGAGAATGTTCATAGAATTTTATCACTAGGAGCAGCTCTTAGTACCACGATGATTCATGAATACAGGCCCGCATGTACATTTAGGAAGGCTCCTTGTCTTGACTTTATCTGGTATATGACTTGAGTGGTGTGATTTCTTCCTCTTGTCCTCAGGATGTAGCACTGGTGGAGCTTAGCGGGTCAGACAGCGACTCCAAGGATGTGGAGGAGACTTCAGACTCTGAGGAATCCGATTCTGATGAGGAGATCACAGAGGAGAACCTTAAATTACCTGGAGACAAAGGCATGAAGAAGAAAGCCGACATCCAGGTTGTCGAACAACAGAGAGAGTAGAAAAAATGGCTGCACAGACTTTTGGCTGCATATTGAGTTTATTTGCCTTCTGAGGTGATGTGAGATAAACTGACCAACGACAAAAAGGTCCACCTCATGCAAAGAGATTTTAGCCTACTTTAGTTGATGAACAGAGAGCTCCTGTGTGGAGAGATGCAGATATTCTTCATCCCTATGGGAACAACAGTGAACATTATTTTGTACATTAAAGGTCAAAGTTGCCAAAGTACCTTTGGAGCCAGAACGGATACTGTGATGACCTCATCCAGTGTGGCAATCAGCTGACTGTGACACCTCTCATTACACATGATCAGTTTAGGTGTAACAATGTGGATCATTTATTTTTGGTTAAATTAGCTTGTACGCATTCTTATGTCCATTTCAGGGTACAAACTGTTTGTGTATTCATGAGGATAAGATGTGATTTTGTAGAAGAGGAAAAGGAGATGTATGCCAGAGCCGGAAGCCACAGCTTCATCTAAATGTATAATTCAGGCTAACATGTTAGCAAAGAGATCTGGTCATTCAAATTAATTTTAAATGTATATAATGACTAACGATGTTCACAATTAGTTCTATCAAGGTCTGTTATTATTTTTATGAAAATTAAATTGTAATCATATAAATAATTACGGCAGCAGGTAATGACTTCTCATTAACACACATTCTCATTTGAAATCAGTCAACATATCTTTATATGTAATCAATACCATACCATACAGTAGTTACCATAGTATTATTAACTTTGATACAATGCCTGAAAAAATGAATCAATATTTGATAAACTGTTTTGGTACCACACATTGACACAACTTTCGGGGTGACAAGTTTCAGATTTTTAACAAAAGATGAAAAGTTTTTTTGTGATTGTTGCGGGCAAAAATCCTTGATTATGCGGCACGTTTTCTTAAAAAATGCGATGGAATATGCGGGATGTTTATGCAATTTTTGCATCAGCGGTTTGATGAAAAAGACAAAAAAAAGTGATTCCCCCAACACCCTGTTCTCACTGGGCTACTACCTTAATGTAAAGAGTTATTTCTTATTACTTCCTATGATAAGCAGCATACTACATCACAGAAAGTGCTGGGAATATTTAAGTTTTCATTTTGTTTTATTCAGACCTTAATAAACACATGGCTCAAACTTACAAAACATTGATGAGTCAAACAAGTTCTGTAGCTTTACAAATGGAATATGCTACAACTTCTGTATAAATGAATAAATAAAATATAAAAAAATTAATGTGTGCTTCCTGTTTTACAGAGGTAGCTATACAAAACAGACATCTTCTGTTAAAATAAGTGCTTCCAATGCACAAAGTGCAATCTCTTACTGTAACGTAAATTTACATACTACTAATATACTTACAACTGTAAGGTTTTTGAAACTAGTATGATTTTTTTTGTTGGCAAATGAGACTGATTTGCGGGCTTCGTCATGGCTTCATCACGGGGTTTGCAGCTTTTGATGATGTTCACGTGGCTGCTCTTGTGTGAAGTAAACGCGACATTTTTCAACTTTCTGCTAAGATATATGTGACTTTTTTGCAACGAAAATGCAGGGGTTATGAAATCATGCAGGCCCCGCATATTTTGCACGGAAATCTGCAATTTATGCGGCGTATTTGAAGGAGGGACTGCTTTATGTACTGTTTGTTAAGAACAACAGAATCTAAGTAATTCAGTGGGGGAATTGTGGGTACTGCAGCAGTGCTTTTGTCAACCTGCTGTCAGAGAGGAGAGTGAAAATACACAGCTTGTACGAGTGTATCAATACAGCAAAAAATGATTACTAAAACTGTTCAATATTCAGAGTCTATATGTGTCGAAATATATCCAAGCTTTTGACAACACTACGGTACAAGGCATAACTGAGACACACGCTCTGATCATAGACATGTTTCTTTTCTAAATGATCACCTTCACAGTTCATAGGAGGATGACAAAACTCTATTAAATATATCCATTTATATATTATGAAAAGTGTGTACTTAACATCATAGAAAGATAGGTCATCAATATCTGTAAAACAAGTAAATTAGGCAACTTTGCTTGAAGGACTTATTGGAAGAAGATTAACATTTAATTGGTAATAAGCCAGATGAAACATATCAGTAAGTTCTGCTTGGCCCTAAACATCTTAGTAATACACTCTCACTATACATTCATTCTGGTGGTGATTACCCTGGCCTCCAGCACCACCATAAGGAACGTGGGAGTTGTCTTCCATCAGGATCCTTAAACACACTCACTCACTCTCTCTTTTAACTCAACCACATTAGCAAACGTTTGCTACACATAGCGGCTGTGGAACTGACATCAGTCATAACTGACTTCTTCTAAAGTAAAACTAAACTAATTCTTCTATAACTTTTATACTACATTTTAGCATTATCTAATAATGATCACTTGTGGTCATTGTCCACAGTACACATTCTGACACTGAAACTACTTGTGAAGCTAGCTGATTAGCGATAAGTTAGCTATTTACATCCCTGTTGTCTTGCTAACTTTCTCGGCCTTCACATGTAGTGTGTATGAATGTGAATACTTCTGTATCTTCTGCCAAATGGCAGCAGGGTGAAAAGATCAATGAAATAAATAAAGAATAAATTCAAGTTCAAATCAAAGTTTATTTACCATCATATGACATTCCTGGCTGAACACATACTTTTTATTGAGGGAGCAGCTCTCACCTTTTTCACAAACGCTGATGGGGGAAAAAAACAACCGCTTCCCGGCCCAGGTAGAAAACTGATTTCCCAACTTCTTCACATTAGTGATGCGTATAAACATCTAGCTGGTGTGTCTTTACTGAATATAATAAAGTCTTATAACATATAGTGTTACTCTGATAAAAAAAAATGTATCAAATAGTCCCTTTTCCCGCTTTTTCTTTTAATATTTACAAAAATGTACGATTTTTGCATTGAAAGATGCACCAACATCTGAGCTTTGAAAGCTGGCCCTCAAACAACCATTTTAATGCAACGAGCAACTAAACAACAAACATCCTTACTAAATGTTTGTCTTTCGTCAACTTCCTTATGACATAGCTCACGGATGAGATGCCGTGAAACGGCTAAATCTCAAATATTGGATGTCAGAGCTGCGTGCCAAAACCTTCAATGAAAAATTCTAATAATCATACAAATGTATGTAATGTAAAAGTGACTAAATGTTGATTGTAAAAGTTTCGAGTGTCTGAAACACGATTTGTAAAGTAGACTTAAAAATCCAATCTACCTACAAAGTAGGAATTCATGTGTTTGTTTTTTTTTACCAACTTACATTTGGCTGTTGTGAAGTCAGTCCTCATTAAGACTTTAATCCATCAATAAGAATAAAATGGTGACAACAGTCCTTTCCCTGTTTTTATGTGACTGAAAGCTCATGCTCGACCTCGCTCAACTTGGAGCTTTCAGCCAGAGCGGGCCGTGAAACACTGGTTTTCACCCTGGTGTTTATGCTCCTCTTAACTCGGCTCACAACGTTGTCTATTTTTTTCATGCTGTACACAACAGTCCAGAAGCTGCCACGGAGTCAGCAAAGAGGTATCAAAGGAATGGTGAAGGCAGCATAACACGTGAATGAGAAAGGCATGACTTCGGATGATTTTCAAATTTTGAACAGAATTGATTGACAGCACTTGCTAACCACTGATAATGGTGTGAAAATGGGTTTCAAGTTGAAAATGGTGAGTGTGTTTTAACATAAAACACTCTTGTGGAACTGAAACCTTGAAAATACAGTTCGACCCAGCTCAGTTCCTATCAGGAGTCCAACCCTGGGTTTCATGTGTGGATATACCACACGGGTCTCTTGTCCGTCAAGTGAATTCTCACTCAGAAAGCCAAGAAAAGACAGGCACGTCGTCCACGCTGAGATGAATAACAAAGCTCTTCTCTCATTCGTACAGTGCACACATTTACATACAAGCTACACACACACACACTGTCCAGAAGCAATGCTGAAAGAAGCTGGATGAAGCTGGACTGAAGCACACAGATGAGTCCTTTCCTTTTCATATGCGGGTCATAGTTCTTTTGGAGCGTCTGTGCCTCAGTACTCCACAGTCACTGCTTTGGTCTTGAGGTATTCCATGAGAGCGTCTTCTCCTGTGGACCAAAGAACAGAACAGTGTGAGTCAAACAATATGTGCCGCTCGAGGCTTACTGGGTTAATGGAGATGGGTTGCAAAGGCACACATTGTGAGATAAAAAAAGCCATGATACTGTACATGTTCATTATCCACATCTAGAATTAACACTGATTCTAATTCATCACCATAGTATTATTATTATTCCTAAGCTTTTTGTCTGATTGGGTTTTTGACCCTTGTGAAAAATGTCAGTGTACAACCACTTATCACTCCCACGTCTCTACCCACCGAGGTCTTTGCCGAAGCCGGACTGCTTGAAGCCTCCAAAAGGCGAAGCCACGTCGGTTTTATTGTAGGTGTTGACGAATACGGTTCCAGCTTCAAGCCGCTCACTCACGTACATGGCCTTGTTGATGTCGCGGGTGAACACGCCTGAGGCCAGGCCGTACTCTGTGTCGTTGGCTCTATGCAGCACCCCCTCTACATCGCTGTGGTGTGGAGCAAGAGGTCAGGAGATACTGGTTAGCAAGTCAAATCAAACAACAGCACTGCAACAACACCAGCAGGAGTCTTTTTTTTTTTTTTTTTTTTCAAATGACTCACCCATCTTTAAATTTGGACACCACCATGACAGGGCCAAAGGACTCCTCTTTGGCAATGAACATGTGGTCCTCCACGTCAGTGAACACAGTCGGCTCCATGAAAAAACCTGAGGAGAAATTGTCAAGTTGGTTAGTAGCTCATGCTAACTATGATGCTACAGAGAAGACTGAAAAGCAAGACTTCTTTGACCGCCAATCTACAGAAAAATGTATAAAATCTCATTTTAATAACAGTACGAACTACTGCTTATAAAGTGTGTGATTTAAAAGATAGCTGATGCTACTCTTTAAAAAAACAAACAAACATTTTTCTGTTGGTCAGCGGGCGTAGTGGCCTTCTATCTTAAGAGGCTCAGTGTGCACTCTACCTGGCCTGTCCACCTGTCTGCCTCCGTACACCAGTGTCGCTCCCTCCTTCACTCCCACCTCACAGTACTCCAGCAGCTTGTCCAGGTGGGCTTTGTGGTTCTGTGGGCCGTGGTCTGTGGAGCGATCCAGTGGGTCTCCTATCTTCATCTTCTTGATCTCTTCCACCTTCGAGGGAAAGGGTGTTGATAAAGAAACAAGATTTTGTTTTTCTTAACAAAGCTGATTTCGCTTTTTCTTCTCAAACTCTCGCCATTGAACTGCATTATGGGAAGTGTAGGAGGAAGTGTTTTAGCAGCTTTTATCCATATCAGGGACTAAAATGTAGGATTTCTTGGCCTCTGCAGCTCCAATTCTGATACTGTTTCTTTAAAATCTGTCTCAATTGTACAGAATTATTCCTTTACTGTACATTATGTACTATATATTCTAGAAGAGGAAAATGTCAGTGTTTTGGCGTACTTACCACTCGGCTGATGTACTCATCATGGATGGATTCCTCCACAAACAGACGTCCAGCAGCAATGCAGTTCTCACCTTTATTGAAATACACAGAGCTCATGCCCTGTGGAGCAGAAGACACAAAACACAAATACAGAGTTAAGAAGAAAGACGTTTCAAATGAACTGCAAATGTAAGCAAAAAATTTTGATATTAACACTTTTACACACTTTTATTATAAGCAGAAAACAGACACAGACATATAGAGAAACACTGAGGAGTGATTTTCCCCCAAATTTCCACAAAGGTAGCATTATCATATGTGTTTTTTAGAAAAACAGTTCAGATCACAAACATATTCCATTTAAAGAATAACGGCAAGCACATCACGAGAATTGTATTGCCCTGCGTTCAGGACATTTACACCAGGCGGTGCAGGTCCAGAGCGACCAGGATCAGCACTGACATTCACCATCCCAACCCTGAACTGCTGGTGAAGCTGCCTTCTGGCGAGCGCCCACGCAGTGTCATGGCCAGGACCGAGCGTCTGAGGAGGAGCTTCTTCCCTCAGGCCATTTGGACAATAAACTCCCATAAACCAACGTAACACACACTCAGCACACACCATATATCACATATACACACCCTGCTACTTTGCACACAGTCTTCATCTTCTTTTTGTGTAAATACTTTTGTCTTTGTCTCTTATTTATATCTAATTCTTGTTTATAATATGTATATATATGTTTTTTCTATTTAAATTTAAGTCTGTTATTCTATTCTGTTTTTCAGTTTTATTGTCTTATTTACATTTTTTTTTCTGGTTGCACTATTTTTTTATTTTTTTTGCACAGTCAACAGAGTGGTAGCAATTTCATTTCACTGCTGCTGTACTTATGATAACTATAATTGAACGTTTGAATCTTAAATCTGGAAATCTTCATGTTTGAGAAACACAAACCACTAAATATGTGTCACTCTTATTCATGACCCACTAGAAGTGTGTGTGGGGAGAGTGTATTTCCCCCACCTATACTTAATTATGTTGTCAGTATTTCGCAGTGGTTTGGACATTTCTGGATGTCCTTTGGACAATGGTGTGTAGCTCCCAGCCAGTAACATGTCCGGACCATAAAAATCTAGTAAAGCCTGTAAAAACACTCTCTGTCCTTCTCATCCGCTCTCTGTCTATTATGGATGTATACAAGAGCTGCAGGTCTGTGTGTTTATTCGACTGAGGGCCTCGATGTGATCACGCATGCACACGCACGCACACACACACGCAGGCAGGCAGGATAGAGAGGCAAATGGAGGACAGGATAAAGCGTTTAGCCTGCTTCATCTGGATTCACACCTGGCTGTGCAGAGATGTGTTTATTTGTGCTTCGGAACATACAAACTGTGAAACAATCAGGAAGTGATTTTTTTAAAATTCTCTAATCCACTGCTTTGTTTTAGCCGACGCTCGACCGTTGAGACATGAAGGAGGGGCTGACTTTAAACGCCGTGTTTTCAACCAGCAACCGACAAATCCTGCATAGTACACCATGAATAAATAACACGTGATTGGAGATGAACTTTCTGTCAGTGAAAAAATGCACTCAGTGACTAACTGCTTTAGCACTAACGAGGTGTAAAAGCAGCCTGATAATCCTCCAGTACGCTCAAACGTCACTCTCTTCCTGTCAGTGTTGCTCTCTCACCATGCGAACAGCCTTGTCCATGTCACAGTCGCTGAAGATGATGAGAGGAGACTTTCCTCCCAGCTCCAGAGACACCTTCTTCAGGTTACTGATGGCACAGCTGCAACACGGAGGAAAAAAGGGTATGAAGTTTCACCTGACAGTCACGCCAACCAACGAGCAGCTAGCTGAGTTAGCCTGGTCGTACCTCTTCATGATCTGTTTGCCAATAGGTGTGGAGCCGGTGAAGCCCAGTTTGCGGATGTCTGGGTGGTCGGACAAACGCTGCCCCACCATGCCACCTGCAGGACAGAAGGGGATTGGGAAGGTTCGTTATAGATCAATGACAAAGAGAAAAGTGTAAGGTATCAAAGGTGGGCTTTTAACAAGGGCGCTATTGTATATTTTTCCTATTGTAAAGTAATCTCATTATTAGACAAAACAATGATATGTTTCCGTTTCCCAAATACTTTCTGACCTCCCCTCTCTATATGAGACTTTCAGCTCCGAGCCTATTGGCTCCCACTGAGGATGTAAATCTTAAAAATGGCTCACAGATATCCACTTTCATTTTTCAAAAAGCTGCATTTCTAAAACAGCAGACATTGTAGTTTTGCACAGAAGTTACTCAAATGGGGAGAGCATGCATTTGTTGGAACTTGCTGTTAAAATATTGTAGTTTTACCTTTTCAAGCCTCTAAGACTACTGAAAATAAATGAAGAGGGTTAGGTATCATGCTATCATGTCAGGAACCACTAGCCTGGAGAAAGACCATTAGGTTATCATTGAACTTTTGCCTTACAATTTCTCACTCATATCTATCCATAATCTCACGACATCGAGGACAAAAATCAAAAATGGATGAGGAAAGGGGGAAAAAAAAGGACTTTCTTGTTCAAGACTCAGACAAAGATTCAAGACAAAGATTGTGTCTTTGTGTTCGTTACCTGAGCCTGGCAAAATGTTTATGACTCCTTTTGGAATGCCAGCTTTCACTGACAGCTCAGCGAACTTCAGGGCTGTCAATGGAGTGACCTGTAAATAGTGGAAATCACGTATGAGACGAGAACCACTCTGTCCCTTGGATTGCAAATTAAGGAAGGAAAAAAAGGCACAGGACAAAAGTGACAGTGGCAGTGGTGACAAAAGGTACTGAAATACACTCTGACCTGCCTTCGTCTGCAGTTACTACATTACCTTTATCAGTAATCTAATCCGGTGAATACTCAGCTGAAGAAACATCGTCATTATTCTAACAACGAATTCGTTTTGCACCGTGTGGGTTTTTTATTTAAAATGAGAGTGTATGGTGTACTCACCTGTGCAGGTTTAAGAACAAGTGTGTTTCCAGCTGCGAGACAGGCAGCACTCTTCCATGCCAGCATCATGAGAGGGTAGTTCCATGGGATGACTATGGCACACACACTGTCACAGAAAATACATGGTAGGGATAGGTGAACATGTTGACTGGACGAAAAAAACACTCACACATCAGTTTATAGGATCAAATAGCTACATATAGTTCAATCACAATATTCCAATATAAAGTAATCCAGAGCTTTTACCCCAGAGGTTCTTTCTTAGTGAAGGTCAGATTGCGATTGGGCCGGGCCTGGTTGATGGGGATCGTCTTGCCCTGCAACAAACAACCACGTGTGCCTCTGGTGTCACAATCAGCGTTTACGTTCATGAAAGTTCAGTCTGTGTGCCTCAAATGTTAACCTACCTGGATCTTATCGCACCAGCCGGCAAAGTATCTGAAGGTCTGGATGGACATGCCGACATGTGTCTTCAGGGCCAGTGTGTACACGGCTCCTGAGTCGATGGACTCGATGGTGGCCAGCTCCTCTTGGTGTTCCTCCATCAGGTCTGCGAGTCTGGGGGGAGGAGGAGAATGTTGTTGTTAATGAGATGTAAAAAAATCAAACATGCATTTTAGATCAGTGAGACGTATGCATATGCATTTTCAACTCAGGACCGCAAGTCCACTTTTCCCTGGTGAATGTTTGTTTGGTGGTTCATTCACTGACATTACTGCTTGATGCAAGAGTTGATTGGTTGAATAATAATAACAAAAAAGGTCTCCATCTGCTTAGATCCCTCTATTATGTATTGTGGGTAATTAATACAAAGCCAGGGGACGTCTCTCAGAAGAGGACAGAGGATAAGTGGTTTACTCAGCAGATAGGTGTTCAAAAAGTGTACTTAAGGTTGTTAAGTGCTATAGCTGACTAGCTAATTGGCTATCTAATCTATAAACTTATATTAGCAGTGGACATTCCATACTTGGATTTATATTTTGTGCAGTGAGTAGGAAAAAATACGCAATTTTGTTACGGTTGTTTTGCGGTGTGTGGTCCTGAGTGTTTTTTCACTGCAGTCCTCTAGGTGGAGCTACTCACTTGTAAAGCAGACTGCCTCGGTCTCTAGGGTTCATCCTGCCCCAGGGTCCATTATCAAAGGCTTCTTTGGCAGCTGCCACCGCCCGGTCGACATCCCCCACCGAGGCGTAGGACACCTTACAGATCGTCTGACGAGGGACACGAAGATCACGCACAGTTCAGTTATTAATACACGTGCACCAGGTGATCTTCTCTGTGTGTGTCATGTCAGCATTGTGATGTGACTCACTGATCCATCGGTAGGGTTGATCGTGCCATAAGACTTCCCATCTTCTGCATCTTCAAAGTTGCCGTTGATGAAACACTGGTATGGCATCTTCACTGTCATGTTGTTCACGTCTTTGGTTGCCTGGGTGCAATACAGCAGTAACAGTACAGTAATCACATATCAGCCAACCACGGGCATCTACCCTACACCTACATATCTGAAAATATTATAGATCTCGGCCGACTAATAGACTATCACTAATTTTAAAGAAGATCCGCATACTGCAAGACTTTTTCACTGAGACGATAAAAGCAGGGAGACTCACATAGTCGATGACCAGCTCCTCCTCCTGGTCCTCTCCTCTCAGCTTGCGGACAAACATCTGGATGAAGTCCTGGAAGGTGGTGGCCATGTACACGTCCTCAGTCTGTAGCTGGACGCCGGCACACTTCTGCTTCACCTCCTCCACCAGCCTGGACACAGGCATGACATCAGCGCACAGCGTTTGTAATAACTTAGATGTTTTTTTGTTTTTTTTTTCTTATTTGTCGGACTTATTCACATATAAATTTCCCTATGTAGATTTTGGGGGGGGGGAATTATTCTGTTGTTTACATAGAGATATTAGGGACAGATGAGCAAAACATCTTGAGTTGGATCTTCTGTCGGAAAAATTAAGGAACGATTTATGTGTGTCTGCCATTGTGGCCATCAGTAGCGAAGGAACAGGCCCAGGAACAGCTTGAGTAATGCTGGAGAGTCTACAGCGAAAAATTCATTAGAGCCCTGTCAAGGTAGGAGGCAAAGAAGGCAAAGAGAAAAACTATAGTGATAATCGGACAGACATTCCCTCGATTGAGAGAGCTCCAGGACTTGAGAATGTTCGAAACCCGAATTCAGTTGGTATTCTTTCCACAAAATCAGTAAATAACAATACCTGCTGACTTATTTATACAATTGGGTGTTTAACTCTGCCTTTATCGTAGCACAGCTGTTTCTTTTTATGGACAGTAGCCAGGCTGATGGTGCAACAGTTGCTATGTTGCTATGTTGCTCGCAGCCAGACAATGAATCAGATGCTGCAAGCAAGCCAGGACAAGTCAGAAACAAACATCTATTCTTGTCTGTCTCCACTATAACTGTATCAAACATGTGTCCAACAATAGTACATGAAATTGAATACTTGCACTGTTTTTGTACTAATGCAACATTTAATTACAGGGCACTATTTTATCTAAGATTCATAAAGCCCCAAATTGTTGCCTCCATTCACTGGGTCCTTTTTTCTTTTTATTATGTGACCAAATAAATATAATAAATCAGAGGATGTTCTTGAGACTTATGTCCCAAAATTTGAGATTTCAGACTACAGCTCTAAAAGAGACAACCTGCTGGTATATACTGATCCTATTCTAACTCTGGTACAGGTCACTGCACTGGCCCCCTCCCTCACCTGACCACATCCATGGAGGCAGCTCCAGACTTGAAAAAGTCTGTGGTCTCCTCAATGGCTGGGACGTTGCTGAGGATTCCCTTCCAGATGTTCTGTAAAAAAAACAAAAAAAAAAAACAAAAACAAAACTTACAATCAGTATTTAACACTGGGTTTTTGATCCTAAAAAGGATCAGCCAACAGATCACTTGCCTTGATCTCCTCTGCCATCTTCTTCTCATCGTCAGTCAGCTCCACACTCGAGCTCTCCCCAGAGGAGAAGTATTTAGAGGCAGGAATCATCTTCCCATCTTCAAACTGCAGGTTTTTCACCAGCAGCTGTCGGCCAAACACATGTGGATGAAGTGCAGCAGATACAGGCGAACGCACGCTGTGTTTGAATAAACTCGACTGCCGTGCAACTCATTATGAATGAAGGGACAAAGGCATTACCACACTCCACAATCCTGCTCTACATTTGTTTAATTTGAGTATTTATTTTGTAGTACAACAAGGACTCAATAACTCACAGGCTTTCCATCAGTTCCATACAAGACAAGGCCGTTCTTGGTGACCAGCCCGGGCTGGGATGACCCCTCGATCTCTAGAGGCTGACCGGCTGGTGCTGACCCCCCCAACATGGACGAGCCATAGAGGGTCACAGACTGAGGAAAATCACACAGAGGAGCATTACACACAGATATTTGTGTGTATTAAACTGTACTTGGTCACATTTTAATATGGTGTTACAAGTTCAGGAGGTTGACACACCTGACCATCAATGACAGTCCAGGCACCGGGAACTTTATCGTGGCCGCGGATCCAGTTGTGGATGGCCTCAGCTGTCTGGGCCAGGTTGACCTGAGTGACAGAAAGACATGTAAGTCAACATGCTGATGGCTCACATTCATTTTCAGACCGTGTCACCTCAATTTCTGAGAATGAGAAGGAAGCCAAACAGCTGGCGGCCACTATCTGGGTGACACGTGGAAAAGCCATGCTGGAAACTAAACCTCTGCACTAAGTATAGCACATTAAGACACACTGCCAGCAGTGTGGCTCCAAGCGACCAATCAGAATGCAGAAAACAGCTACGATCAGCCCCACCTCTGTCTTTTCCCAGCCAGCCACTCAATCTCGTACATTTGATGTCGAGCTACCAGTGATTTTCCATGCTGTTCGTTGAATGAAGGTTTTGTTGCACTGAGCAGCTGTCCAACAGGTTAAAGGAACAGGTCACCCAAAACGTCTTTATCTACTAACCCCGGGGCCGATGAAATGTTTTATAGTCCACAAAGCATTTGTGGAGCTTCACAGCAAGACAGCAGTGCAGAGTTCTCCTAAACGACTCATGTAGTTTTGGATGTGTTACATACAGCTGGTTCGGAATAATCCAAGTCTGCGGAAGCCCAGAGATCCCAACACACACCCTTGACAGTTCTGCACCCACTTCGGATAAGGAGAATACCAATACTTTTAGCTTAGCAGCTACAGAGGATTTTGCAATTATCTTTCAAATCCATTTTCAAATTATCAACTGGAGAATGCTGCAACACTGTTTTACTGTGAAGCTTCAGACATGGGGGTAAGCAGATAATGACTGCCTTTTCATTTTTGGGTGACCTGTTCCTTTATCATTGCATTTTTCCTTGAACACACACCCTTCACACACACGCACACACACAAAAAAGCTTAAAAATGCAAACATTCAATCCCTCCCCCCGACACTACTGGTCACTCCCGGCAGTTGCCCCACAACCACTGACACTCCCATCTCCCCCGACAGCTCTGGCAGATCGTTACTACAGTCTCCCTCTTATCTCTCTCCATGCCTGTCCGCAACAGACCCATTTCAGCCGTGTCAATGTCTACATGACACTGATTCAGAGAAACATACTTATATACTAACTGCTGATGTGGTGTCGAATGTCCTGTAAGAACTCTCACCTTGGCGTTGGATTTCTTCTGAATGCCTTCATAGCTGGCTCCTTCCTCTGTCTGGGCTACTCGAGGGGCCTTTCCATCAGCGATGAGCTGCACCGACTCCACCTGCAACCATGAAAACAGCATGAAAACCCTTTTCAGACGGAGACGCTGTAATTTGATGCTGGCCTAGCAAAGCATTGCAACAGCATTTTGAACAGAAATGGTGGTTGCTGCTCTGGATAAGAGAGTAAGAAATTGCCATGAGTTAAAAAGAGGTTATAGCACAGACGCATGGAGAGAGAGAGAGAGAGAGAGAGAGAGAGAGAGAGAGAGAGAGAGAAGTAGGCTACAGGTAATCTCATGATGTGCCATGATATGCAAGCAGAGCAGCTTCTGTTCAATGAAAATACAGATTTGCAAAATCCCTCCAGCTTGTGTGTTGGTTAGACCTGTGGGTGGTGGTAATGATGGTGACTCCCCTCAGCAGATGCCATAAAAGATGTGCTGAGTGTGCTAATGTGTTTGCATCATTAATAAAAGTGAATACATTTTGAATATACTTTAATTTGTAATGTATTTACCACCTGCCCCAAGCTCATTATACCTTGCAGGCACAATGCATGCCAAAACTCAGCACAACTGGGCGGAAAACCACCAAACCGCATGCCACTTGCTGTAACGTCTGACAGCATTACAGATTTCTGTAACGCCATTTTGCTGAGTCAAAATTCTGTCTAATTCAATCTAATTGATGCAATCGAATCTAATTCAATTCATCTATAATTACCTTTTAAATAGACGGACTGGAAGTTAAAGATATCCCCACCTTGAGATATCTCTCATAAAACCTAAATTCAAAATATCTATAACTTCCACAATTAAATTAAAAAATAAAATTTACTAGTGGTCATTTAATTTCAAGATATATACAATGTCATTCTGTATAGTCAAAACACAATTTAAGACATATCTTAAGAGGACAATGTAGATATCTGGTATTGAGGGGAATAAAAGATCTCTTGAACAGGAATAATGGATAGGCAGAAATCAACTGAAGATAGCTGAAACTGAAAATACAACTAGACATAATTCAGTTTCAGATATCCCATAATTCACATGGTGGATACCTGCAATTGAATTGTAGATAACTGTAATGAGAAACCCCATACACACGATCCTAGAAAGAATGACATTATGGATATCTGAAATGACTGTTGTGAATAATTTTCGACTTGGGAAACTTGAATTACAGATACCTGCAATGCATATACAGTATGCCAGCGTGCAAAACCGAAAGATTCTCTGACTCTTTTTTTTTGTGTTTCCACCTGTAAATCTAAAATTGTCTCAGCAAACTGTTTAGAATCATAGAATGCTGTTATAATGTTTTGTGATTGAGATGCTGACAGAGTGACAGAGGAATGCTTTTTTAACGAAAAGACATGAGCAGAGAGAGGGATGCTGTCATCTGGGGGGGAAAGTTTACTGATGACTCGGCAGGGGGAGCTGACCTCATCGCTGTGACTTTTTCACACTGAATTTGAGATTCTATATCCTAGACAAGTTGCCAAAGACAGTCACTACAACAACACGGGCAACAAAGACACCGAATATCACATATTCACCTCCGGTGGGAGCTGACTGACTCTCACTGCCAGGGTGCTCATATAGGTTGATACAAAGAAACGACCTGCTACAACATTACTGTTGTCTGGTTTTGCAGTGTTGTTTCGTGGGTTGAAGTGCGGCACATTTCTATTTATTTTGAACGTCTTTTACTTTTACGGTTTTATCCAGAGAAGGATCTGTTTAGTTGTCAGAGCGTGACTGCCATCAGAACGTCACCCAACTGTCCTACCCTACCAGCTTATCCTTTCACACAGACATCAATTCATTTATGTCAGCAGGTCTTGACTACTCAATTTGATAAAGGTTCTAGATAAGCGCATGCTAATAATCCTGATTACACTCCTTTCCAGGTGGTTACCATGGCCTTGATGCCTTCTGGGAAGAGGAAGCGGTTGTAGAGCGTGTCCACTGTGTCGTTGGGCTCGACGGCACACTCCCTCTGCAGCAGGATTGGTCCGGTGTCCAGCCCGTCATCGGCCCAGAACACCGTGAAGCCGGCTTTCTTATCACCGTGGATCAGGGTCCTGGAGACACATGCATACACAAAAAAAAAAAACAACACAAATCTTGAAACAGCGCTATAACCCTATCTTTAGAACAGGTAGGGGATATCAAGTAGACCATAAACCTCAGCAAATGGAGCAGACTCCGATAAAGAAAAGATAAACGGTGGCTACACCTGGAGTAAATGAGACAAAGGCAATCAGAATGTTGATAAGGCTGTGAAACACACAAGCCGTCTGCCATCAGTTCTCATTAGGGGCGTGAATATTTATTCTAATTATTTATGTAGTTAACTTGTTCATATTTTCATTTTATTGTTATCAACGTTAACGTTAAAAACTAGCGGTTTTAGAATCTATACAATTGACTTAACCTTAACATAACTGTTAAATATCATTTAAAGATATCTCTGTTGTGATCACATTATGATTAGAATGGAAAGATTACTTTGGCATTAAGTTTTATAGTTTCCTCCGTAGTCTATATGTTAAGCTAGCAGCCTCCTGGCTTGAGCATATGTAACTGACAGATATGAGAGTGTTACTGATCTTCCTGAACTCTACTTTGAAGGTTTTTTTTAACAACTGGTTGGAATGTGACTACAACCCAACAGCCAGATTAACCACGGGAGTAAATGGGCTCCAAAAGGTAACACATGGTGTCATAAAGTCACTGTCTTTGAAGAATGTGTAGTTAACACTTGAAAACAAATGGGAGCAATTCATTTACTCCCAGTAATAACAGGTCTAGAGAAATGGTAAAGGTGGAGAACAGACAGACATGCAGGCGGAATAGATAAGAACACCAGCTTTTGCGGAGGTTGAGGTCAAACAGAACTGGTTTGAACCTCCCGCTGGATAGGCAGATAGCAGCTAACCCTTTTCTGCCTCTACTTTGACCTGGAAAACAGAAGAGGACTTGGGCCTGTGAAAGTATATACTTTAGCTCTTTAGTTGTTCTGAAGTTACAGGACAAAATACGTTTATCAGGTGAGCTTGTTCAGCTTTTGCTCAGCAGCAGCAGCAGCAGCAGCAGCAGCAGCAGCAGACACTGTAGCCACAAGTTACTAGATAATGCCGATAACCAGTAGAGCCAGCAGAGAAGGGTTATAAAGTTAACACACTTGCTCAGAGTTGCCAGGGACATTAGCCATCATGGACTAATGTTCAACGTAGGCTAAGGCTGTAATAACTAAACCTCTAAGTCTAAAGAAATGAGCAGGGACTTTGATTTAAATGCTTCATTTATATGACAAATAATTTCTTCTTCAAACCATAGTCTCACTTTTTATACTCTGTAAACTTAAACCTTAAACCTACTGTTTTAACCTAGACTGTTTTGTGGAGAGTTTTTTTTTCCTCATTTATCTATGTTTTTTATAATTTTAGGTTTTTTTTTGTTGTTGTTGTTTTTACTTTGTGTGTGTTTTTCTATTTGTGCATTTATATATTTCACACTGTGGAACTGCCCTAACTTGTATGGACTTGTATGAAAGGTGCAACCAAAATAAAGTTTGTTCGATTAACACAGTGTCAATGCTAGTACAGTATGACACAGGTAAAATGAAAATAGGGATAGCTATTTTTTCCTCTCTGTTTGAAGATCTCAGCTGTTCCTACGTGACAAATTGTGGCGGCTTTTTGTCCATTTAATGACTAAAATACATACAAAACATTGTGTATATAAAACATTAGCTTCCTATTACGTGACCTTCTACATATTTGTCATTTATCTATTCAGTTTATTTCTCAAGGACAGTACATATCAATGAACACTACTGTAAATGTACCAGAATTAGCCAAGAGGCTAGTTTGCATCTGTATAGTTGGCAACCATGTTCTATTCAAAGCAGAAAATGAGTGGTAACAGATGGCTGTCTTGTGTGAAAGACAACCACACAGGTATTCATTCCACTAATTAGCTGTAATTACCACTGCAATTAAAATAACAAAGAATATGAATCATGCCCCTGATTGACAGCCACAGTTCTAAAGTCTCTCGTACATGTCCATGAGACACTTTTCTCCGCACTTGTCAGTTAATGCTTTAAGTCTTGTGTCTTTTGGCTGACTGCCACCTTCTGTTCACACTCAGCATAAAGCGTCTGTAGTCCTTCTCATTTATGTACAGCTGCACAGTTGTGGCTAAGCAGACAACTCCAAGCTTGTAACGTGTAACTAATCCAATACTAATGTGCTGAAAACAGTGTGGTTTTGTAGGTGAGCTTGTGATATGAACCTGTGTTCTTTAAACTGAAAGACGATGTAAACCTCATTGTTACTCATTGTTATTGTAAGTGTAGGTCAAACCAGTACAAAACACTAACCAAGTATGAGATGGACATAATCTCACCATGTGTAGTACTACTCAGTCTGTGAACAATGTACTGAGAGCAGAGACAGGCTTAAAAAACAAAAACAAAAAGAGTGTGATTACTCTCCCTCACCAGTTGATGGCTGAGGCTCCTCTGTGCAGAGGCAGGATGGAGGGGTGGTAGATGATGGAGCCGTGCTTGGGGTGATCAATGATGTTCATGGGGATGAACTGGGAGCAGAAGGGCATGACGTTGAGCTCGGCACCCACCGCCTTGTAGGCATCCACCACCTCTGGGATGGGCTTCCCCTTGACCCGCCACCGTGGGAACTTGAACACCGGCGTCCCGTCCTTCTCCGCCGCCACCGCTGAAAGCGAGGGGGAGAATTTATAGATACGGTCAGAAATCAAGTCACAACTCATCTTTTGTTCAAATTTGCAATGCATCTGTAAATAAGGATTTGACCATCTGCAGAAGAGTGCCTCGTCTTTTTCTAGAGTCCTTGCATTGCAAATGCTCCCGGCTTGCAGTACTAAAAAAAAAACACATGCAATAAATTGTCCTCTGCAAGGGTTCATTCAACCCATGGAGTCCCATGTGGCAGTCTCAGCAACTTCAACACCGAATGGAACTTTCACTCGAGTCAGAACCAGTTCTGCCTGCTACATGTGTACACATACAGCTGTAATATCTAGACAAGTGCAGTTTAACCAGTTAGTCCTACAACTGGCCCTCTGTGCTGCAATGTGCCACTGAGGTCACAGGAAGCCAACAGTGTCACCGCCAGCTCTCACACCCACTAGAACACACAAGCAGGTAAGGGGAACAGAGAAGAGTAGTACAGCAAGATCAGGTGTCAATGTGTGTGTGTGTTTGAGAGAGACAGAGAGAGATGACAGCTTGATTTTATCTTGTTAGAATACAAAGAAATACTGTTGGATTCTTAACTATTTATAACATGCACACAACTACACACACCATCTTTTTGTAGTTGCAAATTGTAACCAAGAAACTGTTATTCACATTTAATTAAGATTGATATTATTCTGATCTCACTTTAGTCGTTTTTGATTTTGGCAATACAGGCCATCAATAGACAGTTTAAGTAGGAAAATACAAGACTTAACAGTTCGTTTTAATGTCTACCTAGTCAGTAAAAGCACTGTAGACACTACTGCACTGTATGTATATTTAACAATGCTAAATGTGCTTTCATTTTTGAATGCCTCACAGCAGGGTTAGGGTTAGGCTAAGAACATCTCAACTCAAGTGGGCTCAGGCACAGCGGGAATATGTTTACAACTAGAAATAACGAGAGTGGGAAGAGTTTAATATTGGCTCCAAACACTTGAAAATGAGGACAACAGGCAGAGATCAAGAGGAAGCTGATGATAATGACGCTTCCAGGAAAGCTTGCATCATCACAACAAAGACTTTTCACCTCAGAGCTGTATCTCCGGGCCACACGGGGCCTCTACCCACATGGACAATGGAGCCACTATCCCGATGCTAACGCAGGGTAAAGGCCTCTCTTTGTCCAGGAGCACTGTAGGGTCAACGCACATCTACCTCAGACACAGCACAGGCCTCTGCCGGCCCAGAGATCACCCAGGACACTTCCTGTCTTTTTTATTTTTGTACAGAATCAATGCAAAACATTTAATTCAGTTTTGACTCCCTCTCATCCTACAGCGTTGACGAGAGGGTGTTGGTGATGTTGTCAAAGGTGGCCGTGTGACGCCAACATTTATTCCCTTAAATACTTGTAAAAAACGGATATCTTTATGTTCGCTCCTGGAGTTGGAATGGATTATGTTTTGAAATCAACAAAGAAGCGCCACAAGTTCTTTAAAGGAAGACAAAAGTTTGTATTTTCACCCTCAAATGACACCCGCTGAAATGAAGTGAAGACTCCAGGCATCAAATCAACCGCTTTACAATGATTAATGCTAATCCAAAGATACATAGTAAATGATTAGAAAATAATATCTCACTGACGGACAAGGAGGCCAGTAATGTACAGACAGTACAGATGACTTAAGCAAAAGAACAGAGAGAAGGGGATGAACTCACCCAGGGGATCAGCCTTGCCATCCTTGTCAGGGACTGTGAACACACCCACCACCTTGTGGCCCTGCTTCCTCAGGTTGCTGTACACCTCCTGGCCGAACAGGCTCTGGCCGATGATTGCCAGTTTGAGTTGATTCTGGTAGTAGTGCTGTCACGAGAGCAAACACAAACACGTTAGAGCGTGTCTTATTTCAACCACAGCGCTCAGGTAAATATCACCATGTTCACACCGAGGTATTGTTGAACAGAGGAACATTCTCTCCGAGCCTCGCGCTACTTCCAGAGAAGTTGCGCAACTGGCAGTAGTAAGCCAATGCCAGGGCATTCTTAACAGCAGGCAAGTGCAAGAAACTGCCTTTAAGAGGAGCTCACCAGACACCACTTTTAGAGGAACGCTCCAGTCCACGAGTGTTGTAATGCCCGTGCAAATCTGCGGAACTTTCAGTTGACAAAACTGAAAAATAATGCTCAATACTGATGCATCAGAGGCTGAGATATCGTGACATTAAGTTCTGTGTGTGGGTCAAGTCCTAAAAAAAAGAAGGACTTCATCAACCTGGTGAACACCCAGGTCTTTCAAACTGCCTCTCAGCATCAAGTTCAACATTTATTTATTTCATTTTTTATAGATTTATGTAGATAACTGAAAGTGTATAGGAAGCATGAACTGTGAAGAGCTGGGGGTGGGATTCAGAGGGCCCCTCCATGCTTAACCTCAGGGCACCCCCAGTCAAGTCCACCCTCTTAGCTAACGGTTGAATCATTAAAGCCAGCTCCAAGAAAAGCAACTGGCTGACAGACAGCACTGCCCCTTGTCCAGTGAGGGAGAGAGGGAGTTTCTGACTGCAGCAGCATGTGTGTGGAGGGAGGAAGGTTTCAGGTTTCCCACTGCTCAAATGAAAGGTGCTGTCAGGTCCACGGGGCCCCCATCTGGCTGCTGCACTGCATTCTGCAACGTGCACCGTGATTACATTCAAAGCCATTCATTCCAAGCAAGTGGGGTGACATGCATATCATTTGTTTTTGCACAAAAAAAAAAAAAAAAAATGATGATGAATGAATGACCAGACTGCTCATGTGTAGCTGTGCTCTGGGTTTGCCTGCAGCTCTGCTAGAACTAAGCCGATATTGGAGGACAGGTTGGAGCTCAAAGGCTGATGCAACTCCTCCAGATCTTGTACAGTAAAGGCCAGTTCGGTCAGAGCATACAGCCAGTGGGGGGGGACAGAGGCGAGCGTACAGTAACGTGGCAGACTGGCGCTGACACACCATCGTTTTGCTCCGTTTGCTGAAAAATACAGTAGCAGACTGACTAAGAGAGACCTGCACATGAACTGTAACTCACTGATGCGCGATCAGAACCGAGCCTGGCTCGGTCCTCCTGATGTCACCATGACCTGGCACGCGCTCAGCGTGTACCAGCAGGATTTTTCTGTCACTGTATCAAAGCTACTATTCATTCTGCGGTGCAGCGACAGCAGCAAGGCAACGGTACTCACGGACGAGGTGGAGAATTTCCTCAAGACTTGACTCGCCGTCCACAACATAATGGCGGTGTTTGGTGGTTAAAAATGTGTGAGGAATAAAAAAATTTAAAAAAAAAAACACAAAAGAAATCCAAACGCCGCTCAGTTTATCCGACCTGCCGCTGAGGTATGAGCGCTGCTGGCAACACACACCTGCGTGTACGTGCGTGAGCGTCAGAGTGTGAGGCTGTGACAGAGGAGTGGCCGCGGTAAGGGCTCGACACGGCCGGCTTATACTCGACAGCAACAGACGCGACCTCGACGTGCCGCGCGACACTGTACGTGCGCGGTCGCGCGGAGTTTACTACGTCTTCGGCCGCGCGGTCACGCGTGGGAATTGAGAAAGCCTCGAGCTGCCAAGTTGTGTGTGTCGGCGTTAGGAAATGTCAGATGTCATTATCATGACTTCGTGCATGAAAACACACACACATTACTTTTACATTTACATTTAAGACCTTAAGCAGACGCTGTAACAGGAAAGCGGTGAAGTCTGAACACATGAGTCTTGAGTCTTCATGCAGTACTTCATGAGCTATCAGTAATGCACAAGGGTTATTAGTAACTCCTGCATGACTTAATGCAGGAACAATACGTTAATTAACGCAGTTGTCAAGGTATTTCAATCATCATGGCTTTTGAATTATTAATGATGTTCATGTGTTCTTCATAGATAGAAGAAGTCTGCAGTTAAACTGACCAGTCACAGCGGTGCACGTGTATTCTGTTTCATTCCAAGTGTTGTGATTGTAATTGATTAACTAAGCATTACTTATTCACTGAAACACCTTAATTACCACATTAATTAAAGCATTGTTCCTGCATTAAGTCAAGAACGAGATACTATTAATATCTGTGCATTACTGATAGTTCATGAAGCACTACATGAATTAATTCATGCTTTTTCATGCATGAATTCATGATATTTCTTGTACCCTCCCCATAAAGTGTTACCAGAACTTTCAGAGATAGCTTATAACAACTTCATAAGGAAGACAGTAACTTCATGACTTCTGCAAGGCTACTTTCATATATGTTCCAAGCAAACCCAAAGAGGAATGGCCATTGCGTCACCAAATCTTAAAATAATGGGACGAAATGACCCTTCCTCTTTTTTAGGTCCCTTGAGCAAACCAAGACCACCTCGCTGCAGACATACAGAGCTGCGTAGGTGCATGTGCAGGAGCAAACTCAACCAGTGTGTAATAAACGGTGTTAAATTAGCCTGTGTCATAGCTGCAACCGTTTGATGGCCACTGCCAAAAACCAAAGGCCATGTGGGTATAAACCATGGACCACACAATGCACAAAGTTTAACCAGAAGGTATTTTTGAGTATGCTGGCCCTCTACCTGCGTTTATTTAGTAATATTCAAGACTAAAGTTTGACTTAGGCTCAGATATCATACTGAAATTAGTTACAGCTAAGCCAGAAGACATATTCGTTAACGGTAGCCAAACAAAGTCGCTAACATGCTAATACATGACTATAAGCCAGCTATGAGTAGAACTGCACATGGGTATTTTGTATTTTGTAGATGTATATCATTGGAAATCTTTATTTTTGAGTGGAAACTGAAAGATAAATGAACATGTATGTCTGTGCTGGTTCTCACTCCGTAGTCTAATAAATGGTGTTAAATTAGACTTCCTGTTTGATGGCCAGTGCCAAAAACCAAAGGCCATGTGGGTATAAACCATGGACCATAAAATGCACAAAGTTCAACCACAGACCTTTTTGGCATGGCGGGACTGTAGCAACTTTTTTTTGTAATATTAAAAGTGAAAGGTTGCCTTGGCTTGGCATAGCTTGTACTGCAAACAGGTGTGAAAATATCTCCTTTCTTGACATTTTGTAAACGAATTTTGTTTCCCTGTTAGATTTAGTAGCAACTTCAGTAAGCAGACATCTCTGCAGCACAGCACACTGACGTCTCTGATAGAACGTCAACACTGTTGTTTCCTCAAACTCTGCTGATAACATGAGAACATTTTTGGAACGCTTTAAACTACAATTCTGGCCAAATCTTGAAAACTGACCCTTTAAATTAGATTTTTTTTAAAAAAAGAAAAGATAAACAGTCCCTTTTTTTTGCACGACTAAGTTTTTCTTTCCGGGAAGAATGCCACCTCTATTTTTGTTCGTTGTGTAATAGTTGCATAATGTTCGTATTGTTTGTAACAACTGGTGTAAAATGGATCAGTAACTTTTTTTTTTTCTTCGCATTTTTAAAGATCAAAAGTTCAGGAGTATTTAATTTACAGTGTTCACCAACACCAACACTTTTTTTTCCAGATAAACTCAAAGTAGTTATTAGTTTAACTACGCTGGCATTGCTCCAGCATTCACCTGCTGTATATCTGACCAGATTCCCACACGGAACAAGCTCTGATCAAACACGCACCCGGCACCATCCACACTCAACTGCCCTGCGCAGGTTCCTGTGGAGCAAAGGTTTAAACAGTCACCTCAAACTGATGGGAGGCAGGGCAGTGACACACACACACACACACAAGTACTGTAGCATTTATTCCACCTATTGCACGTCCCTTTATCCCATAATGTTATAAGCCAAATGATAACCATCCTGTGCTGTTGCAACGCTACTTTGCTGATGTCATGGACTGCCTCGTGTTACAACTTAGTAACTTTTTAACAGATGCATGGTCCAAGATGTTTGCCGCTGATCAATGTTTGTCCAATTTTTAGAAATACCTCACATCCAGCACTGACAAATATATGAATCACAGTGCACAATATCCAGAACTGGTGCTTGCATCTGGTCGTTTTTCCTCACTCAATGCTGAATGTGTGCTGAGAAACCACAAAAAAAAAAAAACCAGGGGAGCAGTTGTGATTTATTTGTGAATAGTTTCAACAACATCAAAAAGAGGACTAACGGTAAGAGCACTGGTGGTGGATGTAGCTCAGGGGGGTGGGGGTTTGGGGGGGGGGGGGGTCCCACCTCTGCTGCCGGCCCCAGAGATCAACCCTCCTTTCTTCACATCAGACTACTTTTGAAAAAAAAAACTGCTTTGGCATAAAGGTTGATTCCCTTCAAACACCGATGTTTTGATTGAAAAGTGCTGGTGTCTCCCAGTTCATTCCCTGGCTGCCTCTGTCATCATTTCACCTACACGGTATGACTCAACAATACTCATCAGGTCAGAAGAGTGTGTGGGGTACAGCTGACTGTCAAACAAAACTATAAACAATTTATGCTCCTGGAATAAGAAGCAATCCTGGAAGGCAAACGGGGAACATGCCCAAATCTCTTTAACATTCTGGTACATACGTTATGTTGTGTCACCACAGTCAACACAGTGGGTGAAATCACTAGTAGCTGACTTTTCCACAGACAAGGTGCCAGTGATGGAGATTTCAAACCAAGGTAAGGAGGAACGGTGGCTAAATTAAAAGCAAAAACATGATTCAGAAGTCTACTGAAATTGTCAGATTCAACATGACTGTATTTTTTTTTGTCATCATATCTCGTGATTGTGGCAGCAAAAGAAAACGTTCGGTACATCTGGTTACTTCCATCTCTTAAAGGGATGAAGGCCAGATCAGTTTGTACTGTAAAAGGTTTCGCTACTCATATGACCCAACACTGGCACTTTGTTGTTAAAAAGCCTTAACTAGTGCATATCAAAGGAGGGTTACGGGGTACAGGCACGTTTTCCCCAGGACATATGACCCATGCTAGTGTTACACACTCTACAACAAGTTACAGGTGATAAACAACAAGACATTCTCCCTTTTCACATCCCAGCAGAGGCTGGAGGACTGAGGGCGGTGGAGTGATGAGGTCACAGGAAGCGGATTCCAGCTCCAAACTGGACACCGTCACATATCCTACATGAGGGGAGCAGAAATAGAGAATTCCTTGTATTTCACAGTGTATGTAGCGCTTTAAGGTTTTTTTAAAAAACTTTTAATGAATGTTCCACTGATTCCACAGCGCAATCCTATAACACTCTCAGGCTCCAAGACATACAGTGATCCATGTATTTTGATGAAAAATAGAGTAGATAGAGTTTTACACATGGCAAACTTTGAGCCACATTTTAGAGCAGCCAGCATGTCTTTTACATTGCAGTGTCCTTTTGATATGTGGTGACAAAATCTGAATGAAAACTGGTTTAACCTGATCCACTTCATCTAAAAACGGCCATGAAGGTTGGTGAAAAAGAAACACAAAAAAACAACATGGATGAGCATCAGTCCTGTAATATCTAGGAGTGTCAGTGTTTTCTGTGTCTACCTGTCTCCACTCTGAACTCCCATGGGCACACAGTAGTTGAGCTCCAGTCTGGCGATGTTCCCGAGCCGCAGCACGATGCCCGCTCCGTACGACCAGCGAATACACTCTGCTAGCTTCTGAAGGTGCGCCCGGGGACCATCGCCTACACACATGACACCCGACATGTTTACAACCCTACCTGACACAAGTTCTCCTGATACAAGCTCCTCAATGATATAACACATTAAAAAAGACATTTGAATATTATTGTGTTGTTAAATATCATTAATATTTCAGAATCGCTCTAATGAGATCTTTGACCAACTAAAATAAAAATCAGGATAAAAATGCGCTTTAACAAATTCTGTGTCTAATTTTAATGAAGGAAAATGTGTCATTTCTGTACGTTGCATATTTAAGCAAAGTGTATTTTATAAGTCTGTGTTTCATCTTTTCACAGTTAGATTTTTGCCAGTCAGCTGGTGTTTACTTCTTTTCAACATTGCAGGTATTTCATGCATTAATCGCTTCAGTCCACCCACCGTAGTTGAGGTTGCAGAGGTTGCCTGCGTTGAGAAAGAAATGTGTTCTGAAAAGGTCTCCGAAGCCGCCCTTGCCTGGTCTGAAGGGCAGCGGAGTGTAGAGGTGTAGACCACCTGCCCAGTACGCCTCTCCACCCAGATAGTCACCTGGAACACACACATTATTAGACTGAGACAAGCTGCTCTACTGCACCACTTAATGAGACACATACACATCTGTTCTATATAGTAACAAGTCCTCTGTGCAGTGGTTCTTATTATGCTCTGCTGCTGCTCCTCATGTACTTCTGTTCATTTATCTACTTCTTTTTTTACGAGCTGTGACAGCGTGGTTGTTTTTTTTGTTTTTTTTTTGTCTAGTGATTCTGTGCACTTCTGTGTTAACCTGTTATAATTTAATCCTGGAGACTTCTTTTGTATCAGGAACTACTGCAGAAGCGTTTTTTAATTCATATGTCTGTCTGTAGAAGCACTTTTGTCAGCGTGATGGCGTCACAACTGTGCAAGATACGGTCGAACATCACCATAACACGTGTTTAGTTGAGATAAAACATTAAGGCTGAGTTCAAATATGGGTATGGTTCACCTCATGAGTCCTGAGTACTCATGTAACAATCCAGAACTGTTGTGAAAAAAGGTCAATCAGCGTTTCCAACAGCCTAAGATAACATCCTCAAATGTCAACAACCAAAAGATATTCTGGTTACTGTCACAGAGGGATAAAGAAACCAGAAAATGATCTGATTTAGGAAGCTGGAATAAGAGAATTTGGAATTTTTCTCTTAAAGAAGAAAAATGGTTGACAACGAATTAGCTAATTGTTGCAGCTGTACTTGTGGGAATTCAAATGTTCTGCACTGTTTATTGTGGAAGGAGTTTCTATGACATCTGACCAGTTTTTACCTTCACTCTGTGGCCCGATGCTGTACATCCCAAACCCTCGCACGCTAGTGGGACCTCCAAGATAGAACCTGGACAAAATACACAACTACCATTGAACCATCCACTCCAGATTGGACCAGTTTACACAGAGTTTAGAATGATAACCTTGACTATCATAGAAGCAACTGCTCAAATTAGATTAGATTTTAAATCATTGTATAACATTTTGAGAGCAATGGCTTCAAAAAATAGCCACATTTTGTTCACAGAGATGCTACGTTGAGTCCTCATCCAGCAGTCAGAGTCTGACAGATGACGGCTCTTGCATAAATCACTTGTACCTGTCAGCGATGCAAGATGGCTGTCCTCCCAACGGATACAGCATCCCACCCCACAGAGAGGCAGACAAGACCTGAGAGGACACACAGAAAAATAATTGTTCTCTGCAACTGATGTAGTGCTGCTTTATTGTCCACCAGTGTTTCTTTAATTGACTTAAGTTGCAATTTATGAACACCATGATGAAAACACTTGTTTCTACAACTAGTTTTAGATAGCAAAGCTTGACAGGATGCTTAAAGGATTCAACTCATATATATATATATAGTCTAAGAACAGACAATACCCTCAAACAACATCCTAAAATCTTTTATAGACAAATACTAACGGGTTTGGATGTACTTATTTCTGTCTTACCGAGTCCCAGAAGAGCCGCCTGTTAAACTGCAGCTCAACATCTTCTTTCAAGAAGCTGGCATCGCCCCCTGTGTACCCGGCCAGTTCCTGTAGGGCAAACACACACCTCAGTTAACACCCTTGTGAAACTGGGAAAAACAGGAAAAATACAGCCAGCTGTTTCAAGAGAGGGATGGATAAAATGTCTGTGTAGGTAAAGAAACAACATAAAAACATAATACCTTCATGCGTAAAAAGTTTTACTGAGAAAAATGTTTAAAAACATCAAGAGTCAGCAGGGAAGAATTTCAGACTACAGATTTGCTGTTTCTGTGTCATGTTACCCTGCCACAGTAAATTCCTGGGCCCACCTCGTGTGGTGAAGATCTGGACCCAGTTAGTACAAGCATTTGATTTGAAAGCAGGTAAAAGAAAAAAAAGTGCCAATATCTTTTTAATACTACTACCGTTCTATTCGTGAACAGCCTGGAATCAGTTGGAATCTGACCTGCTGACAGGCATTAAAAATGACTATAGTCACAGCCAATCTGCTTGCTGATGGTTTTGTTTGCTTATGTATGGAGGCATCAGTGTAAAATTGATACTTTTAATAACCAGTTGAAAGTTCTTTGCATTACGTTTAAATAAGCCATTTATATGAACACACGTGTACACATACCTGGTTGAGCCGGAGTAAAGTACCTCTGTTGGGGAAAATGGCAGAATTCCTTGAATCGACTGACACAGTGTGCTGCAAATAAACAAAACATTGAGTACTATTAAACTAGCGCAGTGAACAAAGATGTTTAATAACCCTTATGAACATTTCCTGAAAATTATAGATACATCAGGGGTAAGGAAAAGAAAATTGTGTCTTCAGGAGATTAAATGATCTAAAACTAAAAATATGACATGCTGGATGTACTCCAGGCCGTACCGAGAGGGCAGATTTCAGCGAATGTCCACTCTCTTCTCGCACGGCGAATGAAGCACTGCGTGCCAGACAGCCCAGCTCCCTCCATACACCCTCCCACTTCAACGTGTGGTTGGTCACCCCGAGGGGAAACTGCGGGAGCACAAGAAGATGGAGAACTTCAGTTAAGGTGTAAAGCCACCAGTTGCAGATAACAGGATCATATTCAAGTGTTTGATCGCAATTTGGAGACAGAAACTTCTGTCGTCCTCAAACTCAAACCGACTCTAGCTCTCTCTAAGAAGTACACTTCTTATATGAGTGGATTTCCAGTCTGACTTTATATATACAGTGAAGTCAAGAAGCTCCACATATGTTCATTTCTGGCATACACCGATTTGTTTTTGTTTTTTTTATATTCAAATCAAATGACTTTAGATTTTATACAAAAATATGGAAGAAACAAATCTGTGTTTATACGGCCACAGAAGCTAGAGATTTTTGCTCGTCTCTAGTTGATACTCACTCTGCATTTAGTTAAGATTTCTCTCAAGAAAATACATTTTGGGTCAAACACGTCAAAGGAAACTCAACACATAAACATGTTTTAAACGTAAATTTATACAACATGTAAAGAGTAGAATACAAAGCCAAACTGCTGATTAACTTACATTTCTTTTCTAAACAAATATGAGATAATAGAAAAAAAAAAAAAACACACACAGTCTCTTACATTGACTTCTGCAGACATGCCCCTGTCCGTCTCTTTTAAGGAGCTCCATGGGAACTGTCCAGTGACTTTGTACAAGTTGAGGGTGAGGCTGAAACAGAGGACAGCAGCTGTGAAAAAACGGAACCAACCGACTACAGCTGTCCTGTTGGTGCAATCAAGCTGGCATCACAGATTTCACGTCACTTGTCTTCAAAGCTTTGAATGCACTCTATGTGGACAGGATATTAGCACCTCATTGAATGCACCATAAACAGACTATTCAAAGAATTCCCTGCATTCAGTGGTAATAAACCTGTTGTGTATCTAAAAGACAAAACAATTAGAAACACCGGTAAGGTCGTTTCTAATCCAGCAAAAGGAGATAACGTAAGACAGGTGGCCTTCCAAAGAAACAATACACAAACAGTGACAGGGGGAATTGTTTGAGATTTGATTAATTTATTCCTGTCGACAATAAGGAAAACTGAACTGCAGCAGCAGGTCTTGTCCTCCCAGAGGACAGTGTGACAAGCGGGTTTAGGGTCTGTGTCATGGACTTACTTGCGTTCAAAGTGTCCGGGCTGGGGCTTAAAGAAGGACAGGCCATATGAAGTCTCCTTGGTCCCATAGGAGAACTGGAAGGTGAGCTTCTCAGCTCGGCCCAACATGTTGGGCAACTTCAGACCCAGCACCTGTAGGACAGGACGCACACTGTGTCAGCTGATAACCAATCACTTCTGCGATCATTTAGGCACACTAGAATGAGCGTCGGCACGAGCTGATGTTATTAACTTATTAACAACTTAGTGTGATGATGGTTTGATTCGGACCCGTTTTGGCAAATCTCATCTGCGAATCTAGCAAAAGGCCACAATAAAAACATTTAAGTGAGCAATAATTCATGACTAATTCAGCACATAACTGCAGAAATACACATAACGTATCCGTACAAGCATTCATTTAACCTGCATGCAATTCCACATCTACTTTGTGCCTATATGTTACACGTATTTACATGGTTCAAGTTGATGAAGATGATGACATTTTTTTTAAGGCAGACATTTGACTTGTCATAGAAGAGAAAGAACAGATTATTGATGGCTCCGCTCCATGGAAGTGTCCCAGTAACCAGTACCAGCAGGCAAAACCCCAACATCCATAAGATAAACTAACTATTTGAAATACAGTCATTATTAATTAATCAGCCGGCCAGTTTGTTCCACCTAACAAGCCTAGTGTCGGCCTCTTATAGCCGACAGGAGCAGCAGAAGAGATCGGTCTGTCAGTGTGAAGAGTGTTACTACAGCCCAAACAACACTGACAACAGACATTATCTGCCAGAGCTTCTGCGTGAGTTAACCGTTTGAGTCTAGCATAGAGAACGCAAACAACAAAGCCAACGGATTAGAGGTGGAGCAGGGTGGGTCTTAAGAGAAGGAGTCTGTCTTCTTGAGCGGTGTGATTGCACCCTCTCCTGTTCAAACAGAACAGTGCAATGACATGGAGAATGTGGAATGCATTAACGAGCAAAATAACAAGTGATACGGTGGAAGATGTTTTCACAGTCCCACAAAGGTATCGCAACATTTTTTTTTAATGGCGATACCGTGAAATTCGGTATATGGTTAATTAATTGAAAAATAATCCTTTTTGTTTTGATCTAAAAATTGACCCAACCTGTTTCTCACAAAAGTGATATGATCTAAATCGTGAGTTTTGTGATCTGTTGGTTGCACCCTTAGTATTAAGTAACAATGACAGTAATAATTAATAATGACATGTTCTATTCATTTTTTTCACAGAGAGGGTCTGCTGGCCAATCGAGTGGTGCTGCCACTACAACTCATTCTACCTCTGTGACGCAGATATTAAAGGACACATTTCAAAAACAGGCTGCCTCATCACAAAAAGCTATGACCTATTTTGCACAGATACATTCTTTTATAATTATTTAATGTTGATTTTGCAGTGTTTTGTTAAGGTTTTGGATTTGGACTATTTTAATATATAATAAATATATTTAAATATGATTCTTGATTAAATTATTTCAATTTATCAGTGTTTTTTCAACATTTTGAAGACATTTTTAAAAATACCGCGGTATACCGATAACCATGATAATTTTGGTCACTATTACCGCGGTGTGAAATTTTCATACCGTTACATCCCTATCCCCGTTATTGATACTACCAGCTGAGACCAGTGCTTTTCTGCTTCGAAGTGTCTGCTGTAAAAAACTGTCACAGAACATTTAAACATATTTTCTTTTACAGCAAACATAAATTTTGTGTCGTGTTGAAGAGAATGTTATGCAAACTTAACCCAGCGTCACTATGACCATCAGCAAAGAATCCCGCTGAAAACTAAATCTAGAAAAGAACACTTAAGTACCGATTAGCTTTCACAGAGACCTGCCAGCCAATCAGAAAGTACACTATAAAGGAAAAGTGAACTTGGCTGTGGCTCAGGGGTGGAGCCAGCATCTTGTTATCGGAAGGCCTCTGGTTTGATTTCCCCTGGTCTGCATGTCGAAGTGTCCTTGGGCAAGATACTGAACCCCAAACTGCTCCTGATGTGCTGGTCGGCACCTTGCATGGCAGCCACCACCATCAGTGTATGAATGTATGTTTGAATTACTGTAAGTCGCTTTGGACTAAAATGTAAAATGTAAAAAATGTAAACTAGAAATACGTTAGGAAACCAAAGTATGTCTTGTATGTATAGGATCGAGGAGATGCAGTCATGCTCCAGCCCAAGCCTGCAATATGAAGGATAATGGGTTTGGCATGAATGACATGTACACGTCTCTCTCACCATGCTTCCTTCATTGTTGCCAACCATGGTGTTGTAGCTTCCTGTCAGCCTCTTTACCTCTGTCACCTCAAATGTTACATCAAGACCGTTGGGCAAAGCGTCTGTGCCTGAGGAGGGAGAGCCAAACAGCGTGAAAAAGGATTGTTTCTGCATATTCACGCCTGCTAAGCACACAGCCATTATATTCAATAGAACAAAAACACCATGCGGTCACATTTCAGATGAGTTACCTTCAGACGTGTCAATAAGAACCTCCACATCTTTGAAGATTCCGAGGCGAAGCAACCTTTGTCTGGCAACGTGAGCTTTTTTCATCACCTGTATACGAAGACAGAAAACAGAGCTCTGAAATTAGCAACCCATATTTACTAGACAACTGCAACAACTTCAAGCTAATGTGCAGCAGAGTCAGAAATACATACATCAATGAGGTTTTTGGCGTGAAAAACGTCAGAGATTTCATATCCAAGTAGATCCTCTTTAGTTCTTCCGAGACCCTGGATGTTGACATGCTGGACGACCACCTGTACTCAAAGATATTTTCCTTGAATTACTTAACAATAACAATCACATATGGATGAGAACACTTTCAAAATGTTTTTAGCTGAAATTTTCAGGTGTCCTTAATTTTTCCAAGTACACGTATATCATGGCAGTCTTCAGTTCCAATGATTTCTACAGCTCTCCCTTTTCTGTGATGGGATGAGTGGAACACAGACTACTTTGTCACAAAAATTCATGAAGTTTGGTTCAATAATCAATTTATCATAGGTCTCCTGAAAATCTGACCTAATCTGCTGGGTCAGAAACGTACATAAAACAACTTCATCATCATCATTTTGGTGATCAAATCAAATGTTCCTTGTAGCATAGCCTCTTAATTTCTACTGAGTGATTGTGATTGGTTACGGTTGATGACATTTCTGGGCAAATTTTAACAGGGCTTGTTTGACTCACTCATAAGCCACTTCAGCAAACAAAGGTGACTGATCAGGCTTCGTTACATTGCACACTTGTATACAGGTGTCTTAAATACAGTCCTTCAGCTAATCTGCATAATGTGTACAGATTCCTGTAGTATGGAAGCTAAACTGAAGACTGCTAAAGCAAATTCTATAACAACAGAAATGAACACATTGATGAGTCGAGGCAAATGCAATTGCAGTGCAGTAACTACTGGAGGAGATGTATGGTGTGCATCTCCAGCAGAGCATATCTAATTGTAAAACATGGAATCTCTCAGCAAGTTGAAATACTTTTTTTTTTTTTTTTTACCATTTACACTGCTCAAAAAAAATGAAGGGAACATTCAATCAAGTCAGTTAAACTTCAGGGTTATCAATCTGTCCATTTAGGAGGCACAAGTGTGAATCAGATTCACCTGCTTTGGTGCAAATCCAAGAGACAACAGGTGCAATGGAGAGGCAAAAACAAGACAAGCCCCAAAAGGGAATGGGTTTGCATGTTGTTTAAGCAAACAAATCAATGACAAGAAAACAAGTTAATGTTCAAGCAATTACTTAAGTCCCTGCAAAAAAGAGATAACTTAAAATCTGGCTATGTTACTGCAGTAACCGACTCTGTGAATTTAACCTGCTCGCTGGCAGTCAATATGGAAACACATGACTGGACACATTATTTTGGAGAAGTCTGCATAGGTAGAAACATTGAAATCCACATATACCTTTTCCTTTTCTGCTCAACAAGACCGCTTTTATGATCAGTCTCTCATCTCATCTCATGTAAGTAGAGAGACAGCAATCTGCGGACACTGCGGATTTATTAATTTCCATGTCCAGTCAATCATTAATCCTCAGCCCAGAACATCTGGTGTCCTTTACAACACTGTAAACATTAATGCAGCTGTTCCCCTGCTCTGAAACGTTTACTGTGCGTTACTGTATAAAGAAAACTAATCTGTATGAAGCTATTGACACATAAGACACTCATTAGTTGTTGATTAGGCGATTATGGTGCAGCCAAAAAGACCGTGAAGCTAGACAAATGTAGTTTAAAAGTGAGTTTTTCAGTAATCAAGTTTACATTAACAAACATGAAAATAATGTCATTATAATTCCTCAGATTAAACCTTACCACATTTCCCAGTGTGACCACAAAGATCACTATTACTGGGGCAGAGGATATCTTGAAATGAAAGGGCCATAAATATACTACTTAACTTGAGTTTCTTGCAGAATCAAGGATTAAGACCACTTTCTGGTAGCTTTGTTTAATTACTCGGGCACAACTTCATGACTAGAAGCCCTTTTTGCTCACAGGCAGGATGAGTCTCACCATGTGCATGTCTAACCATGGTGCAACAATTTCTTTTGCCCCAACAACAGTGATCTATTAGAAACATTTGTAAAAGTGGTATGAGGAACGACGACGGCAATTTCTGTTTAACAGGTAACATTTCTGGTGGTTTAGAACGCATTTAGACACACTTGGTTTGGTTTGAGGCCTCAAAGATATCGTCTCCACGAATGCTTGGAAACTCCACCCACTGACCCAAACGTGTGACGATATCTTATCGGTTTGTGTCTTATTTTCATCTTCAACTTCTACCACCTGCATTTCAGTAAATGTAGCCTATTTTTAAAAAATTATGTGGATTTAAATACAGTAAAATGTCAGCACTATCATCCATCAAGGGAAATCTGGTTAATGACGAATGTGTATTACGCTGAATAAAATAATAGTGTTGGCTGCTTTCTCCACTCCTGGGCAGCATTTACATGCGTTCATATTTCTAGCTGCAATGGACTTTATCTACCCGTTGCCATTGTGAAACACAGTATCAGATCCCTATTGATAATAGTTTCTTCCCTTTAGACACCCATGCACTTGGCCCTGGCTGAATGTACTCAGACCTGATTGAATTCATTCTGATCCCGTTTGAGAAACGAAAATCCTGAATTTCCCACCTCAGGCTCTGTCAACTCCGAGTTCAGATTTAGTTAAGTCTTCTATCTGAAATAGGGCTTGGAAATCTCTGACTTGTTTACTTAACTTCTAAGGTAATAATGAATAAATCATCTTGGAGGTAATTTTCTATATATATTCTGAGGTAAATATTGTGGTAATTCAAGGGTAATTTCATTGAAGTTGCTTGGTAATTACCACCTACTTACCATGACCTTCTAGACCTGTAAAATGAAGTGTTACCTAATTTTTTTTTTTTTTTTAACTACTACAATTGGCAACTTTTTATACTAAAAATACTAACATTTCATATTTTGCAAGAGCTACAATGATCTAAGTACTAGCAGTACTCACATCTTTGTTTTCGAGGATCTCCTGCTTGGCCTCCTGCGCCACATCTGGAGCGTCCACCAAGTCATCAGGGTTGACGCCCAAGTCCCGGCCATGCATCGGGAGAGGGTCCAAACTCTGCACCAAAAGAAAACCAATGCTTTAAGGGCATCGCCGATACAATCTCATGCAAAGAAACTCAGCAACCCTGAGATAAATCCTACTCACTCACTGACTGTGTCCACTGAGTTTGCATTTTGTTTTATTTACAGGTGATAAAACAAAACTTTATAGTTAATCCTAGCAAAATCCAATCCAAAGACATGACAAAGAAGTATGCATGGCACAGGAGAAAGGGCAGCCCAGGCAGTGGGTGGGGCTTTAAGAGAGGGCACAGCCAGAGTCTGATGTCCTACAAGCAGTCAAAGTCACTGCACATGGTGACAGTTGACTTGTTCATGTTGATGTATGCAAGATTCACATGAATATTCAGATTGGCACAGTAGACCTTATGTGTACGTTTTAGTCATAGGGGTAAATACCCCAACCCTCCGACTATGAGAGAGGAGGGACATGTTCTGAATTGAATGGGCCTACATGTTCTGGGCTAATGTTAGTAAAATGGCTCCTCGTGGTGTTGTTTCATGTAAATACCATTTGAATAGCACCATATATCTAATACAGTAACATCACCACGATGACTATGATGACTTTTGTCAAATAAATATGACCTAAACTTAAAAATGCCGTTCAGTCTACATCGACGGCATTGTGGGTCTTTAAATTAGCCGAAGGCAAAGTAACATGGTTTCATCACCTACAGCTCGCCGGTACACACTCATGTTCAGCCGTCAGCGTGCTTTACTGCTCGTCTTTATCTCACTCTGTGTAACAGTACACCGAGTACAAATACTGGCCAGTTTACAGCCTTCCTTCAGCATTGACTGGACGGGGAGGTCAGGGTCAAAAATCCGCAGATAGGCCAGCTGTCGGGAAGAAATTGAGTTTACCTTAGCATGGACAGTCCCCATGTTAACTATCCGCTACTAAAAGCCTCTTCGGTCGGGGACGGCTGCTCTGTGTACGGGAGAAAACTGATAAATGACAGCGGCTACTTTCTCCAGCACCAAACCCCCTTCAAGCGAGACGCCATGACAGTTGGTGAGATCTCGTGATGCATTCAAGTTCTCCTCGTAATGTTCGCCAACCAAAGCTCTCATTGTTCTCAATCACGTTGCGTATAAATTACTCCGCATTTTTACGTTTTCCTGCAACACAGGAAATTGTGAATTACTTTATCGTAAGAAATACACAACATAAACGTTTTCGCAAATATTAAAAGCGGAATGATGACCTGCAACTGTACAGGTGTTGAAACGTTGTCGTTCTACAGTGGGTTTTTGATCATTAGTTGCCGTCAAGTACACTGTCGCTCCTGTGAAGTGGCTGCAGCCACAGTTGCACACAACTACATTGTTGCAATATTAGGAAATTGTAAAGTGTTAAATATTACCATGGAGTTAATGAGTGGAGGTTCACCAGGCAGCAGAATGAAAAGCTGCAAGCGAAAGATGATAGTTTTAAAGCCGTGCACATTTCTTGTTAGTAAACGCATCACCTTGTCTGCTCTCTGTGATTGGCCAGTTGTGAGAATGCATTGAAGTGGGCGGGGTACGACCAAAGTCTCGTTGAAGGAGTCTGTCCAGCAGGTGGCGCTGGCTTCTTCGATACGCCGAGGTTTGCTTCCACACTGCAATTTACCAGAAAATGAACTGGCAGCAGCAAATTATGTATGTATTATTATATTATACTATATATAGTTAATAGCTAGTTACCTTTGACATAGGAAATATTAACCTGACAGTGATAATTACCCTCACCTTTACAGAACAAGCATTAAATATGATGTAGTATGTAGATCAGAGTCCATAGACAATATTAAACAAAGACAGATTCTTAAACAAAGGTTTGACATTCTGAGACACTATCATATCTGGAAGTGGTAAATCTAAGAATGATATGGACAGAAGGGCGACAGACAGATGTAGGTGGTGTATTTTATTAAACAAGTTTCCAATCAGTCAAACTGTCACACACTAGGTTACAACACCAACAACTTCTGGCTTTGGGGGCCCCTGAAGATCTGGGGCTCTGGACAAGTTGCCTACATTTGCTGCAGAAGGTAATCCATTCCTGACCCTTGATGTCAAACCACTAGATGTCAGTATTTCTCAACCCTAATCTTTCATGGCCTTCAAAGATACATTTTAAAAAAGTGCAAGTGAGTAAGTACCAGAGAACAAATGACTGTATTGAAGCCTTCGCTGACTCTTTGACATGGTCTCAGCCTCATGTGCCCTGATGTACAAACTCCTATACGTTCCCAACTGGTGCATGGCCAACAATGTAGTTTAGATTTATGTCATTTGTGGAAAAATTGAAACTATGTAATAATCTGTTAAACGAAATCAACCAAGAGCCCTTAAAATCGATGATTCTCAGCCAGATGTGAGCAGATTGTAAAGGGACGGGAAAAGATGGTCTCCGATTCTTTATTTTTTTTATTATTGTACAAAGTAAGAGAAAAGTTCTGAAAATGTAGGCTACATTTTTTTTCTTTCTTCTTCACACTTTTCCCATAAAAAAAAACCCAAAAACATTCGGGGTTCCTCCTGTTGGAAATAAGAGGTTTTCATCACGTAAAAATCAATTTATTTATGGTTTCATTTTTTTATCTGAGGTTTTTTTTTTAGGCCTGGGGGACCCTGGATATTTCCACCAAGTTGGTACACCGCTCAATGCTCATTAAACACACACACACACACACACACACACACACACACACACACACACACACACACACACACACACACACACACACACACACACACACACTCTCTCTCTCTCGCTCTCTCTCTCTCTCTCTCTCTCCCTCCCCTCTACCGGCACAAACAAGCCAATCAGAAGGCTCGAATTGCCTCCGCTCTCTCATGCTCTTCACTCTCTCTCTCTCTCTCTCTGTCTCTCTCTCTCCTTGTCTCTCTCTCTCTCCGCCGCGTTGAGTCCATCAAAAAGCGGTCCTCCTCCTCTCCTATCAGAGAAAACACACACACACGCACACACACACACTCACTCACTCACTCACTCACACACAGTCCAAACCCCCCAGAAAAAGCCCTGCTGAATCCTCACACCGTCTGTCAGCATGGGGAGCGCTTGTTTTTCCCGGGACGTTTGTTTGTTTATCCTCCTCATAAATACTTGCAGGGTGATGGGGAATGTCGGACTCGCAGGTAAGAGCTCCCCGTTTCCTCTCTTGTCTTGCTTTACTGGCACCCATAAAAATGCACTTTTTTTTTTGGTGGCTTCGGTGTGACCGGCTTGAATTGCAAAAATGATGGATCTATGAATGAAAAACGACCGGGGACGCTCTATTGGAGATGGCAGAAATCACGAAATAGGCCACTGTAAACTTGTAGTTGGGTAAAAACACGCGCATTGCAAGTTTCCATGATAATATCAGCATGTACTTTGTGATATTAGAACAGCAAAGTAGTGATGCAGAAACGCGCTGAACGGCGCCGGGAAACTCACATTTGCGCACCGCTTTTTTTTTCTCCGCGATTTCTGATTGTGTGCGTAAATTCTACATTTTCGCGCGTTGAATTTGGTTTCATTGCGCAGATCGTGCCGAATATATACAACGTCAAAGTCTCGGCAGAAACTCAGTTGTGTGTCCCAGTTTGTCTTGGAGGGCGTTTGTGATGCGCGAACTGGTTTCCAGTCGGTTAACCAGCGCCCCGCACACTTCACTGGAACTTCTGTTTCCTGCGCGCAAAGGTCAATTTCAATCGGAAACCGCAGCTTGATCTCTGGGTTAAGCTAATTTCCTTGGATTTTTCGAGTGAGACGGCTGCCTGTTTTAATATTTCAACGTGTGGAAATGGATACTATGATTGAGTGAAGGTGTTTTTTTTTTAAGAGGGTGCCCGCTGAGCCGCTAGAGAGCACCTTGTCCACCGCTTTTTTTTTTTTTTGGTGGCCTGTCCCGAGCTGGAGGAGGAGTTGGGAGGGATTTGGAGCCTGCCGTGTGTATGTAAATGTAGGATTAGGGGGGTTGGTGGTGGTGGTGGTGATGGTAGGAGGAGGACCATCAAAGTCCCAGGAGGAGCAGGGAGGCAGGCGGGCGGGCGGGCAGGCAGGCAGCAGGGGCCCAATATCGACCCGGGCAGCAGCACATTGTTCAGCCTCCCACTGCTGTGAATGGGTGAGGAGTCAATATTGAGACAGTGAGCCACCATGCAGGGAAAGCTTTGTCAAAAGAGGGAGCGCTCAGTGTTGATACAGCACACTGCAGCAGCAGCAGCAGAGGAGCTGGGAAGATGTGAAGCGTTTCAGTGAAAGTGTCTCCTCTTGCACCAGAAGTCACATGGAGGACTTGTTGCTGTTTTTTTTTTTCCCGGGCTCTCTCTGTCCCCTCTCCTTTGGTTTGGCTCCAACAAAACTTTCTTTCACAGAGCAAATATTTATTGTGAATTTGGTTCTTGTGGTTTATTCATTGCCTTTATACGACTGTGTTGGGCGAAGGGCCAGCCAGACAGCAGCAGCAGCTGAACCACTGGCAGCTTTCAGCCAGGTTGCCTAACCCAGACTCTAATTATACTGCGATGGACGCAGACTAGCGCTGTGGTGATGCAAAGGTCTGCTCAATAATAGATATTACAGAAGGAACCAAAACATTTCTACGTCTGCCTCTGGGTCCCCCTCCCTCTGTGTGTGTGTGTGTGTGTGTATAATGAGTTGGCCCTCTGCCCTGGGATTTGGGCCCAGATGTGACAGGCTCCTCTATCAATAATCTGATCAATTGGAGAGCCGTTAAACCTTTTGTTCCGTGGATGTTCTCCTGGGCTGGGCCGTGACTTTAGAGCTGTCACACACAGAAATGATCCAGGATTTATGTGAGGCCTTTGGGAAGAATGTCCTTGGATTTTATTTATTGGGGGAAAAAAAAACAAACAAAACAACAACCGCAGCATTACTTTCAAACCGCAGGCAGGAAGAAGGCGTCGACTCATTTCATCTCACACACCCATACGTTCGGGGGACTCTGACACACCGATCTAAAATTGGCTAAAATTGAAGCAGCGGGGACTGAGACATGCAGTTATAGACCCAAGTAGGAGTCAAGTTCCCCTGAAAAACTGGATACTACATTACCCACAATGCATCTCAGCATCAGCTTTTATTAAACCCTCTTTAAGGGCCAGACAACAACGGGGTCGTCACTGTGTCTGTGGCCTTAGTTGTTGTTTTGTGTCCCGCACCAACAGCGAAGGCCCTTGTTGGCCTTCTCTCTTTAAATGATGGACACAGACTAACGCCACCTGGTGGTATGCAGAGTTATTTATTCTCCAGCTAGTACCAGCTAGTATACCGTCGTCTGTCAGCTTGTGCGGTCGGCCTTACGGCTGAGACGCAGGCGAAGTGAAGCACCACAACAGTCAGCCTTTCGTCCCAACTAGTTCTTTGATATGGATTTGTCTGGGAGAAAGCTTTTCGCCAACTTCCCAAGCATAGCCAAGACTTTTGTCCTCGGACATGATCCGACAACCTATGGAACTAGTAAGGTTTAAAAGCTGACAGATATATACTGGCTGGCCTATATTATTGGCCGATATTGGCTTATGTGTCCAATACGCGGTAATGTGAAAACACATTTTTTGACACGATAAGGCTGAAAAAGATTCCTGTGCTGATTTGATATTTATAATTAATATTACAATTATTAAATGTCAGTGACGTTTACTGTTTCAGCGCGCTGATGTTATGTCGGATAATAAAGTCTCTTGTTAAACCGTCAAATATCTGAGCTCCATTATGTACATATCTTTTTCATAAGCTTATTAGATAACCACATATAAGTGGCCAATGCAAAACAGATGTGTTTATGTATTGATAAAAACACACAATATCATGATGTTTTTTCCCTAACATTGGTATTGGCATCACCCTCAAAATTCCAGTATTGGTCGGGCTCTAGTGAACAAATGATGTTGGCTGACATCTGTTCAGAGTGCACTCACACTGGGCAATCCGTACCGGGCCCAAGTCCAGTTAGTTTGACTAGTGTGAGTGCTCCTCAAGCACAGTACACTTCCTTGGTGTACCACTTGCCATAATCATGTGTATTACGCCGCCTTGCATAATCAAGAAATCCACAACCATCCATCCGTGACCAATACGACAGAAAATAGGCCACAAATAGGCCGTGCTCGGGCCCGGTTGTGGCTGGAGCCGTGTGATTGCAGGCCAGCGGGGTGCAGAGCAACTGGGCCAAGTGTGAGTGCGCCCTCAGACTCCACATCCCAATGTTGTAACACAGGCTGATTGAAAAAAAAAAATGGCTTTATACAACAATGCAGAATGGGTTGTGACGAGGTAAACATGCAGTCTTTTCTGTATTGTTGCATTATTTGAAACTTTAGCAGCTGTGGAAAGGTGAAACTGTGCAGTTATTTGCAAGGGGGGGAAAAAAAAAAGCAAAGATCGAAATTCATTTCAATTTTAGGTCTGATCTGTGACATCAGTCTAACAGCACACCAACAGTAATCCTTGACCTCTTAAAAGGACATTCAAAAGAAGCAAGAAAGAAGTGATGTAACACTGATGAGTCGAACTTTCCTTGGCCTGCTGGCTCGCTGCAGTCAGAAAACAGCCCCGATCGCAAGGGATGCACCAATCCAGCTTTTTCCCTCTCCTGTTACCAATTCTGATATCTCAGCTCAGGACATGTGCTTTCAAGTACCAATCGGATACCAGTGCTTTCGTTTTCCAGGTTTAACAGAATACACACAAGACCAGGGATTGCTATGCCACCAAAAATGTAGTGGCATAAGTGTGTTATTGGTGCTGGAACTTGGGGATTCACCGTTTTGTGGGCACTGAGACTGACCTGACATTTCAGAACGGTGTATCCCTAGTCACACCCAACATTAGGGCTCGGTGAATCCACCGGGACTCACGTTTCTGATGTTTGTGCAGATGCAGATGAGTGCGCGGAGGGTTCGGACGACTGCCACATCGACGCCCTCTGCCAGAACACACCAAAGTCCTACAACTGCATCTGCAAACCGGGCTACAAGGGAGATGGCAAGCAGTGCGAGGGTGAGTGGCCTTTCTTCTTTACCTATACGTTCCCCTTCACCTGCCTCCTCTCGTCTCATCATCTCCTAGCCGCTCTTTGGTACCTAAAATGGATCTTGGTTGATCCAAGTAAGACTGAAAACACTTTCAAGGTTGTTGGGGATTGAGATGAGCGTTGAGACAGAACGATTTAACCGCGACCTCAAATCAAGCTCTCAGGGTGCCTCAACAGTGCGCGTTCCATTTTCTAATGCCGTTTTTACAGCAAAGTCTTCTTTTTTGTCTGGAACTGATGGAAGTTGCTCAGGAAGCTCTCATCTCTTTTGATCGATCGCGCTGCTGGCAAGGCTGAGGCAGCGACAAGGAAGTCCAATTTCCTTGAGTTTCTCCTTCAAACCCAGAGCCCACTGAACAATGTTCGAGTGCTGCTTGAACAGAGCCTAATGGAAAAGTGTTAACAAGCCGGCGTCTCTAACTTCACCCCACGTCACAACATTGCACAGGAAAAAAAGGGGCGAAGACTAGCTTACCCACAGCCGACTGGAGCTGGAGCCAGTAAACCCCTGTAACTACTGCCCATTCATTTAATGACGATGGCACATTCACATTAAGGACAAAATCCAGCTGTAAGCGGGTGTTAGTGGATTATTTTGTCCAGTGAGACGTCCAGTCCAGTCCAGTCCCCTTTCCACCAGGGGACTCGGTGTTGCGCTCAAAACAGTTTGTGCAGCGACTGGCCAGGTGTGCAGAGGTGTGAAAGTAAGGCAGGGTCAACCTCTTTTTCTTCATCAAGCGCTCCTTTTTCACACCTGATAATTATCATTTCAACAGTTGAGTGCAATGAATGTGTGTGTGTTTGTGTCCCATTGGTACGTTTTTCATTGCACTGAAACAACAAAGACCCACCTTGATTTCAGGTGTGAGCTTAAGTCCACCTTGTACATGCATCTCGACTAAATCTCGGTGGATCTGGGTACAAGAACTGGGGCTCTGATGTAATGGCTGCTCGGACAGCTGCCCCCCCCCCCCGCAGATTCTCCTAATTAATGGGAAGGAAGTGGACTGAGCAAGGGTGTTAGGGTGAGATGGGGGCAGCACCTGGCTGCGCGTTCACACCTCCACTCACTTCTGCCTCAAAGCACACCACAGCTGGAGCTCCGTCGGCCTCACAGATATGCCCTCCCCACCCCTCCACCCTCTGTTATGCTGAATCTTACCTCACTCACACATGCATTCACACACACGCAAAAACACACGCACACACACATACACACACGCACACACATACATTGTGTAATCCTCTAATCTTTTCCCATGTACTGTGCACTCCACTGTTCATAATAAGACAGATTGCCTTTATGTAATTGATGATACGGTCCTTGTGCATTTTCGCAAACCTCGTTGACTTTCAAGATTCGAGATTTTTTCAACTGTAATTATACAAAACAAGACTGTAAACAAGCTCAAGTTCCGGGATCTTCGTTTTCTTTTAAGTATGATTTCAGTTTACTACATCTCCTGACTTATTTGTGTAGCTATGACCATCATCCCTATCAGCTGTTACAACGTTATGTTACATCACTTGGAAGTCCAGCAGGGCAAGAAACAAGACCAGTCAGACAATTTGTAAATAAGACAACAGTCTACTATTTTTTATCTAAACTAACTTATATTACATTTGTAAGCAAACATACTAACTTCCTTTCGCCTGTGTCTTTGTCATTGTTTGCAGTTTTGGAGTTTCCAAAACAGTCTCCCCTCAGGGTCCATTGGATAGTTATTCTGGAGCTTTTGATCATGAGAGAAACAGAAAATCTGGCTCTCTCACTCGGTCAGGAGTAGGGATGTAACGGTTACCGGTGTCACGGTAAACCACGGTAAAATTCTCGACGGTGAAGGTTACCGTTTAAGTTTTAATTACCATGGTAACCGCTGCGGTCGATAACCACGGTGTGGAAAACTTGCGAGATACTTTATCCAAGTCTCACTACGCAGGTGCAGCGTACAACGTGTGCTTGTTATGTAGTGAAGAAGACATGGCGGAGGGAGGACGTGATAGTAGCGGCCCTCAAGGCATTTTCTCGCCTTCAAAGAAAACCAAATCTGAAGTCTGGGCGTATTCTGGTTATTATAAGAATGCTCAGGGACAGCTGGTCGAGGATGGCAGCCCTGTCTGCAGGAGCTGCAAGAAGAAAGTTGTTGCGAGGGGCTGCAACACATCTAATTTACGCGACCATCACCCTCAGCTGTTCAGCGAATGCAAGGTAAGTTAACCTTAAGCTCGGGTGCATGATGTATGTGTATGTTGAGTTTTCTCTGTTTAATGTGCTGTTGTCACTAATGTAAACTGACCAGATAGTGGTATAACTGAACGAAGTTGATCCGTGATTTGGCACGTTATCTGAACCGCTTATTAATTGTAGACTTCACTTTTTAAAGTCGACCTAATAATTCCCCAAATATTGATGCAGATACATATATATATGTATATATATATAGATATATATATGTATATATATATATGATATATATATATATATATATATATTATGTATATATATATATATAGAGTAAAAAGTAATATACAGAAAGAAGTAATATCAGAAATATATAATACTTGTGGATTATTTGTAGAATAGACTATATATAAAGAATAATATAAAATGGTGAATATAACAAGTGTCTAGATAGAGATAAGAGTCAAAGTATTCATAATTCATTTAACAATAATCCTCTTTGTTTTGATCTAAAAATTGATCCAACCTGTTTCTCATAAAAGTGATATGATCTAAATTGTGAGTTTAGTGATCTGTTGGTTGCACCCTTAGTATTAAGTAACAATGACAGTAATAATTAATAATGACATGTACTATTCATTTTTTTCACAGAGAGGGTCTGCTGGCCAATCGAGTGGTGCTGCCACTACAACTCATTCTACCTCTGTAACGCAGACTTTAAAGGACACGTTTCAAAAACAGGCTGCCTCATCACAAAAAGCCAGTGACCTATTTTGCTTTTGGTTTTGATACATTCTTTTATACTTGTTTAATGTTAACTTTGCAGTGTTTTGTTAAGGTTTTGGCTTTGGACTATTTTAATGCATAATAAATCTATTTACAGATTTTTCCAGTTGCTAACACACTAAAATGACATGCATAGCACAAATATTTAAACTGACACACAGAGAGCAAAACCTCTTCTCAAGTCTCCAAAACTTTAAACACATTTTCTGCTTTACACACATTTTGCAATTCAAAGTGGCACATTTTAAATGCACTGAACACAGTTCTCTGCATAAGACACAACAATCTGACATAAAGTCACATGTTTGCCATTTCAAAACACTGCCATTTAAAACAACACTACATGAGCTCATTGGCCACTATATGTGCCACCTGCCAAACAATTGTTACCGTAATTGTTACCACTTCAATCAGGAAGTCAGCACTAAAAGACCGCAGGTAAGAGGAGGAGGGAGAATGAGAATGAGAGGGGGAGGAAGAGTGAGAGGTAGAGCTGGTAGAGGAGCTCATGGCCAAAGAAGACAACAACTTTCAAATGAAATCAGAGCAACCTGAGTTGATCATATCATCAACCATGAGCTGACACTGCGAGAGGCTGGACTCTCTGTCCAGCCTCTCGCATTGATGCATTTCTTTTCTGCAATTTTCTTTTTCAGTTTACTCAGTTCTTCACTCCAATGTAAATATATCTACTGTGCATATGTTACACTGACTTGTTTGGTGAAAAATAAAAAAATAAAAATGTTTCAACAGCATTTGTTTGTATCTGCAAATATTTCTATGCATGTGAACAATCTGAAGAATTCTCCAAAGTTTGAACTTTAAGTAAAGGATTGCTTTTCATTATGCCCAACAGTGTGTAGTTCGTTAGACAAAAATCTGTAATATGAATGAAGTGTGTGCCATCTGGTGCAAAAGTTTGATTTTGATAATGTTATATGTCGTTTTGGTTGCAGTGCTTCATTTTGCAGGATACATGAAGTGTTTTGCAGTTTTGGTGTGTGGTTTCGTGAATTTTGTTAAGTATTTTGATAAAACCACACTAGTTTGCAAAATTGTGTGTTAGCAATCGGAAAAAACTGTAAATATAAATCTTGGTGAAATTATTTCAGTTTATCAGTGTATCAGTGTTTTTTCAACATTTTGAAGACATTTTAAAAATACCGCGGTATACCTCTAACCGTGATAATTTTGGTCACTATTACCACGGTGTGAAATTTTCATACCGTTACATCCCTAGTCAGGAGGGATGACCGCCGCAGTGATTTTTTTCTCAATAAATTTCTCAATAAATTGCCAGAGACAGTAACTACAACAACTACAACTGCTACTACCTTGTTCCATTATTCTGACTCGCTGTCTGTGTGAAAGTTACAGGAGTGGAATGGGGGTGAATGGGGCTATAGATGACGGTAGGCAATGCAACAGTATTCCTTCAAAAGCGCTAGCTCTTTGATGTCAGTAAGGTGTGTCTTGGCCGTTCACTGAACATTTAATAGCAACTGCTGTATTGGATGCTGGCTTGTGTGGACAGTAAACTTCAGAAACACACTTCATATTTGGGAAGAAATGTTGAGGTACAGAAGCTGCTGGAACAGAGATTAGCCCAGAGCACTCTCCAGCCCTCACAGTTGGTGTTACATGTTATGTTGAACAAATTTTTGGTTGAACTGAACCTTTAAATGTGCATGATTATGCAGCTCTGTTTTCTTTATGTTTGCGTTTTCAGCAAATGATTTATTTTACAGACTGAGTTGGAAGAAGTCTGAATCACAAGTGCTCCTCTACGAGGTGACAGCAGCTTTTCAGGAATATGAACTTCTTCCCATAAAGCTGCTGTCTGCAAAGACCTCTCCTGCCAGCCGCTATTTATTACATCACTTCTCCCAGGCCAACATTTGAATCACTGTGTGTGTGTTTCTGTGTAAGTGCGTGTCAGAGTGTGTGTAGGAGCTGTATACTGTGTTTCAACGGAGCTTGAATGTCAGCTGCATTTTATTACATCACCATTCTACAGCCAGCGTTTGAACGCTTCTGTGTCCATGCATGTGTGTATACGTGTGTGTGTGTGTGCACGCATGTGTGTGCCAAACATGCTTCACAACACACTGACTGTACTCTGAGATGTATCGCACCCCCCCTCAGTGATGAGGCAAAAGCTAATGACAGGGATGTCAAATGAAGACAGATTATGAATGGGAGTTGACCCCTCACCCCGGTGATTAGATATGGGCCCTGTAATTGGCCGGCTGTGTTTTCCATCAACAGGCATTACGGGCCACTTTGCCAGCCAGCACCATTAGTGGCTCTGCTATTCCTGGAAGCACCTGGAAGCGGCAGAGCGCCTGTGCTCGCTCTCTCTGTCCCTCAGGTCTTCTGTGCTTCTTTATCATCAGCATCATTCCATATCAGACTCACATTAAGACTCGCTCACCCATGTAGTAAAATATGCTGTAGAATATGAGGAGCTAGATAAAACTTGAGGGCCTGTCGTTGACGTTTTACTCCACAATCCTCAGGAGTGCGTTGGCTCAGAAATGTATGATCTATCCACACTGGTATCTCTCATTTGTTATTTTATCAGACCTCTCTGTCCAGAGAATCTGATTTAATTCACAGACCTCCAGATGCTCTCTTCATACTCTACATCCTTGGATGCAATCAATCTGCTATCTTTATTGTGATGGCTATATGGCTCACCCAAGCCTCTGATCGGATTGACACTATGGAGTCAGCAATATGTGCAAGGTGAATGGCATCAAAACTAAAAAGGTGGAGCTATCATAGCTAGTTGTCAAAAACAATGAAATGTGTGGGATGTCAAGTTAATATTTTGTCTTTTAAATGGCCTATTTAATCAATTTCATGTAAGTGTGCATATACGGTCTGTGTAGTGTATGGATGTATTCAGACCCCTTAAGCAGTGAGTTATGTAACTATAATATCACTGTCAGCCTTTGTGTCTATTCAGAGGCTCTTGCAGATACCGGCCAGGTGGAATATGAATAACGCACCCACGTCAGGTGTCGCCACACCGGTGATACCTGATGTGGGTGTGATCCAAGCCTAAATGGGAGATTCGGAAAGACTGGAGTGATCACGCTACCATAGTATAACTTGACGCATAAAAAAAAAACGTTTCAGACGATTCACCAGATCTCAATCCGATTTAGCATCCTGGGGAAGCACTGTAACAAGTCTGATCCACTTGGTCTGCAGCAGTGTTTTGGTAGGTGGTGCGTGTCAAATGGCATCCACGTGGATGCGAGGACCAATGATTTCCCTGCACAACTTTTGATTGCAACCAGGCAATGTTCATTTCACCTGCCAGTGTTTTTTTATGTTGTGGCTTATCAGTCATATGTCCATCCATCGTATAGTCTGATCCATTTTTTTTTTATCCTCTGGTCCTCTTAATCTCCTGTTATGGCGTCTATAAAACAGAGCCCTTTTCATCCAGTAACCTTTACCAAACTCATAGGCATTCATGCATTTGCACTTACACTGCATCATCATAGGGGTGTCATTGAAATGAATCAGAAAATGTTTTCTTTGCAAATGTGTGTCTGAATAAGGCCTTAATGCTGGCTAACTATGGGCTAGCTGTGCAGCTGTATACATCTGTGTTGGCAAGTACTCAACATTAAAAGCCTTGGATCAGGATCAGGGGCGAAAACACTTGATTGGGACACAGCAGAGACTGACCTTGTGTCCAGTTCTTAAAAACGTTGACTAAAACATTAATTAAAGCACTCATGTCCTTGCAGATGTTTCCCAGGAAAAGACAGACTTGTGTTTGTAGTTTGCTTAGACTCTGGGAAGTGCAGTACAGAAACATAACGGCAATGGGAGCCACTGGAGAAGCTGCCAAAGAAAGCAACCGTGTTAAGTCATTTTGGCTTTTCACAATACAACGAAATAGCTACAGTAAATGTGCTGGCTCAGCCCGAAACCCAGATGTACCTTTGACATGATCAAAAGAGTCTATGTGGTCAAAAAACCAATAGAATCTTGTGATTGTGAATCGGTGTGATGAACAGTTATGTTTTCAACTTCTCCTTTTCTACAGAAAGCAACAAATAAATGGATTGTATTGGTGATCACTGTATTAATTTGCAGTTTAGAGCTTCCAGAGACATGTGGCCTGTGTGGCTTCACATTGAGAAAACTCTGGCTCGCCTTGTGCTTTTGTAACGGCTGGGATTCGAGCCCCGGTGACCAAGGGAGACGACCTGTGCTCTCAGCCTCTGCTACACATCGGCACTACAAATTAGCAGCTTGCAGGCTGCATTGTTCTGCCGGCTGTCCGGTAGTTCAGCAGGACTCAGCGGGATCACATCCCAGACACAGCAAGTTTCCTCCAGACAGGTGACCGTGGATGGTTCCCTTTTTATCTCTCTGCTTGCCAGTGGCCCCATCGGGACTGTGTCCTCCGAGAAGTCATTTTCTCAAGTGAATGTGCTTCTCCGAAAAGTGTGCGCCACTGAAATCTGATCTTGCATTTATGAATGCTGCCCTCTCTGTAGACTTTTCCACGAGCTGATACTGCCGGCTCGTTATGGAAAAATGTGAACTTTTATCCCTGTGCTGTCAAATGAAGAGTATGTGGGAGGAGCTGTGTATCAGTCAAGCCAGCTTTACAGAACATGTGCTTGTGTGTGTGTGTGTGTGTGTGTGTGTGTGTGTGTGTGTGTGTGTTTGTGTGTGCAAAGAACAGTGCCAGAGTTATCTGCCTGTTTATACAGAGATCTAGCGAAACTGTTGATAGAGTATTGTGCACTTGTTTACCAAGCAGAGAGTTAAGAGTTATGATAAGATGATTCACTTGTGAATCAAAGAGACTGCTGTGTTTTCAGAGTTCAGGGCAGAAAAACTCCATGAACTTAGTGAGATTAGCGATGGCATTCGTGCTGCAAAAATCCATCTTAACAACAATATGAAATGTCAAGTCTTTTAAATCTTGTAAATGTCCAACCTGGACCGAGTTTCACTCGTTATTTTTTTATTTTGACATGGCTTGTGTGCTAGGATTAATGTTGGAGGCAGTGAAAGTGAACTTCAGGTGAGGGCAGTCTTTATAACACATGACATGGCACAGAAGTAGAAGAACTGTAGAGCTGTTTTGGGGAGGTAGTGTGATTCTGAGACTGTGTTGTGTTCAGAGAGATGAGTGATCTGTTTGGTTGCCACAGAGCTGTCAGAAGCCTGCAAAACCACCCTTGGGCTTACTCAGTATTGTCACTAGTGGACTAATTGATTGGTTTTCATCAGCTCAGGCCATTGCTCTGAATAGGAGCTCCCTCTCCTCCCTCTCATTATGTGTCTTAACGCCAAAGCCTCTGCCATGTCCATTCACAAACACTTTTGTGTACATTCGTGTCTCAGTGGAAGTCCAAGATTGTATCTCTGTGCCAGAGCAGCTAATTAAGTTTGAGGCAGGTAGAAGAGAATGCCACTGTGAATACTGTTATAAAACACAGAGTTTGGCTGTGCAGTTTGTCTCTCTGGGTCAATTAGTTCATTTGCTGTCCTTTTCGTATGAATGGAGTTTAACAGAGATAACTTTTTCACAGGTAGATGGTAACTGTGTTGCATGTAAAGTCAAAGGAAAGATGCAATTAGACCTTAATCTCCCCAGGGTGGTGTGTATTGATGTGAAGACCTAATCTGCATGAGCTGAAAATGTTTCAATTTGAGAGAAAAATTCCCTCGAATCTAAATCTTTTTAATAAACAAGCCGAGATGGCAATCAATATGTATTCATTATGGACACTGCAAGCGGTAACTTCTCCCTTTTCTGGGGTTGCGACATCTTATGGAAAGATACCCAGCCAGCCTGAGATTAAATTCTACATCTCCTCTCTTCCTCTGCGACACACTGACGAACACCTGACCTGCTTTATAGAGACGGAGAGAGAAGGGAGAAGGGGCGTCTCATGGGACGAATGGATGGCGAGGGAGATAGCACAGGTAGGAGGGCAAGAGGGAGAAGTAGCAGACAATTACTAGGCCATTGTCTGCCTCGCGTCTGCTCCTCCGTCATCAGTCAACCGCTCCCCTCACTGGCTAGCTACAGACACAAGCACGCACACTAACACACAGATGCAAATGCGACGCACCCACCCACCACAGATTCCGTTTCGTGCACCTCCTTCCCTCTCCTGTCTCTCTGTCTGCCTCTTCTGTGCTCAGAATCAGTGGAGCAGGTCAGATTCACTGAGGCTCAGACTTTATATATAGATACAGTGACCTCATGCCAGCATCTCCAAGCCGCTTCCTCGCCAGTCTTTGACGGATTATGTCTGGCGCCGCGGGGTGGAAATGTCACTCAGAAAATCTCACAGGGAGGAACGAAATTCCCTGCAGTTTGGTACCCTGACTTTAGCTTTCACTCCACAGCTGAGATTTACATGTGTGTTGGATATGCTGACTCTGTATGTCATAACTGAGAGAGAAAAAAAATCCAGCAGAATGAGCGGCCTTTACTTTATAATGAGGCATGCTATGGGCTAAAAAATGTCATCATACAACCTCGTGGATAAACATAAATTGGCTGTTATTTTGGTATGCAATCAAGTAGAAATGGTTGCTGGAGTTTGTTGAAACTAGAGCCTGGCACAAGTCGATAGTAGAACTCTGGCTTCTATCAGGGCAAACAGCATGACGTGAAAATAAGTTGACACACACTGACCTGACAAGTAATCTGATGTTGCAGCTAATATGTTGGGAGACAGTTATTTAAGTACACAGCGAGCGGACATGGAGTCACACTAGCATTGATTTGTAGTTGTCTGTCGTGGCCACCTGATAGATGTGAGTCTTTTACTTACTCTGCTTCTCCAGCTTTGGTTTCCCTGGTTAAATGAGTAAAATATGACCATTATGTTAGCTTGCTATGTACTTGTATGTACTCTTGCAGCTTGTTTATATGTGTGTCATATATCTGGAAATTCAAATTGAAAACACCATTTGGTCTTTTGCATAGCATACATCTTGACATGGCAGGAAAGACACAGGTGCAGCTAATACTAGGGCTTCAGTCAGCCAGTGCGCCCGCCAAAACCAGCTGTCATTAATGTCATTAAAAACAGCAGTGCTTTTCCTCTCCTCTGCATTATGACCTAATACAATTTGACTAATAATGTAGCTGATGTGTCAGCAAATAAATGTGCACACTCAAACTGTCAGCAGGCATGAAACAACACTGAAAGTAAGTCAAATATTTACTCTCCTTGTAGCTCTGGATTGCTAGATATTAAGCCAACTAGCTTCACTTGCGAGCCACTAACTTCACAAGAGCTGCTAGTTTTTCGCTGCCTGGCTGAACGGCCTGAACATTGAGGTATTTGTTTTACAAAATAGAAAGTGAACATGCTTGAAATATTTCCCTTATATTTGTATAGCTTTGTTGACTGTCTTGTCAATTCAGGGGCAGGAAGAAGCTTTACAATCTATCAGACACAGACCTCACGTCATTTTTAATCACCTGGTAATGTTTATATTGCGAACACGTTAGCAAACAGTACACTTCAGCAAGTTCGAAAGAACATTAGCAACTTGGTGATGTATTTCTAGCCATGTGATGAGCAAAAGTCTTATTCTCCTTTTAACTCTGCTTTGGTCTTTATCAGCTCCTGAGAAAGTAGTAGTTGCTGTGCTTGTGTGTTGCTTGGCAGGTAGCGTAAAGTGGGTCTGTCAGTTACTTTTTTTTGCTGAAAACAGCTGCCTTGAAGCAGGGCTCATACAGTAGGAATGGTGAGAATGAATCTCTCAGTAAATGTATTGTAAAACCAAAAGTATGAGCAAACAAAGGCTCAGCAGCTCCGTAACGCTGCAGGGCTGGATGATAATTTTGTGTGGGTTTGTGACTGTGGCTGAACCCTGTCACATCAGTGGATCTGTAAATTACAGATGCAGTGACTGTGCATACTTTGTGGTACTCATTACAAATTGCTTATAATTGCTCATCCCCCCAAACCCCGCTGCGATGCTTCACACTTGTGTACCAATGTTTGATCCATGTTCTGCTGCATAATGGTTCCCTCATCAGCGAGCAGAAGTTTAACGCCATTTCCTGGATACTAATCCTGTATAGTTTGAACGTATGCAGGAAAAATAGGTAAGCGAAAACATAATGGCAGCAGAGACTGAATGAATCCAAGCTCACAGAAACCTGCATGAAATGAAAGCGCAATCCCCACGACATCCCCCCTCCTTTACTTTCTCTGCCCTTCTTTATATCGGTCCAGTTATGGGGCGCGGGGCCGTCGGTGAAGGTGCCTAATTTGCTTGATGAGACGTGGAGCATAAACAATTCCCCGGCAATTAGAAAACATGCGCATGTGAGCGGAAGCAGCAGCCGGTCCAAAGCTGTCGGGGCACTGCTGTCAGATGTCAACAACAGCTCAGGGGCAGGAAGTGGCACCGTTTGGGGCCAAGTAGGCCCAATGAGGCACCCTCCTCCTCCCTCAACCAACCTCTCCCACCTCCGCCTAATCTCTTTGTCACACATGCACGTATATATGCTTCCGATCCTCATCCACCACACATCCAACCATCCTCCTTTATTCTCACAAGCAGAAACCCAGAATTTGTAAGTTTAATTGGTTTAATTGCATGCATGTCTTATGGTAGTTGTGCTTTTTAGATATAGGTCAGGTAAACAGCATATTTCAATTGGATATTCCAAAGAAGCCCTTATTTGTAATGTAGCATTTTCAGAATAAGACGTGGGATATGCCAAGTCCAACACTCGTGGAATACTTATAATAAACCTATTTTAATGCATCCATGTTGTGATGCAATAAACGACACGTTAGGACATATTTGTTTTGATTATCCAGCGTTACATGCAAACAGGAATATTTATCGTTAGCCATTTAAACAGCTCAGTAGGAAATGTGTCTTTTCAGAATAGGGGCAAAAACTCGAATATTATGTCCGTGTAAACATTGACGGTGATTGCTGGGCACTAAAAATAAACCTGAACTAACTTGTCTCACGAATACCCAGACCAGCTCGTGTAAGGCATTACACTGAAACACTAACTGAAGGAGCCCAGAGACTCAGATGTGACAGGAAGTGACGGTGACTTCATTGCATTGTTAGCAATAGTGTCAGTCAGTCTGCCTGTGAAAAGTAAGTTCGTTGGCCATGCATTCCAAAAACAAAATGATATAGGAAACTAGTAAGAACACTACTACTGCTAGTATTTGAAGCATCTGGTGTTTTAGCGCCAACCCCATACTGGATGAATTTAGCTTTCATTATGAACTCTTGGTAAGTATTTCCTTTTCCATTTATAACTAGACAAATGTACTCCATACTGTTCAGGTCTGTTTTGATACTTTAATACAGTGTACCAGTGTGGATTTGTCCATTAAAGGGGCACTCACTCTTTCCTGGTTGCATGATAGGAAATGTAGAAGCCTCACTTTTGAGAGCTTGATTAATATTAGGCACCAGGAGGCAGGCTATCTCAGTGAATCTCAGTTTTTTTTAAACTATCATCACAAGTCCCTAAACCCTTATATACATGTGAAAAACGGTCACACATCATATTAAAGTGCTGTACCTTCAAGGCTTGAGACTAATGATGCCGTATTGTCCCTTGGAGCATGGTAAAAATGTGTTTGGAAAGGAGATCTTCCCAGGGATGCCTCTGGGATGAAAGGCATTTTTCTACGACTGTATCTATAACTGTTGCTTAGCAATTGACAAAGTGAACCAATGCTGACTAGGTACAACAAACATCTAAAGCTATTACTATTGTCTCACATGGCGCTGTGTCAGTGCTTGTTCCTAGGCTATCACTGGCTCGCTACTCAGCAAGAGGCCTCGGGAAAAATGTGATGTGCTAAAATCCTACAAGACGCAATAAACTCTATCAACGAGGGGCACACCCCATTTTATCCCTGATAAACATTACATTGTCAACATCCATGCTAAAAGCTACGGACCTCATAGCTTACAGCTAACAGAGCTTTATGATCACAACACAATTAGTATATAGTAAAAAATGTACTTAAAGTGAAACTCTCGCCAAAAAGCAACCGAGGCTTTATTTGCGATTGAATATGAGTCAAACCTTTGTGTATAAGCATACTTACGACCAAAGACGAACTTTTAAGATTTACCGTAGTTGGGTTTTGGGCACGTTGATTTTGACACAACATGAAACTTTGTTCGTAGCACCACCAGGGTCTCTACTCATGAACACGAGCATTGAGAACATTGTGTACACAGAGTTTATGAAAAAGAAGGTTTTTGAACTACTCACGTTAGCTGCTGCATCTACTGCACATTGCCGTCATGCCAGGCAAAAAGTATCGATCCCTGAGTGCAACCTGACCTTCTTTTTCATAAACTCTGAAACGCAACAATGTTCTCAATGCTCGTGTTCATGAGTAGAGACCCTGGTGATGCTACGAGCAAAGTTTCATGTTGTGTTGAGCCTTCTTAGTGTTCTAAAAATATTTGATGCCATCTTATCTCTGCCCCTAGCACTCCCGTTCAAAATTAACGTGCCCGAAAACCCAACTACGGTAAATCGTAAAAGTGCGTCTTTGGTCGTAATTATGCTTCACTCTTCCCTAGACAACATCCACACTAATGTTGATGGATCTTAATCTTACAAATGATTTAGATTACTGGTTTTACAGGAGTGTTTTCAAGAATGATTTTGTAAAGTCTTGTTCCTCCTACTCTCTATAGAAAACTATTGTTATCCACTCCTATAGATTGAGTTTTAAATGTAATGATTTTGCAAAATGTGAAAGGTACTCCCAAACAGAGACCAAGATGTGCTTTCAAACTACGCCAACTTGGTGTGAATATAGTCCGTCTCCCTGTTTGAGGGGACTCAGGCACCAATTAATCAGTCTTTACCTTCTCTCGTCATCTCGGACAGATGAAAAGCAGAGCACATAGGAAGTGACACATTGTGCTGGAACACGCCATCTGAGCTGGCAGCACAGCAAAGTGTCCCAAGAACCTCACCCCAAACAGTCGCCCACTCCAGCTCATGCTAATTGGTTGCAAATGCCTTTTAGGAAGAGCCAGTGATGGAGTTTGTATAGACAATGCTCATGCGCTTTAATTCCACCATAATTGCTTTTTCTTTTTTGGTCATCTTTTACATTTTCCATACCTGAGGATGAATTCTGGTTGTTTTTATGCACATTCAGTTAATGTATGTATGTATGTATGTCAGTTTGTGAACTGTTTGAGGGAGGCTTCAGTCACTCTTTCATGTTTAGGTATTTAAAGCAAAGACTTGTTGTGTAATGTTCTCATCTAAGACTTGTGAGTATGTGTGGATATGAGTATTCCTTTGAACCCTAATCATGCTACAGTGGTCCTTCAAGTACAGAGACAGGGCTCCTTTGTCGGAGATCAGACAAACAGAATTAAAATGCACTGATGTGTTTCTTGGCCTGCGTAATTGGCTTCCGGTAAACATGTCTGTGGTGGTTCATGGTGCAGAATGTGGCATTGATTTGGCTTTTGTCGTGATGGTTTCTAACCAAGTGAAAGCTCTCAGATGAGGATCTTTTGTTGTTTATGTCCGCCTGCCTTTGGACTCTTCAAAGTGATCGCACTCGAGCCAAAATCACAATGTTAATCAGCTGAATGGAAGAGTTTTGTGGATAGAGGCTGTCTGTGAATAGTGTGGGAGACAAGTGTGTTTGATTGGGTATGCATTGTTGTATATGTTTGTGCATTTGAATTGCATTGTATTTGTGTTTGATATATAAATGATCTTTACTGTACTTGTGACATGTGCATCAGAATGCACATGTGTGTTGTTTTTTTGTGTGTTATTACATTTGCATGTGTTCTGGTGTTGATGCCTGTGCGTGCTGTACGTGTTATAGTTTGTATATGCTCAATATCCAGGGCTGGGTTATGTCCACATGCAGGATGTGGAGGCTGAGAGCCATGTCTCAGTTTTTTATGTGTGTGGTGTGTGTGTGTGTGCGTGTGTGCGTGCATGCGCGTGTGCGTGTGTGTGTGTGTGTGTGTGTGTGTGTGTGTGTGTGTGTGTGTGTGTGTGTGTGCGTGTGTTGCTGCAGTGTGACAGTGTCTCAAGTCCTGCTTGGAGCTACTGGCCTCCACCCATTGATCAAACCTGGCAACCTGAGTCATTGACAGTTCCACCACTTCCTGAGGAAATCTGTGATCCAAACAAACAAAGCCTGGGCTCATATGTATGAGGGGCCGTCAGGGACATTATTCAGAATTACCTCTCACACACACATGTGAAATGCTCTCACATAAACAACTGAAAAAATATTCACTCACACACACTACTGAAACGCTCTCACACACACTACTGAAACGTTCTCACACACACTACTGAAAAAATATTCACTCACACACACTACTGAAACGCTCTCACACACACTACTGAAACGTTCTCACACACACTACTGAAACGTTCTCACACACACTACTGAAACGCTCTCACACACACTACTGAAACGTTCTTATACACACTACTGAAACGTTCTCACACACACTACTGAAACGTTCTCACACACACTACTGAAACGCTCTCACACACACTACTGAAACGTTCTTATACACACTACTGAAACGCTCTCACACACACTACTGAAACGTTCTCACACACACTACTGAAAAAATATTCACTCACACACACTACTGAAACGCTCTCACACACACTACTGAAACGTTCTCACACACACTACTGAAAAAATATTCACTCACACACACTACTGAAACGCTCTCACACACACTACTGAAACGTTCTCACACACACTACTGAAACGTTCTCACACACACTACTGAAACGCTCTCACACACACTACTGAAACGTTCTTACTACTCACACACACTACTGAAACGTTCTCACACACACTACTGAAACGCTCTCACACACACTACTGAAACGTTCTTATACACACTACTGAAACGCTCTCACACACACTACTGAAACGTTCTCACACACACTACTGAAAAAATATTCACTCACACACACTACTGAAACGCTCTCACACACACTACTGAAACGTTCTCACACACACTACTGAAACGTTCTCACACACACTACTGAAACGCTCTCACACACACTACTGAAACGTTCTTATACACACTACTGAAACGTTCTCACACACACTACTGAAACGTTCTCACACACACTACTGAAACGCTCTCACACACACTACTGAAACGTTCTTATACACACTACTGAAACGCTCTCACACACACTACTGAAACGTTCTCACACACACTACTGAAAAAATATTCACTCACACACACTACTGAAACGCTCTCACACACACTACTGAAACGTTCTCACACACACTACTGAAACGTTCTCACACACACTACTGAAACGCTCTCACACACACTACTGAAATGTTCTTATACACACTACTGAAACGCTCTCACACACACTACTGAAACGCTCTTATACACACTACTGAAACGTTCTCACACACACTACTGAAACACTCTCACACACACTACTGAAACGTTCTCACACACACTACTGAAACGCTCTCACACACACTACTGAAACGCTCTTATATACACTACTGAAACGCTCTCACACACACTACTTAAACGCTCTCACACATACTACTGAAACGCTCTCATACACAAACTGAAATAAAAATATAAGATAACTTTCTTTGCCAAAGAAATGAAAAGCATGTTGGAACTAGCAATACCACCTCACACACAACAACTAGTGCTCTTCCAGCATGCAACACACTGACGAATGACGTAGGATGTGCTGTGACAGAGGAAAAAAAATTGGATCGGCCCGTGGATCTGTGCATTTTTCCGATCCCCGATCCAGATGTTTTGGCAATAACGGAGCCGATACCTGATCTTAATATCGGATCGGTCCACCCCTAATATATACATACATATGTACATACATACATTCACATGTCACAGGGGTAAGGTAATTTTATTGTGTATTTTAAACTCCCAGTGTTTTTAACTTGTAATATGTTTGCTTTTTGGTGTGTGTTTTTATTGCATGTCTTGTTCACTTGGAGTGTGTGCTTTTATTTTGAAAACCCAATCCTAGTTGTGACACCCCTAAACCTAATCACCGCACCTGAGAGGTTGGCCAGCCTTTAAAAAGGACCTAAAGAAGGAAGAAGGGGACAAGAAAGACAAGAAACGAACGCAGAGGCTGCGTGGCAACGAGGGCGTGAGGGCGAATGGCAGCACCAGAACGGCGAGTTTATTGAGGCAGGGTTTACTAATGTTTCTCATAATGCACTACAAGCAGGGTTATTTTAAGTTACATGACCCCTTGGAATTTTTTTACCATCTAAATTCCAGACACAGACACACAGTGAACATTGTGCAAAATAGCAGAGCCCGACTGATTTACTGGTATTTGGCTTGATCTATTCACCGGCTGATTTATAAGGTTTTAAAAACCTTATATTACTAAGGTTTTAAAGGTTTTATATTAAGTATAATGCAGCAAAGCATGCTTGGGGTAATCAAAAATTGGTGTAATGACATAGTTTGGCCAGCAGATTGCATTTCAATGGGGGATAAAACAGCTGGTGTCAGGAAATGTGACAGCTACCTCACTAATGGTTAAACTATAAACCAGCACAACAATTACAATTGGCAACATAACATAAGCCACCATGTTCTGAACAGACACACTTAAAATGCTAACAAAAAGCAAAATGTTGGTTTTAGAACATTAATAGCAAACTTCTGTTGATCTGGTCATTATTTCGTTTTTATATGCAAAATGTTGTGCGTGTGTGAGAGCATTTCAGTAGTGTGTGTGAGAGCGTTTCAGTAGTGTGTGTGAGAGCGTTTCAGTTAAACAGGAAGGCCTTCCTGTCACCTGACCGAAACAGGAAGACTCCACACAGGGAAATGCATGTGCTTTTGCTCAGTTTGAAGTACTTCAACCCTTGCTTCAACCACAATGTATGTTCATCTGATATTCTTCGCTTTTTTCATATACATACATACATATACATATACATATACATATATACATATCGATTCTGATTGGCTGAAGGGTGTCCATTAACCCCTGATATACGGACACCTACTAAGCAGTTCCAGTCAAATAGTCTGTTTACCGTTCTAAATCAATGCGCTAGCTGGCGTATCAAATCTGAATATTTTATTTCCAGAGCTGAGTGCAGTCAGTCAGTCCTTCAGTGCCTTATCCTCTGAACACCACAAGGTGGCGACTGTAACACACAAGCTGCAGAAAGTACACTTCCCCTCTAAATTTACTGATACGCGAATAATCTCACATCCTGTTCACTGTTCAGCTCTCTACTTCAGGCTGCGGCCACAGTAATGTTACACATGGCTGGTCATTTGTTCGTAAAAATCATGATACTGATTTGGGGACAATGACATGACTGGTTACCTAGCTAGTCTTGTTAGCTAGCATACTGTCAAATTATATTTACTGTTTATTGACTTTGAATCTTGCTAGCATAGCGTTAGCTTTCTGGCTCATCGCTGAGTGGACTAGAATATCTCCCGTTGCCAAGTCGTATCTAAGGTCCGTTCTATTTACTGGAGGAGTGAACAACGTTTCCGTTGCATAAGAACCTTACGGGAGAGTAATGATCGTTCCAGGTATTAGTGAAAAACTCAGGTGTTACCTGGGAAACTTAGTTATGGCTTGTGAAAAACTTTATATTTTGATTGTAAAACGCATGAAAATATAAATGAATGGTCTTAATTTCTTTTCTTTGGAGAGTGACCATGGTATAAGCGGGATAATGCCCTTCAAAGCGTCGTCCATTATCAGGAATTAATTGACTTTGCGTTGTCAGTTATTCCTGAAAATGGACACCCCGTTGGGCATTATCCCTTACGTATATATATATATATATATATATATATATATATATATATATATATATATATATATATATATATAGATTCAGAAGAATATCAGATGAATATACATTGTGGTTGAAGCAAGGGTTGAAGTACTTCAAACTGAGCAAAGGCACATGCATTTCCCTGTGTGGAGTCTTCCTGTTTCGGTCAGGTGACAGGAAGGCCTTCCTGTTTAACTGAAACGCTCTCACACACACTACTGAAACGCTCTCACACACACTACTGAAATGCTCTCACACACGCACAACATTTTGCATATAAAAACGAAATAATGACCAGATCAACAGAAGTTTGCTATTAATGTTCTAAAACCAACATTTTGCTTTTTGTTAGCATTTTAAGTGTGTCTGTTCAGAACATGGTGGCTTATGTTATGTTGCCAATTGTAATTGTTGTGCTGGTTTATAGTTTAACCATTAGTGAGGTAGCTGTCACATTTCCTGACACCAGCTGTTTTATCCCCCATTGAAATGCAATCTGCTGGCCAAACTATGTCATTACACCAATTTTTGATTACCCCAAGCATGCTTTGCTGCATTATACTTAATATAAAACCTTTAAAACCTTAGTAATATAAGGTTTTTAAAACCTTATAAATCAGCCGGTGAATAGATCAAGCCAAATACCAGTAAATCAGTCGGGCTCTGCTATTTTGCACAATGTTCACTGTGTGTCTGTGTCTGGAATTTAGATGGTAAAAAAATTCCAAGGGGTCATGTAACTTAAAATAACCCTGCTTGTAGTGCATTATGAGAAACATTAGTAAACCCTGCCTCAATAAACTCGCCGTTCTGGTGCTGCCATTCGCCCTCACGCCCTCGTTGCCACGCAGCCTCTGCGTTCGTTTCTTGTCTTTCTTGTCCCCTTCTTCCTTCTTTAGGTCCTTTTTAAAGGCTGGCCAACCTCTCAGGTGCGGTGATTAGGTTTAGGGGTGTCACAACTAGGATTGGGTTTTCAAAATAAAAGCACACACTCCAAGTGAACAAGACATGCAATAAAAACACACACCAAAAAGCAAACATATTACAAGTTAAAAACACTGGGAGTTTAAAATACACAATAAAATTACCTTACCCCTGTGACATATGAATGTATGTATGTACATATGTATGTATATATTAGGGGTGGACCGATCCGATATTAAGATCAGGTATCGGCTCCGTTATTGCCAAAACATCTGGATCGGGGATCGGAAAAATGCACAGATCCACGGGCCGATCCAATTTTTTTTCCTCTGTCGCAGCACATCCTACGTCATTCGTCAGTGTGTCGCATGCTGGAAGAGCACTAGTTGTTGTGTGTGAGGTGGTATTGCTAGTTCCAACATGCTTTTCATTTCTTTGGCAAAGAAAGTTATCTTATATTTTTATTTCAGTTTGTGTATGAGAGCGTTTCAGTAGTATGTGTGAGAGCGTTTAAGTAGTGTGTGTGAGAGCGTTTCAGTTGTGTATATAAGAGCGTTTCAGTAGTGTGTGTGAGAGCGTTTCAGTAGTGTGTGTGAGAACGTTTCAGTAGTGTGTATAAGAGCGTTTCAGTAGTGTGTGTGAGAGCGTTTCAGTAGTGTGTATAAGAACATTTCAGTAGTGTGTGTGAGAGCGTTTCAGTAGTGTGTGTGAGAACGTTTCAGTAGTGTGTGTGAGAACGTTTCAGTAGTGTGTATAAGAGCGTTTCAGTAGTGTGTGTGAGAGCGTTTCAGTAGTGTGTATAATAACATTTCAGTAGTGTGTGTGAGAGCGTTTCAGTAGTGTGTATAAGAACATTTCAGTAGTGTGTGTGAGAGCGTTTCAGTAGTGTGTGTGAGAACGTTTCAGTAGTGTGTGTGAGAGCGTTTCAGTAGTGTGTGTGAGTGAATATTTTTTCAGTAGTGTGTGTGAGAACGTTTCAGTAGTGTGTGTGAGAGCGTTTCAGTAGTGTGTATAAGAGCGTTTCAGTAGTGTGTGTGAGAGCGTTTCAGTAGTGTGTGTGAGAACGTTTCAGTAGTGTGTGTGAGAACGTTTCAGTAGTGTGTATGAGAACGTTTCAGTAGTGTGTGTGAGAGCGTTTCAGTAGTGTGTGTGAGAACGTTTCAGTAGTGTGTGTGAGAACGTTTCAGTAGTGTGTGTGAGAGCGTTTCAGTAGTGTGTGTGAGTGAATATTTTTTCAGTAGTGTGTGTGAGAACGTTTCAGTAGTGTGTGTGAGAGCGTTTCAGTAGTGTGTGTGAGTGAATATTTTTTCAGTTGTTTATGTGAGAGCATTTCATATGTGTGTGTGAGAGGTAATTCTGAATAATGTCCCTGACGGCCCCTCATACATATGTCAGGCCAATAATAGTGCTGCAAAACAAATACAGTCATCCACTGAAGATCTGTTGTGAAGTCTGATTTAAAGATCTGCTTCAGTCACACCAGCGTATAAGTGCCACACACACCATCACAGCAACCATGTCTCTGAAACATTATGTCTGTAAGTTTGTGATGTGTGATTGTGAGTTGTGTTGCCATATCCATGTAGAAGAAACTGTAATTTCTAGAGATGCAAGATATGGAGTTATTGGAACCGATGCCAATAATCACCTACCTCTTACAACAGATAACTGATAACAACTGATCATTTTGTGTCTACATTTTTGTATTTTAAAAGTTCCAAAGCTGTAATTTATGTACACCTGAGGGTAAAAGTAGTGACTAAAGATGAATGATTTAATCTTCCAAAGCTCAAACTATCTAACTGACATCGCTATCACCCACAAAACAAAGAACATTTGTGACTCTTCAAATATTTCATTAGTTTTACTAATTAAATACAATGAAAAAAATCAAACATACTTTTATGGAGCATTTTGCTCTTTGAAAATAAATGCCTTGACATATTCTGTCAAATGAGACCTAAATACCAACTACCTAAATTAACAATACAAAAATAGAGGCTTTTATAGAACAGAATGCTTATGGCAGCCTAGCCTAAAACAATAATAAATATAAAAGGGTTAGGGTACAGTTGTGCTACTAAGCGCTTGAGGATGAGGTTAGTTTTTCAAAAATCTTAGTTTTCATAGAACATTACCCCATCAAACATTACCTCTGCAGTGTAGCAGTGACTCAGGAGAGAACACCAGGGTTCAAAATGTGCCATTAGCCAGCGGAATCCTTGGTCTTTGACCACGGAAAAGAGCTGGTTGTCGAGTGCAACAAATTTCATGATTTTGGCAGTAATTGGGTTATCTTTAGAAAACTTCCTGCAGTTCAAAAGGCATTGTTCAAAAGGCACTTTTTTGTCCTTTTGGAACCCTTGTAGTACATATATTACATATTGCCATCAAACTTTTTAAAAAGTGTCCTTATTCTGCCACAAAATGTGGAACATTTCAACATGTGAATGTAGTTTCTAGCTGAAAGCATAAACGAATAGTAAACAATTTAAAATGCTTGAAAAAGTATGAAAATATGGGATTTTTTTAACATTCCAGTATTCGTTATAATGGGAAGAAGGTCACAGAAAAGGCTGAATATTTCTAATATTAGTGTGAATGATATGAATGAGAAAGTCCTTGCAATAATGCCCTAATTAGTTGAAGATTTTGATGTTAGAATTAAGCTTCTATGTTGAAAAATGTGGAAGGAGTTAAAAAATTGGCCGGAATAATAAAAATAAGAAGAAAAGAATTCCATCGCTAGAAAAACTATATTTGCGACCAGCATTTACAACCAATTCAGATTTCCCATTATTGGGCCAATAATCAGTGTTGGGGCTCGTTATTAAAAAAAGTAATTACACGTTACACATTACTCTCAAAAATAGTAATGCCTTACATTACAAGATTACTGCCTGGAGAAAGTAATTAGTTACATTACTCGTTACATTACTTGTTACATTCTGTCTTGGCGTCTCATTCATGTTAGTCCACGGTTCCTTAGCAACAAGATTTGTGTGTGCGTGCTGTCTCTGTAGGTGCTTTGTTAAGTCTGAGGTAGTGTTAGCAGCGGTGGAGAGAGGTTTCCAACACGGGCAAAGTGCACCTTACAGTCAGGGGCGCCGCCAGGGATTTTGGGCCCCATGAAAAAAAATCTAGTTGGGCCCTTGTATAAGTTGCCCATGTCTCAAAGGGCCCCCTGTCAGTGCCAGGCCCTTGGAATCGTCCTAACCTTTCCCCCCCTGGCGGCACCCCTGCTTACAGTCAAGTTATTTTCCTTACGTTCAACAAATTCAAAGTAATGTTTGTATCTGTAACCCTCCTGCTGCCCCAGCCAGCGACCCCATACACACACCGGCCTGTCGCCCGCGCAGCCGTGCAGGAGGGAAAAGAGCCCGGCGCTGCTGCAGAGAAGCCATGGTCTGTGATTACTCTGAGCACTACTCTCAGCATGTAAATTACAATATGATATATTTCTTGCCTTTCCCCCGATGATCTGAAAAAAAGTCGCTAAATTTGTCGCTCATAACTTTTTAGAAATAAAGTCGCTAAGAGGGTCTGAAAAGTTGCTAAATCTAGCGAGAAAGTCGTCAAATTGGCGCCCCCCCCCCCAGCCCGCCGTGTGTGATGCGTGCGACCATGTAACGTAAGTAACGAGCTTGGCGAACTGTAATGTGATTACTACATTCAGAACAGTAATGCCTTACACTACTCGTTACTGAAAAAAGTAATGTGATTACAGTTATGCGTTACTTTGTAACAGGTTACAACCAGCACTGCCAATAATTTATTGGCCCAACATGAATTGTGCATCCCCAGTAAACACTTAAAAGTAAAAAAAGTACACCTGTCCTGTCTTGAGCTTAATTTAGGTTTTGACTTTTTTCTTTTGCACAAAAATAACCATTAACACAGTTGTACAACTATACAACTTTACATGTATTTATGTGGATAACAAAAATCAATTGGCAGTGTTATCTTCTCCAAACATATTTGTAACCACAGTGTTGGTTGGAAGTAGTAAGTAACGTAAACAGGCCATCTTTAGCAGTGTTAATGTCGTGGCTGTCGGCATGGCACGGCACATTTGTGCTCCTCAGACAACGAATTTCGCCGACTTTCGTGATCCCCTGAGTCTTCCTGTTGCGGCACCACGAAGATGACCCTTGTCTTTCATGCTAATTCCCAAATGTTTGCATGCTCACACACTAATAATCCAGAACAAGGTTAATATTATACCTGCTGAAAATCAACCTTATAGAATTATTGTGAGTGTGTTAGCATGCTGACGGTAGCCTTACATAGCCCTCCAGCATGAAGAGACTCATTTTTGTGTTTTCAAAGAGACTACTAAGAGATTCTATCTGCTTTCATGTCTGTCATTATAGACTAAATGAAGCAATAAACTCACATTTTGCCATGTTTTGTTGGTAGTTGGTTCTCTGAGAAATGATCCAGTTGTTTTTGTCACAACGGCGCCAACAATAAAACCACTTGGGAATGCTGGGGGGGAAGCTGTTTCCACTTTAAATTGGCTTTTTGAATTATTACCTCACTACTCACTGTAATAAATTCACCAAACACATCAAATGGCCTCAAAAGATATATTCTGTTTCATTCAACAGACCAAATGTATTATGATTGTAACATGCTTACACAGAAGTTAGTCCACACTGAGAGGGATTGAAATGCTTAAATTATTGTAATTTGTCAATGATTATAAAAGAATGTGGTGTGTTGAATTGATTATATTGTTTTTGTTTGGGGTTGTAGTGGTTTAATAGTGGATTACATAATATATACAAAGTGTCTGTGTTTTCATACCTTCAAGGAAGGGGGGTTCGGACCTCATTGATATCAGTGGTCAAACTGTTGGACAACTGCAGGACAGATAGATAAGCAGTCAGACTGACAGGCGGGCGAGCAGGCAGATAAGCTAGCAGACAAGAGGACTGTTGACCACCATGGTGTAAAATTAAATGAGAGGAGGCATGATGGGGGGAGAGAGTTCGGAGACAGGAAGAGAGTGAAGGATGGGATGCTGACAGACTGTAGATTGAAATACCCTGACTGACTTTGTACTCATCAAACTGACATCCTATTTGGCACGAGGAAGTGACAGGGTGGAGGAGATGGTCCATACCTGCGTTGTGTTATCCTCAGTACAGAGGGAGGAGTAGGAGGAGAAGTGGGATATGAGGCAGGCTCTTCCTCACTGCCTGGCGGATCTCCTGCTGTTCACACGGAGGGGGAGCACTGTTTGTTTAAGTGGCTCTGCATGGCAACCACTTGTGAGCGGCTCCTGTGAAAGCCTCCGCTGGCTCAGGATGGAGATGGGGGTGAGGGTGGATCTCCAGACGAATAAACACGGACTGACATTCTCTTCTCCCTCCTCACCCGCACCTAACTGGTCCTCCATATCCCTTTCTGAGCATCCGCTTTTACTGCACTGTAATGCTGCTCCTCATCCTCATCCTCATCTCTGTGCCCTTCCATGGACATACTGTAATAATACTGTCATCAGTCATTTTATTAAGCCACTCTGACCTCCAGTCTTGAAAATTTGAATGCCGCTCATCTGGACTCACACTGCCCACAGGAGAGGGCGACAAAGGTGTAAGGCTCTCTGTATATATTTTCCTTTAACGACTGCATTGCACTGTTTCCACAGAATATGTAATTGCTTGTGCAGGATTTTTTTTTCTACCCATAAATTTGGGGTCACCTTCTTAGACAAAAGCTTTATGGGCAGCTCTAGCTCAGGAGGTAGAACGGGTCATCCAGTAATCAGAAGGTTGCTAGGTCCAATCCCCACTTCCCCCATCTGTATGTTGTAGCATCCTTGAGCAAGATACTGAACCATAAATTGCACCTTGTACCTTTAGTGTATGAATATGAGTATGTGTGACTGGCTGAATGTGACAAGTGTTGTAAAGCGCTTTTAGCGGTCAGTAGACTGGAAAAGTACTTCAGAAATGCAAGTCCATCCACATTCTCGACCTGCAAATCCTCTGAAGATGCCTGAAATGTAAAAACATTAATGTATCCAGTGATTGACAGGAAGGATTGTAACATTACATTCCACTGACAAAAAAACACTTAACACTTAATAAATCACAAACTTTGTCCACACCAACTGTTTTATGTTTGGAGTTAAAGTCATAGAGTCATAAAGTCAATGATGGATGATCTCGTCCTGGAAGAACAAGAACTTCTCAGGAATGAATACCAGGAAAAAGCCTCCGAAAGATGGAAACAAGCTTCTGACTCCTCTGACTGTGTGCAGACATCAGCAGCATAACTTAAATGAGAATGACAGCCTTAACTACTAAAACAACGAAACAAGCGGAAACTAACCGCAGCCCTCTGTTTTAGTAACACAGCCACCTTTCTTTTTCAGACATGGATGAGTGTGAGAACGACTACAATGGGGGCTGTGTCCATGAATGCATCAACATACCTGGTAACTACAGGTGCACCTGCTACGATGGATTCATGCTGGCCCATGACGGACACAACTGTCTCGGTAAGAACAGTCTTTGTTTGTGTGTGTGTGTGTGTGTGTGTGTGTGTGTGTGTGTGTGTGTGTGTGTGTGTGTGTGTGTGTGTGTGTGCGTGCGTGCCTGCCTGCCTCAGATCCTGATGGACTTGATGATTAATGAGTGGCTGTACTAAATGTCTATGGGAACCGTGTACAAAATAGTAATGTCTTGTTGTAAGAGAAGTCTTGTTGTTAACTTAAATGTTTTGTTATGTCTTACCTTGCGAGGCAGCTGGATTTGCGGTATTATGTGATCATGCAACTCCATCTTGCCAGACTTAAAACTGTGCACTTGTATGAATCAATCAAACTACTGGCAGCTGCAGGTATGGTTCAGGTGCAACAACAGGGAGAGAAGCAATGGAGGCTCCTCTGCAGGTTAGTGCTGCTCTTATAGCAGGGGTATACAATTGAAATTCACGTTCTGTACCTATCTCAAGTAAAATAAGGACTGGATTTTTAAATAAAATTCCAAACAGAGAGCTGCAGAAAATTCCTTCTCTTAAAAAAAGAAATAATTTTAGAATGAAAATCTATTTTACAAAAAGGAAATACAGAGTACTTTGGCTTTTCTTCGGATTTTTTATCGTCCTAAACAAATTTAAATGTAAACAATCTCAACACATCTTAACAGCTGTACAGTCTTTCATTCCCTCTTATAATCCCACTCCCCCACTTGTTTAATGAGAGAAGTGAGCTCTAGTTTTACCAGCAGTTTAGATTTGGGCTAGAATGGCATCAGCTACATGTACAGCTGGGGCACTTCACATTGCTGCTTTTAATAACTGCCACCTTCGCAGAACATATGTGAGTCGGACTGCTTTCGAACTACCTGTTCCAAAAAAATAACAAGAAAGAGTCCGTTCTTGATTAAAAGCTCTGTTTTCATTGTCCACTTTTCTGTTTTTACAGCACGCCATGTAAAATATCACTTTACTGACACCCCTAATCCAAATGCGCCAATCTGACTGGCTGAGTAGTGTCATGTGAGATGATTTACAGCACATGCAACTGATCTGTTAATTTCTGGGGCTCACTAAACCAGTGCCGTAAAGGCTGGAAGAGTAAGTTCAAATAGAAATGCTTTGTCAAAATGTAATAAATCTCAATACTTTAACAATAATAGGTCCAGATCTGGATAGGACCCTGCTGGGTCCGGTCCTGGACTGTGGCCAACATATTAGTGACCTTTCTACTATAGCATTGTTGTATTAGAACTCGAGAGTATATTTCTTTGAAAGAAGATCAAAGAATGGCACTAAAAGCTTTTCTCAGTGGAAAATGAGTTTTCACTCTTCTCCTGACTGGCTTTGGTGAGAGTTTAATTTACTAACTAGTAGGGGTGGAGCCGAACCCGAATACGGTATTCGGTAAGGCACAAATAACGTGTTTTTTACGAATACTTATTTCGAACAAATACTTTAAAAAATATTTGTATTCGGGAACAAGAAAAACATTATATCAAAAAGCTGCGTTTCCTCATGAGACCACAGTGCATGCCCGGATGAGTGAGTGAGTGACGTTCAGGAGTCGGGGGGGAGTAAAAGAGGTGACTGACACAGGCTGCTCCACACAGCGACAGAGAAGGCTCGGCTGAGCGAAAAAAGACTTAACTGCATCACTATTTTTGTTGAATAGATTTCTGTACCTTAACTGGGTTCTCCATTCCATTACACTGCATTAGTATTGATGTCTGCAGTCGGGTGCTCTCATGTTCGCTCTGTTTACGTAGCTCTGTTAGCTCGGTAATTTAGACAATAGGCTGTTGACAGAGTAACGTTAACGTTCGGTTAAAAAGGTTAAAACAAGGTTTGTGTAGTTGTGTCGAATTGTGTGTTATTTTCTTTTCAATGACGTTCCTTGTTACATGTTCATTGCTGGATTTATGGAAAAACATCAACCGATATTGCATATCCATAATTTGTTATAATGGATAATTAAAGAATACTTACACTATAACGTAAATTAGAAGTGTAACGCAAAAAAAACTGGATTTTTACGCCTAGTTTGAATTTTACTCGAATACAAATACAAATACAAATACTTTTCCCCCCTCAAAAAATACAAATGCAGATACAAATACCGGCTGCTTTGCACACCCCTACTAACTAGCTCTGCTGGTGTTCTCCTACTGTTGATCTGATTAGTCGAAGTTATAGACAGATGGTTCATCCAGTCACTGACCAAGTACGTTTGGTGCCAGCCCTTTTCAAAATACTTTCAAAATAATTTCCTAGATGGTTCTGTGAAAACAAACCATATGACTTTTCAGGTTACCTTCATGTCCCATTGTGGAATTTTATCTGGCTATGTTGATGCTCAGTGGGACTGAATTAAAAAAAGCTGAGACATATTGACACACTTATGTGCTGTACAAAAAACAATCAAGCCCTTTTCGTTTGTTTTCAAAAACATTAAAGAGGTCATATAATGCTTTTTGGGTTCTTGTCTGTCTTTTATTGTGTTATGTCACATCTTTGTGCACATAACAGGACTGCAAAGTGAAAAAGCCTGGAGTCCACACCAAAAGGAGTAACTCTCTCCCACAGAAGACACGTCCCCTGCACTGCCTAAAACTCTGGGTTTGGAGTCAAACCTTTATTTCCGTAACTTATGTGCATCACTGTATGAAAGGCGTTATATAAATATATGTTTGTATATATTTAATATAAAATGTATACAGTCCAGTCAGTTGGAAGCGTTATTTTAGATCACACTACCTTGCTCTGCATGACCTGCCCTGACTGGCTACATCCTGCCCGTTAAGTAATGTGCATCTGCACCTCTCACCAAAGATTGAACAAAGGCGAGATGCCTCACTCTGTAGTTAAAATGGAGCATTAAGTACATACAGTGTGTAAAAGTATGCTGCAGCAATGCACCATATGAATAAAATAAGAACAATTGAATTATCATTATTAATTAAATTTACATAAATATTTTTTTTCAAAATTAAAATTAAAGTATGTAAACCTATTATGCTTGGATCCCCAAATAAAAGTATGAACCTGAAAATTAGCATTATATGACATCTTCATAGACTTAAGCCCCTTTCACATCTGGATTTATCCAGAATTTGCCCGAAGGAGCTATATGTGTGAACACAAATGTCTGCATTATTTGCCCTGGAATTTACCCTTCCAGCTCCCTAGTCCTAAATCCGGGTGAGCCACATGTTTAAATAGAGCAGACAATTAAGAGAGGATTTTAAGGCCTGTGGGAAGCCTTTTTTTCAACTGTATGGTTCATTTTAACTGTGTGTCTAAATGTTAATCTATGCTTGCTGTGCATGGGTGAGTATTTAATTAGTCTGTGTGTGTTTGTGTGTGTGTGTGTGTGTGTGTGTGTGCGTGTGCATGTGTGTGTATATGCATCCATCCACCACTCTGTATATGATTGTGAATACATATGTCTCTCTGTGCTTTAGAGAGTGTTCTTAAGGATATGTGTGTGTGCGTGTGTGTTGTGTGCATGTGTCCCTGTATCTCCTAAGCCCGTCTGGCTCAGCTTGCCTTTCTCTGGAGAGTCCCTCTGTCATCGTTTGGAGGCTTTCCATGATTTGTGCAGTTTTGTGCTTGTTTCTCTGTACTGTTGGGAGGGCGCTCAGGGTTGAAAAGTTCTCCTACAGATATCTGGCTGTGCTTTACTACTGACAGATCCAGCCGATTTAGCCCCAGCACTGTGCTATTGACTTAATGTCAGCCAGACTAATGTCTTTTCTGTCCCAAGCAACACGTTGTTCTGCATGGATGTGCTCAGCCACATTTTATCCTGTCAGCCCTCGATGCTGACAGACGAGAGCTAAATAAAATCAGAAACATAAAAAAAACATGTGATTCTGGATGCCTCTGTGTCTTTAGTGGGATACATTTTGGCATTTCTAAGTGTTGTAACTCATTCCTTGAGCCTTTGGAGAGATTGAGTGAGAGATTGAGTGGTAATAGCAGCAGCCAGCAGTGCAGAATGGCTGCTGAGTTGTGGGTTCACCTCACAGGAATGACTTTTAGACAGCTGAGATAAAGCAGAGACTCCCCGCCATCTGAATTCAAATTTTCCTCCATACACAAGCACGACAAAAGATGTTAAATAAAAATCGATGCCTGTGCTTCCAGCTGGCCTCTTTGGTTTCTATTGGATGAGTAAAGTTTGGCTGCACAAATAAAGTTATGTTTTACAGAAGTTAAACTGTCATTAGTCACAAACTCGATGAAAACATTTTTTTTACACCACAATTCCACTGCCAAATACTGCAGATTGCCAGTATAACTAATAACCAGTATATTTCTGTTAATATATTTTTGCAGTTTTCATGTGTCAAAACATAAGAGATGTCATCCACTATAGTGAATCAGTTTTATTTTATGCCAAGGCTTTATACTGACTGACTAAAAGTTCCTCTAGACCTGGGAATAATTTTCATAGATTTTACCAGCATGAACATCCATCATCATAGCAATTTGCTCCCTGGCTATTTTGGGATGCAAGACAGAGTCACTGATGGAAACTGCTTTACAACAGCAGGAATCACAGGTCTTACACAGGTTGAAACAAGGTTTAACTTAACTGAAATATTTAGCCTAACTCAAAGTAAAAAATAAAGTTACATGGGTTCTTTGTAAATTTAGAACAACTGTATGTCATGAGAGTTAAACGAGCGCAGGAAAGCAACTGATGGTCTTGGATAGAAGGTAGTTCATTTAACTTTCATGTTAGTTTTTACTGATCAGCTTATCAATAGTGAAGTATGAAGATGCCTGTCAGTCAAGATCAAACACATCTTTTTCATACAATTTAAACGATACGTTCACGCTGCACCTAAAATAATCATCAGTTGCTGTAATCATTCTATTTTCCTATGAACATGCTTCCAATGTAAGTGATGGAGGATGACGTCCACAGTCTATATAATGTACATTCTAAAGTTTATCTGAAGCCAAGTTAGTCTCAGTTAGACAAGGCATCTTCCAAAGTCACAGTTCAAAGCAGAAATGATTGCAGTGTCCACTGTGTAGATACAATTGTTTTAGTACAGTCCTTTTAAGATTGTCAACCTATCATTCAAGTTGTGATATTTTCCAAATTAAACAGTATCTATGTTTTTGTTATTACCACCAAGAAATACAGAGGAAAGAACAGAAATTGGGGACTTATCTTGGTAGAAGTTATGGGTTTTCCTCAGGACTTCCATAAAGTTGAGGCTTATTTTGTTAAGCCAGCATCTAGTGGTCATTAGCGGAAGTGCAGTTGAAGTCATTCCCACATGAGCCTCAGCTGTGGTGGTTGCCTCAGGATCCAGAATCTAGACAATATGAAGCTGCTGTTTTTAATCTGATGATACCATCTGAGACATGACTACAACAACAACAACAAAATGAAACCCTGGTTGTAACTAAACTTAAGAGGAGGGTGTGAAGTTAGTGGGATTTCGCCACACGTGTTTGTGCCACTAATTCAAACGCTACAAACGGAGTCATATGAGGATTGTCATCACTTACTCTTTATGGCCCGGCGAGAGGAAGCCAGCCCATCTATGACTTTAACCCAGAGACATTCTTTATTGGATGTTGACTGGATGCGGGCCATGCATTCTTAATGAAGAGCTGCTAATTAAAAGCGGGTTGCTGAGTTCAAATGAGGCAGTAAAGTGTGGAATCAGATGCAAGATCTGTGTGATCACAATCAAAGAGCATACAGGCGCTGTGACTTTTTTCTTTTCTCTTCCGTTCTGTCTTTATTTTACTCTGCACTTCTATTCCTCATCCTCTCCTCTTCTCTTCTCTCCTCTTTATTACTATTTTTTGTTTCTCTCTCTATTTTCTCCCATTGTCTCCACATCCCTCCTAAATAGACTTTTACTGTCTCTCACTGCCTGCCATGCTCCGCCTATTTTTCCATCTACTCTTAATTTGTCTTTTTTCTGTCTTTCTCTCTCCTTTTTCCATTGTCTGATCTGTTATAGTCTTCCTGTCTGTCTGCTGACCTTGTACTAACTTCCATCTAATTACCTTAATAACTGTCTGGTGTCCTTTTTCCCTCTTCCCTCCCATCACTTTGTAAATCTATCTGTCAGACAGATCACTGAATGTTTTCACTAAACCTGTAGCCGCCATCAGGTAACAGCAGCAAAAATACAGACTGATTGGTACATAGACATAACTAATGAGCTGGTAGACAGTTGTCTCATTTTCTTGGTGGGATATGTTAAAAATGATCTTGGAATTTGCTCTGGACATATTATGATCCATTAAGTGATCATTATCTAATGGATGACTTTCTGACCTTCACAGTTCTGACCTGACAGTGCTGTTCCCTGTTGTACATGAGTAATATTCAAATTTAGCCTTGTGCTCAGTAGATTTTCCTTTGGACAGCAGAGACTCCTTTGGTTACACAGTCCAAATTTACATGACATGGGCTTTTTTTTGCGCAACTAGTTGAACCCTCAAACTATGTTGTCTGTTACATTTGTGAAGAATGAAAATAATCTTAATAACTTAATAACCTACATCATGGTACAATGCCATTAAGATTCAAGATTCAAGATGTTTTATTGTCATATACACATAGTTTACACCAGGCAATGAAACTCTTAATTTGCAAGTTTCCCGACACACAAAATATAAAGATGTATAAGTGACAGGCATGTTTGCATGTGCAAAGTTCGCATTCAGCAGAGGCACTGAAAGACATAGAGATACATAGAATATATACATTGGATATTGAATATGTACACAGTGCAAATATAATTCACAGTATTGAGTATAGTGCAAACAGTGATTACAGTGTAAGTATATAGAGTTGTCATGAGAGGGAGTCATTCAGCAGCCTGATGGCCTGTGGATAAAAACTGATTTTAAGTCTGGTTGTTCTGGCTTTCACGCTCCTATAGCGTCTGCCAGATGGTAGCAGTGTGAACAGTGTGTGCTGGGGGTGTGTAGTGTCCTTGGTGATGTTGTGTGCCCTCTTTGTGACCCGGGTTTTGTAAATGTCCTGAAGTGATGGGAAGGCTGCTCCACAGATGTATGGTGCAGTTTTAATCACACGTTGGAGAGCCTTCCTTTCCTGTACTGTGCAGTTTCCAAACCACACTGCGATGGAGCTGGTCAGGATGCTCTCCACTGTACATCTGTAGAAGTTGCTGAGGAGTTTGGTGGACAGACCAAATTTCCTCAGCTTTCTTAAGAAGTACAGCCGCTGCTGAGACTTCCTGGCAATGTGCTGGGTGTTGTGTGACCAGGAGAGGTCCTCGCTGATGTGGGTGCCGAGGAATTTAAAGGTTTTCACCCTCTCTATATGTGCCTCACCGATGTGAAGTGGGCTGTGCTGGTCTCTCCTCCTCCTCGGGTCAATAATCATCTCCTTAGTCTTCTCTGCATTTAAGGAGAGATTATTTGTGTGGCACCAGGACACCAGCTGAGCCACCTCCTCACTATAGTCTGTCTCCGCCCCACCAGTGATCAGTCCGATGACTGTTGTGTCATCCGCAAACTTGATGATGGTGGTGTTGCGCTGGGTGGGGGCACAGTCATAAGTGAAGAGGGTGTACAGAAGAGGACTCAGCACACAGCCCTGGGGGGTCCCTGTGCTCACCGTCCTTGTGCCTGATGTCCGGGTACCAACTCTGACTGTCTGGGGTCTGTCTGTGAGGAAGTCCAGGACCCAGCTGCAGAGGGAAGGTGTCAGTCCAAGGATGAGGAGCTTCTCAGCCAGTCTGGTTGGGAGGACCGTGTTGAACGCTGAGCTGTAGTCGATAAACAGCAATCGAACATACGTGTCCTTGTTCTCCAGATGTGTGAGAGCTGTGTGGATGGCCGTGTTTATTGCATCATCAGTGGAGCGGTTCCGATGATACGCAAACTGTAGGGGGTGGCCCGGTATGTTATCAGGGGCTGCTGCCTTCCTGGGGTTCGTTCTCCTCAGCGCCCTGCACACCTCAGCAGATGTCACTGTGAGTGAAGAGCTCTGTGCTGCCTCTGTTGGTAGAATCCCTCTGTTGGTGTTGAGGGCGTCGAAGCAAGCGTAGAACTTATTCAGCTCACCTGGTAGTGTGCTTTGGCTGGTTGTGACCTCCCTGCTCCGCTGCTGATAGTCACTCTGTACTGTCTCTTGGCTGCTCTGATGGATCTACGTAGGTCGTATCTGGCCTTTTTGTAGCCCTCAGCGTCACCAGAGGCAAATGCAGTGGAGCGGGCACGCAGCATGGACCGTACATCACAGTTAATCTAGGGTTTTTGGTTTGGGAATGTTTTGTAGCACTTGGTGGAGACAACATTGTCTATGCATGTGCTGATGTAGCTAGTAACCACTGAAGCATATTCCTCTAAGTCCATGGTACAGTCCTCTCTCACAGCAGCAATCTTAAACACATCCCAGTCAGTACTGTTCAAGCAGTCCTGCAGCACAAGATCAGTCTCTTCGTTCCATACTTTAACAGTTTTACCTACTGGGGGGGCCTGTTTGAGGAGCTGCCTGTAAGATGGGTAGAGGTATTAATGTGTCATGGTCAGGGCAGCAACGAGACCTCAGACTGAAGCTGTAGATAAACAGCAGCCAATAAATTATTACAACTGTTGCAGCATTTTGAGAAGTATTTTTACAGGAAGATCTTGCATCAGGGCAGCATCCAGGCCTCAGAGAAGAAATCTTGATGGATAGCTTTTAGGTGTTGGATCTCAATTTAGACATAGTGATGGGTCTGGGCTATGTCTGAAAACTATGACAGGCAGAGCAGGTTTTCTACCAAATCTGTCACACGCAGACACACACACACACTGAAGATGTGACCGGTTGCTTGACCTTGCCAACATCTCAAAAAGTGACGTAATACGACATGGTCAGCCAGATTGAGAGAACTTTAGCCTTTCCTCTAGATATTAAATACTGTGTTGATCTTGCAGGAGCAAAGGGAGAACAATTTAAAACAAATAAGGCAATGAAGCTGTGATTTGAGAAACAGAGATCCTCCATTTGGAACATATGAAAGTGTATTCTTTGATTGTTTATGGTGTTATGTAGTGACTCCACAAACTGGGGAAAATTGGAGAAACACCAACCCACCATTTTCTGTCGTAGCTAGATAAATAATTGTATAAATGATACTTAAAGTTGTAATGGTTTATTTCAACGAATGGCTCTTTCTTAATATTTTTCATCTCTAAGTGAGTTGATTTTACAAATCCAATTCTAAACAAGTTGGGATACTGTGTAAAACTCAAATAAAAACAAAAAGTAATAATTTGCAAATGACCTGTGTTTACCAACAGTTTTAAGAAGTATTCCTAAGTCTATGTAGTAACATCCTTGATACAATCATGTGTTTCACAAAGGAGGGCCTCAGCCCATCCTTACTTTTGAACGACAAGCCCAGTCACACAGCAATGGGTGTAGAAGGCCCGCCGGTCCATTAGGAAACAGTTTGTGAATGTGATGGTTTACCTTGTGTATAGGCGCGAAAAAGTTCATTTGTGTATGAAGGTGCAGTGCCAGCAGGGGGCGATAATGACTAGAGCAATGGAGGAATAGGGTAGGCAAGGACAAACGTGACAGTGACAGTGACACGGTAGACTGGCAGGTCTGTTAGTGTACCTTCAAACCAAATCCGGCGTTGCGCGAAACGCTGTGGGAAACACACCGCTGGATTTGGTCTGAAACCAGCCTTATATGGTTTGCGATGATACCAGGTTGAAACAACTGACCCTTTCGAGGATGCTCCTTTCATTCTCATGATACTATCACCTGTTACCAATGAACCTGTTTACCTGTGGAATCCTCCAAACAGGTGTTTCTCAACTTTCCCAGTCTTTTTTTTTTTTTACCCCTGTCCCAACTTGTTTGAAACTTTTTGCTGACATCACAATAAGCATATATTTACTTTTATTTAATATCAAAAAGTTGACAAGGTAAAACATTCAATATATTTTCATTACACCGATTTCAGTTGAGTGTATGTCAAAAAGATTTAGGAAATTAATACGTACCCAGTCTTCCAACTTTTGGGGAATTGGGGTTGTACGGGTGGAGAACAATTATTATTTTTTAATTACATTTATTTTACTCAATCCAAGTTCGTTTTGTACCCAGTAAAAGTTGGTAGAGGTTCTCAGTCATTTTTCAGTTTCAGTTTCTTTTAGAAACTAAAATAACCCAATGAAAGCTTTCTTCTTGAATGGTCTCAGTTTGCTATATTTGCTAACAGGACGTCTGTTTTTCCAATGTGGGATACCTTATTTTTCGGTCAAAATATTTGAATCCACATATCAAGCTCCATTGAGCAAAAGAAGTCCGGGGGGGGTAAGGTTATATTTCACGGTTGATGCTTGTTACATATGATCAGTCTGTATTTAGCTCCCTCTGAGAAGATATACAAAACTGCAGATTGGGTCATGCATTCCTGTGTATTGACTCATTGTCACCAGCCTCTCTGATGCTTTATGTTTATTGTCATCACCAACTGTCGACGTAAATAGCAGCCTGTGATGCATGGTAACCATATAAACAGAACTTTGAGAGACTGACAGGTCGGCCTATTGTCAAACCACAGTATAAGCCTAGCTCAAACCTTCGGCTTCACGCTTCCCGCTAACAAGGAGCTCAGTGTTTGTTCTAATGCTCTAGTGTCTCATTCAGCAGATTTAGTGTGTCACATGATCACTAACGCTCCCTGTCTCATGCCATTTGTACATGCAAACATACGTTTATTGCGGCAGTCCATGTACATCAAGAGACGATGTCTAGGCTCATGTGGTTTTGCGACGATAAGTTCAAAGATGTCATAAATCAAAATCAGATGTCTTCATTGCCTGGTAGAAATGCAGAACCTGCTAATTGTAACCCCTCTGCTTTCTGACTGATTGATCATAGCTAAAAATATAATGACAAGCCCCTGTCATCAGAGGACATTTGCTTTAAGCTTTAGGGTTCAGAGGCAGAGGCAGCAGATACTGAACAGTGAAGATCAGTACAGAGCTTTAGTGTAAGACTGACAATCTTAATGCACTTGGAGTGAACTGTACTGTAAAGTCAGCATCAAAGTGCAACAGCTCCATTTGAAAACAACATTTTTCTAACTTGTTTATTTCTCCCTGAAAGTTAACACTCAATTTACTTCTTATTTTCTTGCACGCTCTGGGCCTGCCTGTGAAAAACAACAAAGACTGTGTGGCTTTTAATGGACCCAAAGCATCATATTCAGAAACCTCAGAACTTTATGGTGTTCTGAATGAGCCTTGGATGACAAACTACACTCTGGAAAATTGCAGTGTTGAAAAAAAAAAAAAAAGTCAGTTTGCGTGAGTGTACAGGAAGTCACTCCATCATCTCCCAGATGCACTGTGTCAACAAGTTAAGGCACTAATTGATTTAAGATTGCCTAATTGTACTGTGATTAAAGAGCGGTCCTGTTCTGTTCCTTTCTTCCTTTTGATTTTGACTTTATTTATTTGGTTTTGGCGTGGACACAGCTGGGCTTAATGTGCTCTCTGTGAAGGTCTGGTGCGCTCGCGTGAGTTTATTTTTCTTCCGACGCGTCCTTTTCATTCCACGGCAAGATCTGAGAGGTGGCTGCACAGTGGGGAGTCAGCGACCTCAGCGGAGGTCCAACATTCAACAGACAGGAGGAGGCAGGGAGAGGGCAGATAAACTGAGGTGAAGTTTGACATGCTCACATGGAGCTATCATGACCACATTAATAAAAAAGCTGCTGGATGTGTTTCAGAATGGGGGACCAAAAAAAAAGGGAGAAATACCTTCACAGAGATGGAGACTACATTTTAAACCACCCATTACAGCTTGACCATAAGTAGGTTAATCAGATCTAGGATCAGCATCAAAGATACTGATGTTCACTCATAGATACCAGCCATCAAGATCCATCTATAAAATGTAAAAAAAAATGTCTAATCTCACAAAGTTAAACAAGTAAGTAACACTTCCAGGATTTGGCCCATTATCCTGAGCAGCGCCAAAACGTAATGGGGTCTATTCTTGGCTGGGAACCCTCCTCAATGTAAGTTTGTTGAAAATCTTTTTAGCAGTTTTTGTGTAATCAGGCTGACCAACCAACCAACCAACAGCTGAAAAGATAACCTCCTTCGTGGAGGTAATGATATGCTAATGTAAGCCCAAAGAGCCCAGAAACAATCTGTTAAAAAAACACACAACAACCCTTTTCAGAATCCACTGATTGAGATGCAAAATTTTGCATTTACCTGTGTAGCTCTGTTTTGGTTAATGCATCACCTGTGACACAGATATTTAAAGTTGAATGAAAAAAGTTACAAAATGGGGATGCAGCATTTGTTTGGATCCTCACTTTTGTTTCACTTTCAAGAAAACCCCCCACCCTCACCCCATCACCCCATCACCCCATCCCTCTCCCTTCTTTACTTCACCTCCCTCGTTCTGCACCCCGCTCCCTATCACACCCCCCTCTGATGTGTCAAGCACATCCTCGTTTTGTCTAAACAAAAGTTTACACAAGTTTACACAAGCACAATCAAACAAAACAGAGGGGCCCCGGTTGAAACTTGCTAAATGGCCCCGTCGCCTGTGTTTATGCAGAAATGTTGGCAGAGATCAATTGGATTTGGAGATGGCTGCACTTCTTCTCTGTCTCTCTCTCTCCCCCTCTAGCCTGAAAATTAAATGTATTGGTCATAATAATGGCATCTGTTAAACCATGACCTTTGCCTGAAACAGTGTTAGGAGGTGAAATGAAAAGAAAATGAAACTGAAAAAAAGCCCAGAGTTAAATGAGGACATGATGGCTTCTGCAGCACTAATGCAGCAGTATGTATGCATGAAGTGGAGCTTTGTACTTCAGCAAATGAAAGAATGCAGTAGATTCAGCAACTGGCAAGTGTTTGGCAGACACTCGAAGGATTGTATACAGTAACCAACACAGTTGTGCTGTCTGGTGCTAAGGCAGTGTCTGTTCATCTCTGCACTGTGCACAACCAACCTTTGTTTATCCTATCATTACATTTGCCACAAATGTCCACTTGGATGGACTGATTGAATTTTGGTGGCCACAGGTCAAATGTTACTGTGACCACTGACCTCATGATGATTATGACAAAACACATGTTTGGCCATAATTCAATTCACAAATATTTAATAAGATGAAATGTGATTACATAAGCCAGAAAGTCAAAGGTCAACTTCACTATGGCATCATCACTTTTAGAATGTCAACACTTTTCTGGTCATTATTTAGCACCATAATTCAAAACTGAAGGGTAGATTGTGACAATAGTTTAGAATTTTAGATTTGGTCGGTTACTTAATTGGTGACCAACACAGTAGCAGGATACAATAGTACAGTATCTATTACTGTGTAATAATCATGGTTGCCCATCTTGAAACTGTAGTGATTGTAGAGATAACCTGGGCTGCTGTGTTGAGTGTGCTGTGTGAGGCACTCTTGTTTTAGGATTTTTCTTTTGGCTTATTTTCAGCACCATCCATATTTGAAGCATGCTAGTACACCCTGTGCTCATTGGTTTTGCTGATATTGATGATCAGATGATAGTCGTTGCACAATGAAATGAAGCTCTCTACCAGTCTTTCGTCATCCTCTGTGAAAATGAGCATGAGCATATTTCTTACTGGATATTATTCACTGGAGCCATACAGGCCAATACAGTGATGATTTCCATTTCACCAAGAGCTTCACTTAATACCTAATTCCTTCAAAGTCTTAACTACATGAAGTATATGATATGAGTCTGGAGAGACATGGATTTTTGCCTTCCGGAGGAGTGACAGTGCTGGCACTTGTTTTGTTCCTGGTCTTTTAAGGTGCCCTTTAGCTGATGTCCTTTCTCCTTAAATCCATGTAGGGGCTGCTTCAGAGAACAGATATTTTATATATCAAGGAGTGGAAAGCATGTATGAGTGTGAAGCGGCTACATTCAAGGTGCAACGTCATCAACGTCATCAACGTCATCAACGTCATCAACGTCATCAACGTCATCAACACTAGCTCCCTGTAAACTCACTACGCAATGCTCAAAAATTGACTTTGAACTATGGAGCTGGCAGAGTAAAGTCTGTCTAATTTTCAGGCCAACTGATTTGGACATTTGCGTTCACACTAAATGTCAGGGTAGCAGTGCATGTCCTTTCCTCCATTCCTGCCCCTCTCCACTTCTTTTTTCCCACCTGGGTAAACATGATAGTGAAGTATTCACTCTGTCCACACAAGGTTCTTAATGGCTTCATCCACCATGCAGAGGTTTTATAAAGCCCACAAGTTACAGTTAGAAATGGATTAAAAATAGATTCTAGGCTCTAAACCCATGTGCAAGTTATTTTTTTTTAACACTAATGCTTTTTTTTAACATTTGCTTTATTTATATTATCTTGTAATTAATACAGTCTATACAACTGAACATTTCTGTGTTTATTTGGCAATTATTTGATATCATAGAGACTGTAAAAAAACTGCCCTGAGACTTTCCGCGAGCTGCTGACTTACTATGCAAAGGGAGAAATAAGGGGGCAAAGTCCATGTCGGGAGTAGGCCATTGATTTATTTTCTGATCAATGGCTGATTTCTGATTGTTTGGGACGGCACAGACACATTTTTTATTATCCTGTTCCTAGTGGCAATAAAACTTAGATTCTACTGCAGTTCATCTAACTGACCTGAAAAGTACAGTTAAGTGATTGAACACTGCACTGTCATTATGATGGTGTCTAAGAAAATAGCATTTACAATTGTTTTTTCTTTTACACATGCTTTATGCTTTGCAAGATAAAGGCAGCGCTGTTGCAGTATGACATGGAGCCTTTGTTGTATACACATTGTTAACCTTAGCTTTAAAATAGAGCTCTGTACACACTTTTAACAGTCTCTTAATGTCATATATTGCATGTCCAGTATGAAAGAGGCCAAGTAGTGCATACTTGGAGTGTGTGTTTTTGTCTTTTCTTTCTTAACTGTCCACATGTGTCTATGTTAGTGTAACCTGTCTGCACTGCCTGCCAGGTCAACCTTAGAACCTCAGACTAAACACAATGCAAAGTCATCCTGGTCAGACACTGGGTACACACACGCACACACACACTTACACACACAGGAAGCCCTGTTTGATCCCTGTTAAAGTCAGTCTAGGGTGTTACATGTTTGCAGTTCACTTCAGCCCCATCAAAATGCGCCATTGGAAATTTACTGGCCTTTCAGTGGCACAGTGGGGCCATATAAACACACTTGTGCACCAGTATGTGCACACACTCACACACACATACTACAGATGCTCACGTTGTCAGATCCCTGTTACCACCTAGAGGCAGGAGTTTGATTCAACCACCTACGGTGCCAGGATCAGGCGCCTGTTGGGTCACCCTGTCTGCCCCGCGTGTGTGTGTGGTGTGTGGCCCGCACATTCCTGACTCTGGTGTCATCTCTCTCATCAGACATTTCCCAGCACATAAACCACCACTGACACATGTTTATTTATGAAGCTTAATTAGCTGCTATTTTACCGTGCTGCCATGGCTGACCTTATCTCTCTCATTCTCTTTCTCTCATTCTCTCTCTCTCTCTCTCTCTCTCTCTCTCTCTATTCTAACAGATGTAGATGAGTGTCTGGACAACAACGGTGGATGCCAGCAAGTGTGTGTCAACACCATGGGGAGCTACGAGTGTCAGTGCACAGAGGGTTTCTTCCTCAGTGACAACCAGCATACCTGCATCCATCGCTCTGATGGTAAAACTGGAACAGAGGGAGTGTCTGTTTTTTCCCTCCTGTTCCTGAAAATGTATCTATTGGGTGAAACAAGCAGAACATACTGAGCATTGTCTAAACTACAGTGTTTTAGGTTTTGTGGTACAATTATCATTTTGCTAGAATGGCATGAGGCTGTGACATTATAGATGGAGCAGATTCATGGCAAGTGATTATAAAAGATATGGATAGATGGGTGCTGCTTTGCTTTTCCATCCATCCATCATCCATCCATCCATCCATCCATCCATCCATTTTCTTCCGCTTATCCAGCGCCGGGTCGCGGGGGCAGCTGTCTGAGCAGGGACGCCCAGACTTCCCTCACCCCGGACACTTCCTCTAGCTCCTCCGGGAGGATCCCAAGGTGTTCCAAGGCCAGCCGAGTGACATAGTCACTCCAGTGTGTCCTGGGTCTTCCTCGGGGTCTCCTCCTGGTGGGGCATGCCAGGAACACCCCCCGAGGAAGGCATCCTGGGGGCATCCGATATAGATGCCTGAGCCACCTCAGCTGGCTCCTCTCGATGTGGAGGAGCCTCACCCTATCTCTAAGGGAGTGCCCTGCCACCCTGCGGAGGAAGCATATTTCGGCCGCTTGTATCCGGGATCTTATTCTTTCGGTCACGACCCAAAGTTCATGACCATAGGTGAGGGCAGGAACGTAGACTGACCAGTAAATCGAGAGCTTTGCCTTTCGACTCAGCTCTCTCTTCACCATGACAGACCGATACAACGACCGCATTACTGCGGCCGCTGCACCGATCCGCCTGTCAATCTCACGCTCCATCCTTCCCTCACTCGTGAACAAGACCCCAAGATACTTGAACTCCTCGACTTGAGGCAAGAACTCTCCCCCAACCCGGAGGGAGCAAGCCACCATTTTCCGGTCGAGAACCATGACCTCTGACTTAGAGGTGCTGATTTTCATCTCAGCTGCTTCACACTCGGCTGCAAATCACCCCAGGACATGCTGGAGGTCCTGGCTCGACAGAGCCAACAAGACAACATCGTCCGCAAAAAACAAAGATGGAATCCAGTGGCTCCCGAACCAGATCTCCTCCGGCCCCTGACTGTGCCTAGAAATTCTGTCCATAAAAATAATGATCAGAACCGGTGACAAAGGGCAGCCCTGCCGGAGTCAGGTCTGATTTACTGCCGGCAATGCGAACCAAGCTCCTGCTCCGGTCGTACAGGGACCGTACAGCCCTTAGCAGAGGGCCTCCGACCCCGTACTCCCGGAGCACCTCCCACAGAATGCCACGGGGGACACGGTCGAATGCCTTCTCCAAGTCCACAAAACACATGTAGACTGGTTGGGCAAACTCCCATGAACCCTAGAGCACCCTGCGGAGGGTATAGAGCTGGTCCAGTGTTCTGTGGCCAGGACGAAAACCGCATTGTTCCTCCTGAATCTGAGGTTCAACTATCGGCCGAATTCTTCTCTCCAGTACCCTGGAGTAGAATTTTCCAGGGAAGCTGAGGAGTGTGATCCCCCGATAGTTGGAACACACCCTCCGGTCCCCCTTTTTGAATAGAAGGACCACCACCCCGGTCTGCCAGTCCAGAGGCACTGTCCCCGACTGCCACGCAATGCTGCAGAGACGTGTCAGCTAAGACAGCCCCATAGCATCTAGAGACTTGAGGTACTCAGGGCGGATCTCTTCCACCCCCGGTGCTTTGCCACTGAGGAGCTTCCCAACTACCTCAGTGACTTCGGCTTGGTTGATGAATGAATCCACCTCTGAGTCCCCAGCCTCTGCTTCCTCTATGGAAGCCGTGTCAGTGGGATTGAGGAGATCCTCGAAGTATTCCTTCCACCGCCCGACGATATCCCCAGTCGAGGTCAACAGCTCCCCACCTCCACTGTAAACAGTGTTGGTGGAGGGCTGCTTCCCCCTCCTGAGGCGCCGGATGTTTTGCCAGAATTTCCTCGAGGCTGACAGATAGTCCTCCTCCATGGCCTCCCCGAACTTTTCCCAGACCCGAGTTTTTGCTTCCGTGACCGCCCGTGCTGCCGCACACTTGACCTGCCGGTAACCGTCAGCTGCCTCAGGAGTCCCCCAAGCCAACCATGCTCGATAGGACTCCTTCTTCAGCTTGACAGCATCCCTTACTTCCAGGGTGTCCTGGTGCCACTTGCACTGATGGACACCCTTATGCTTGAACATGGTGTTTGTTATGGACAAACTGTGACTAGCACAGAAGTCCAGTAAAAAAACACTACTCGGGTTCAGATCGGGGAGGCTGTTCCTCCCAATCACACCCCTCCAGGTAACACTGTCGCTGCCCACGTGAGCGTTGAAGTCCCCCAGTAGAACGATTGGATCTCCGGTTGGAGCACTCTCCAGTACCCCTCCCAGGGCCTCCAAGAAGGCCGGGTACTCTGCACTGCCGTTCGGCCCATAAGCCGAAACAACGGTGAGAGACCTGTCCCCGACCGAAGGCGCAGGGAAACGACCCTCTCGTTCACCGGGGAAAACTCCAACACATGGCTGCTGAGCTGGGGAGCTATAAGCAAGGCCACACCAGCTCACCGCCTCTCACTACGGGCTACTCCAGAGTGGAAGAGAGTCCACCCTCTCAAGGAGTTGGGAGAGCCCAGACTGTGCGTGGAGGTGAGCCCGACTATCTCTAGCTGGTACCGCTCAACCTCCCGCACTAGCTCAGGCTCTTTCCCCCCCAGCGAGGTGAAATTCCATGTCCCCATGGCCAGAGTCACCGTCCAAGGATTGGGTCGTCGGGGCCCTCGCCCACGACCGCCACCCAAATCACATAGCACCGGCCCCTTCTGAACCCTCCTGCGGGTGGTGAACCTACTGGAGGGCGGGCCCAAGTCACTCTTTCAGGCTGAGCCCGGCCGGGTCCCGCGGGCTAAGACCTGGCCACCAGGTGCTCGCCTGCGAGCCCCAACCCCAGGTGCTTTGCTCTTGTTGGTACAAAATAAAAGGAAGTGGTGTCATTTTCCCTCTGTCAATGACATGCTAATGCAGAGGTCTTGTCTTATTGTATTGTAAAGAACTGATTGTTAAAGGCTTGTTTTTCTTTGAATATGATCTTATAGGCACGGATGGTTTAAGAGCTGGGTTCTGTTTGTTTGTTGGTTGTTTGGTTTTTCGTGGTTTGTCAGCAGGATTACACAAAAACTACTGAACAGATTTCCATGGAAGGATTGGTCTTGGTCAAGAATAGACCTCATTAACCTTTGGTGTGGATTAGGAAATAGGAAGATAGCCCCAGATTTGTTCTTATTTTCAATGATATATTTCATTTACTTGTCTGGGAATAATGCATGGATCTTGATAGAAAAAATCTGGCGTATTTAGGTTTGCTAGTATGTATCAGTAAGTACAGAAGAGGACTGGCCTTAGTTAAGTTATGAGTTCTAGTTGTGAGCATATAATCATGTATTTAGCAGTCTGTCACCTTTGTAGGCTTGAATTCTTTATTGGCATATAACATCCCTTCAGTAATGGTTTGTGTTTTTCCTCACTTTTATAAGTACGTGAATCAGATATCAGTCAATTTGAGCAAGATTACATTCCAGGAAACGGCTCAATCACTTACATGGTGTCCTGGCAGTTAAAGCAACTACAAGGAACTTTGATTTATTGTTGATTATGGCAACAATTGTGAACAAGTGTGGTATTAGCACTTCACCACTGCGTGGCTCGAGAACTTGATCAGATTACCACAAGCATTTGTTTGGGAAGTGAGTGAAAGAAAGGCTACATATGCAACATATTTTAAAAGCTACTTGTTTTTTACAGCTGTTTGCAGGATGCATAGTGATGATGTAATGTATGTATTTGCAGCCATGTAAGATTAATAACAGTGATATGACAATGGTGAAATAAAGTAAACTTTGTTCATACATCTAGGTTTCAGGTAATACTACAGCCTAACAGGCTAACAGATTCAGTTACTCAGTAATATAGTCATTTTATGGAGCTAAATCTAAAGTTATCAATTTTCCTTAGTAATGTTCTAATAACAAGCAAGATATAGCATAGTAGCAAGACCTAAGTAAAATGTTACATGATGGACCAGTCGTTCTGCTGCCATCTGACATCCCCTGCCGTACCACCAGACTACAGAGCAGCTTCTTTCACGCCTCAGTTCTTTCCAACAGTCCACCATAAAAGATATATACATGTTTTAGACTTGTAATTTTGTGAAGTATTCGACCTAGCGACAGGCATCAAGAACAACTATGTAGAAATGACCAATCCTCTCAGTGAATGTCTTGTTTGCTGACTTAGATCAGATAAGGCATCGGCATTGAATTGAGACTGTTGCATGACCGGCCAAAAACTCACTTTCATCATATTATATACAGTATGTGTTCATATTTCCATCCCTGATCCTTGCTGTTGACTCAGTGCCTCCAAAAAAGTCCGATGTCCTATGAACCTGACCCTGTCTGGATCACGTGGAGGCGTGGGACTTGAGATCACTGACATCATCCAGCTTGCTTGGTCTGTCTCCCTCCACTCCCACCGCTCCCACAGGGGCAGGGACAGACCGTGGGTGTGATATGTGACTTCTGACATGTATGTTTGACATCCATTTTTTTTCTCCCTTTTCCCTCCACACACACTTTCTTTAAGTACAATACACACAGGCATGTAGCTTTGAATGGGGACAGTGTTGCAGTCAAGTTCAAAGACAGATTAGAGGACAGTCATGTGTCATCTTTGTAATGACACAAAAGTTAGACTCTGGAGGAATGTTGTAAGGGGGAGACGAGAGAGATCAAATACTGTAGAGGAAGAGGTGCCAACAGAGTGACCTCTCCTTTATCCTCTCCCTCCTTACCCCTGCTGCTCACTCTGCTGGTGTTTCCAGTGTGAAGGCATGTTAGGAGCCAGTGTCAGGATGTTAGAGGATCCTCTGTGGAGACGTTCAGAGAAAGAGGTGAAAGAGATGCAGAAATAGAAGCGTGTTTGCACACTGGAAACCCCATAAACCAGCATGCGAATACATCTCCCTTTTCCCCTCTCTCCGCTTCATCTTTCAAAACTATTTCTGAAAGCTTCAGGACAGCTCACAAGAGGGGGAAACAAATTCATGTGACAGCCATTGAAAGTTGTTTTTACTTTTTATGGCAGATTAGCAATGTTTTGCCACCAAATGAGTCTACAAATTCCCACACATATGAAAAGGTAAATGGAAAAACATGTAACTGAAATACTGCCTCTTTAAACTGTTAAGAAAAGTTCATGTAAACTTCTTACACTTTGAAAAAGGCTAAAGGTATAGTTAAGAAGTCAATCAAAGTAGAATGTGATTTCTTTACAGAAGAGAAGAATTCAGGTCCTCAATATCTATTGAATTAAATATATGTTTTCTACATCAAAGCAGTGACTGTGTTCACATGGGTAACTCCTGCTCCTGTCAGAGGGATGTTCACGGTAAACAAGCAGTGAAGATGTTTGTGGTATATTCCTGTTGCCCTGCTCTGGCAGGCTGTTCTGAGCTTTTAACCACCACCACACAGCCCTCCACCCGTCCAAAGATCCTCAATCACACACTTGTCTCCTGCACAGGAATAGCAGCAGCATCCTGCCTCCCCACAGGAATCTCCTTGCACAGTTTCTTTTCCATCTTCCTATGGCTTCCTTGGCTCATCTTGTTTCTTCTTCACTTCACTTTCTTTATATAATTGGCTTGAAACTTTTTCTTCTTTCTTCTCTCTCTCTCTCTCTCTCTCTCTCTCTCTCTCTCTCTCTCTCTCTCTCTCTCTCTCTCTCTCTCGCATTTTAAACCATCCAGTCAAGAGTATACTGTAGATGTGAATTCAGAGGAGTTTTGCTCATGTCTGATGTAGCATGTCAGCTCCTAGACTACTGTTCTTGAAGTACTTATACTTTACTGTAGCATACTTCACTACATGTCAGACATTACGTGTTTACGAGTTACTTTTCAGAGTGATTCATGAAAACATGATAAGCATATAAATCTGTGGCTTCGAATATTTTTGGCTTGTGATCTCTTATAAGAAACCTGTATATAGTTGGAACAATTTGTCACTTGAAATGTACATTAGTTGTCAGCAGTTCCACCAAAGAGATGTTTCAGATAGATAAACTTCTCGTGTGGTTTCATCCCATTAAATTAGTTCAACTTTTCTCCAACTCAAGTATGAGATTGGGAACCACTGGACTAAACAGGACTGAATTTCATTACATGACTTGCTTCAAAACTAATGATAATGATTGCCTTCTTGATCATAATGAGATTTAGTGAAATTTAAAGGGTAGATTAATATTTAGCATACAGCAATAAATATCTTCATGCTAATAGCAGACGATTTCATGTAAGGCCAGTTTATACACTAATATGGGAATGTGCTTATTCCCCAGCTCATAAAAGGCAGATATGGTGTCTGATCCTTAGTGCCTCTAAGAAAAATATGAGAGAGTGAGGGGTGTGTGCTGTGTGCATACAGTATATCAATGGAGATCACAGGTCTTCTCCAGTTGGTAAAACTTGTCGCCAAATTCCTGTCTTGTCTTTTTCCACTGTGGGTGACCTCATCATGTTGATCTCCAGCCACCTGTAGAGAGCTCATTACGACAGAGCTTTGTGCTTGTATGAGTGCATCCTGCTGAAGACATTAGGCAGAAAATATAGACGTGTTGTTCATTGTTGATCTCAGCTTGACGTGCCATATTTGTCATAACTGCAAATGCAGGGAGTTCAGGACTATAACCAACTCCTTGAATTAAAGTTCAGGAGATACAGATGATTACACACATGACTGTTTTGTGTGTTTGTGTAGGCCAGTGTGTGCGTGTGAGAGTGAGAAGGAGAGACAGTTTGTGTAAGATTGTTACTTTGCATAGGGTAAGTGTCAGCTCGCCACTCATTTATCTCTCCTTGACACTCGCCTGGGGGATAATAAAGCCTTGTAACAACTGTTTGTTCCATTATGGTGTGTTTCCACTCTGTTGTGCTTCACAGCTTTGTCTGAAACACATCCAGGCGAGAACCAAGACCTTGGCCCACAAGTTCCCAACCTCAAGTAGGGAAACAGCTCTCTGAACAAATATTGCTGATCTGTCATGATGTGGGAGAGCTATGAGCACTTGAGTCAGGTATGGCTCACAATCCCAATGGCGACATGCACACAGAATGTAGAAGCTCATTTCCATTTTGGGGAAATTTGAGAATCTCTAAAATGAAGGATCTGGCTTGTTATTTAATGTCTTGGGTTACCTGCTGCCCTCCGAAATCAGACAAAAATTTCCACCAAGTTCATGCCAGCAATAATTTTGGTGTCTGTGTCATTGAGTAACAACAGTAAATGCCTCTTTTAATGCAATTGATGCCTCCAAGTTGACCAGGTCTGTATCCATGTCAGATTTATTAATTGTGCCTTTCGGACAATGTAGCCCCAGGCTAAAACAGAGTGAACACAATATGCTTGTAAATTCTTCTCTGAGCTCAACACCAAAATTCCTGGCAACAATGAAATTGGCAGTAAGTTGGGAATTTTAAACATCATCTCATGTGGAAGCCATGCCTGGCGCTCCAAGAGAATGTTTGGTTGCAGGACTGTCTGTGAACTGTGAAACACAATGACTGGACAATTCTTAATAATGGACCGTAAACAAGAGAAACAGACCATTATGATGAAAAAACAATTGAGAAGGAATCCATAATGTCCCTGACTGTCAGTTTTGTTTGATTTACAAGTTCCATCTTTGAGGTGCCCTCCTCCTTGAGTTTTTCCTGGTGGCTGATCAGCCCAGTGGGTATGGCTGTAGAGCGGGTGGGGAAACAGAGGCTGTGGGTGATTTATAGGCCAAGTCGGCAGAGATGAAAAAGGCCTGTCGGCAGCTCCTGGGAGGCTATATATAATGACAGGGATTACAATTAACAGGAGGCTGATGCATGGTGCTCCAACATGCAGGGTAGTTAAAAGGCACTTCTGGATAGGGTAGCAGCTGGTAATGTGAACTGCATGAAATGATGAAATTTTAAGATGCAGATATAAATTGTTTTCACTATTTTGAGTCATGTAGAATTGTTTTATTCAAATAGTATTTGTGTAAGTGTGAGAACATTTTATTAGTATTACTTTTAAAGTAGTCATTAGGTTTTTACATTTTACTGCTTATGAATGCTAAATGGGTTTATATGAGGTGTTGCCATTATTTGAAATAAAATAAAAGTTCCCAAAGATATACAGTGTGCTATGTGTTGACAGAGAGGGGAAGGCAAAGAGAGCAATGGATTGTGGGATCAGGGGATGGGGGAGTTGTGCGTGTTTTGGGAGAGAAAGAGAAAAATAAACAGAGAGACAAACATAGTGGAGTGGACCAATGCACAAGTTTATTTGGAGTTGAGAGGAGAGGAAGCAGGCTGAGGCAACTCTCTCTCACACACACACACACACACACGCACGCACACACGCGCGCACACACACACACACACACACACAGACACACACCTACAGACACAGATGTATAGATATGTATACATGCACAGCAACTCTCTCTCCCTCACACACACACACACACACACACACACCACACACCGACATTCACATGAAGGAGGAATTCTCACTTTAAACAAACCAAAGCAGGAAATTGGTAGTACAGGGAGCTTTTAAATGACAGCCCAGGGGCACACGGGAACTCTAAGTACAGGGAACTCTGTCTACCTGGCTGTTATCGTCATCACTTACAAACCTCATCAAAAGCTAAAAAAATTCACCTGCCATACACCTAAACACTTACTACTCTACCCGTCTGTCAGATACTGTAAATGCTCACCAGGTCTAATTAAAGAAAAACCTTAATGTGTGTAAAAACACGTCATTAGGTGAAGTGCTCTGATTTAATCTTCTATATTCTAGTTTATTACAAGTTCCTACAAGTCATAACTTTGACCAACAAATGGGGTTAAAAGTCTGGAGTTTGACTTTTAGATACCATAACGAACATGTCTGCATTAAAATGTCTAGACATCAAAATGACTACACCGTTGCTATATTTTTTGTTGAGTTGTGTACTTATATCATCCTAAATGTTTCCAACAATGTTCAAACCCAGATAAGTACATCATTTAGTTCAAGGCAATGGTACAAACTCCAGTGGAGAGTCAGAGTGAGGAAGAAAGTCTCTGAAGAAGACTAAACATAAAGTGAATAAAACTTTTACAGTTTTTGCCGAATGCTTACACACATGTTGCAGACTTTGGCTCACTGTGACCCTAACCCTAACTTAACACACAGGTCGAGTAAGACAAAGCACATGTAGATAAACACCTATCTTATATGGCAAAATGAAACTCTTGAAACAAAACCTAACAATCCCATTTCAGAACTGTTTTTAGCATCAAAACATTAAACACATGCACCTTTGTTTGCACTCTTTCCTAGCAGCAACAACACACAGATGTGCTTTATGCAAAACACAGCTGGATTCAGTACTTTGGATGGTTTTTTACTTTAAAAGTCTCATACAGATTTTTTTTTGAAAGATTGATCCACTTCAGTTGATCTAGACACATGAAAACAAAATGGAGACACTTCAGGTTTTTTTTTTGTTTTTCAGGTTTTCGCAAAAGTTAAAAAACAAACAAACAAAAACACAAAGACATGGTGCAACTAGAATGTTCTACAAAACATAGTGTTGTAAGGGAACTATTGGAAGACATTTAGGCTATGGGTCCTGTCTCCTGTTGGCATCACCTCATCCACATCACAGGCAATGTCCTCCCTTGCCAAGCAACGGGGGAAATATCGCCTTGCATGCCGTATCCAACCCTGTATGGACCTCAATGTCGCCGCATGTCTCTTCCATGGCTTGTAGAAGAGGCATGCGGGCATGTGGCTGGCGGTCATAAAATTTCCACCCCCATGCTGAAAAGAACTCCTCAATTGGATTAAAAAATGGGGTATATGGGGTACATAGGGAGTCGAGTGGTTAGAGTACATGCCATGTACGCAGTGGACCCTGGTTCAAATCCAGCCAGTGGACCTTTACTGCATGTCACGCCCTATGCCTTAAAAAAATCTTCTAAAAAATGGGCTGTATGGTGGCAAGTTGAGTGCAATAAATCTATTATGGTTAGTGAACCAGTCCCGGACCAGAGCAGCCCGATGGAAACTGACATTATCCGACGACGACAACAATCTGGGGCTGCTCTGGCCCGTCCTGCACTACTGTGTCATGAAGTGTGTCCAGAAAGAAAATAATGAGGGCTGTGTTGTAGGGACTGAGGATGGAGAGGTGATGCAGTGTCACTGTTGCCTACTCCTCTTCTTCGTCCTCTTCTTCATCCTGCTGCTCTTACTCTCCCTCTTCCTCTTTCTGCCTCCATGTTTCCAAAGTTGGCACAAAGGAGCTGAGCTCACATCAGGTGTATTTGTAGTGGTATGGCTTAGAATGATTGGTCTACAATTAGATTTTAAATGTTTTCATGTGTGTGAGTCTGTGTGCTTTTCCAGTTTTAGTTGTGTTTTGTATTTTGAATAGATATGTTTTCCCAATGATTGCATAAGCTTTCTTATGTCAAAAACAGTGTGTTGTGTTTTGCAAGAAGTGTGTTGGAGAATTTCAAACACAGTGCAAAGCATATATTGTGTTTGCAGGGTTGTTAGAGGTTGTGATGCTTTGGGCATAGCAACCACTTTTAATGTTTAAGCATTAGGCAAAAACTGTATTACATTACCTTGTTACCCTTGTTAACATTTCTGCCTGAGTCATCAGATACATTTTCATCAGCAATGATGGTTGTTTAACAATGAAGATAGCAACTCCCTTGATCCTAAACTACTTCTGTCTTTTGTTTTGTTTTGACGGAGAGACCCCTGGTGGCAGAAATACTGTCTTTAATGAAAAAGAAGGAATTTTGGCGGTGAGATGATCTTTCAATTACTGTAGATTTAATTAAAACAAAAACAGAAACCTTTTTGCTTTTGATAGAACAAAAACAGCAGTTTTGTTTTTAGAAAGGAGGATAATCAGTTTTGTTGACTGACATTTGAATCGTTAACGTACATTGGACCATGTGAAAGTGACTGCACTTGAACACACCACAAAGACCAGTGGCCAGCTAGTTTGTAAGTTCTGCGCCTGCATGAGATAGAATATCTCTCATTACTACCAGGTGGCAGGATTCTGTAATAGACATTCAAAAAGGGAAACCACACTGGTGAAGGAAAACATAAGGAGAAACCACACTAAATGGTTGATATAGTGGATACCGCGACAAACTTGAAGGGAGCTTCTCATGCGCTGATTTGCCGAGCTGAACAGCCCCAATCAGAGCGATTCCTCTCACTAACATGCTGTGCTGCCAATTCAATGTTTCCAGTCGACCAAAAAGCAGCCAACAGGGACCAACAAGGACCAAAAAGTGCCAACAGTGCGGGACGCACTGCAGAGATGCTGGTATCATATTCAATGTTTGTCCTGTCCACAATCTCAGAACAAAGTGCCTGTTTGTGCTTTGTGTTAACGTTCTCCTCCAAAGGTCCTGGTGTGTGCAGGCGAAGTCCTGGTGCTTTTGTGTGTTTTTGGTGTGAGTTACATGATTAGTTCTTGTTGTGTGTTAGTGTGTCAGACCCTGCCAAGGATCTGTGTGGCATCTGTGTGAAGCCTTTTTATGGCCGAGGCTTTGGTGTGAACCTTCCTTGAAAAATTGAGTCTGTAGGAAGCCCAGCATACACACACACACACACACGCTGGTTCAACAGAGCATGTTAGGGGCGCTGAAAGTGACTCATGTTTCCCTTCCTTCATTTTATAAATACTTTGTTTAAATATTATTCCATCGTGTGAGTGTAACTTTGAAAACAAGCTCTAATAACCTAGCAATCTCTGTCTTTCTCTCTCTCTCTTTGTGGTAAATATGAGTTGTTTACCTGTGAGCGAAAGGTGGAATCCATGTTTTTATTCTCAGTTCAGGTCTTTTACCCACTTGAAGCTGCCTCCGCTATATTTTTAGGCCGGAGTTTGTCTTTGGTCAGTGGAAATGTTTAATACGAGGGCGTGGATCTGACCTGGTGTATAGCTGCTGCTCAGTAGCAAACACCACAGAAAACATAGAGAGTGGAATTAAAACACATGCACATGCACACACACACACACACACACACACACACACACACACACACACACACACACACACACACACACACACAAAGTAAACGTCCTCCAGTCCCATCATTTCCCAGCCTTTTACAGGAAACTGACATCTGCCTCCGCCGGAACCGGTCTGACACACACACGTTTTGTAGTCATACTATTTCAGTTAACAAGGGCTGTGTGAATCAAACAGTTCCCCGAAAGTTTTTCCTCTCTTGAACGTTAGCAGCTGGTCTCTGTTAACATAACACACTGAACTGTTGTTCACCTGCTATCTGGCCTCAGATGTAGTGTTAATTTTGACAGCAAATTCTGATTTAGTCTTACTCTTAGTCTTTTAAATAACACACCATTTAGTTTTAGTCATACTTTAGTCATCTGAAATCTTTTAGTCTTAGTCTAGTTTTAGTCGACTAAATATCATAAGAGTTTTAGTCTTAGTCTAGTCTTAAATCTTTTAGTCTTAGTCTAGTCTTAGTGAGTGGTAAATCTCTCTCTCAATTCAATTCAAATGGCTTTATTGGCATGAGCTAACACTGTACATATTACCAAAGCAAGCGTTTGGAAATAAAAAATAATGATAATGGAAAACAATATTTACAATAAATTACTTATAATCTATACTGTTGGTAATACTGTAACTATGACTGACTCAATCATAGTCACACTCAATCAATCTCAGTCAATAAGTAATTTGATAACAATCAGTTTGTGTTAACTGAAGATGTCCTCTCTCTCTCCCTCGCTCTCGATCGAGATGAGTTGTCTGTAAATGTCGCCTCAATTTGGTAGTGTTCTGCTCCACACGGTTTGCAGACTGTCTGGTTGTCATATGTGAGGTGTGCCCAGATGTAAATTCTTTTTTTTCTAGCTCTGACATTTCTTTTGTTCATGAGGTATGCCGTTGCCCTCGGACCGGGTGCACTGCAAACCGTTAACCCTAGTGTCTTTCTAACGAGCGAAGTCAGCTGAAATCCGCCAAAGCTGTTCAACTAAATATCATGTAAACAACCTAACTCTTGTGAAAACGTTCACGAAGCTGTGCAAGTTCTGCAAACTCGTCTTTGTTCTCCTTCTGTGTAAATGCTGCCGCCTTTGTTTAGCTTGCCGCGGCTTTTTAAAGTGGCTCTGCTGCTTCTGCATAGGTCAGCCTACCCTCAAAAGATTCGCTCTCATTGGATCTTTTCTCCATTCGTCCCTCCCTAACATTTTCGTCTCGTTTTTATTCGTTGACTAAAGTGTTAGTTATATTTCGTCACAGTCTTCCTCATCACATCAGACTTTTTATTTAGTTTTCATTTAGTTTTCGTCCGTGAAAAAAGATCGTTGACGAATATTTTTCGTCAGAGTCTTCGTTAACGAAATTAACACTACTCAGATGTACAAGATGCCTCTTTGACGCTGTAGTTATTGGTCAGAGGTCACAATTTTTTCCTCCCCAACACAGATTCCGATACCTGGGCTTTGGGTATCGGCCGATACCGAGTATCAATCTCATGTGTTAAAAAACTGCTCTCTCTGTTGTATGTTCTGGCTCAGTTAAAACTTTGCAGAGAATGATTACAATACAACATAAGTCATAACCGAAAGAGAGCAAATAAAGAAATCTAGGAATAAATAAGAATTCCTTTGAAAACTGTTCAAGTGCAGCCACTTTTTAAATAAAACAGTTTAAAAGAGTGTTGCACCAGCAACTTAAATAAATCTAGGAATAAATAATTCCCTTAAAACAAACTCATGGAACTCCTTTGCGTGTGGCACTGCTCTTTGAAGGGCAAATGTTGACGGCGATACTGTGTCTCACACTCAGCAAAGACATAGGGCATTCAAGTTGATTTTGTGTATTTCAGGTTTTATTTCAGATTTTCACCCTGCAGCTACATGTGCCGCACCTTGGGAAATGACAAGGGGTGTAAAAATGAACCGATATGAATCAGAAATCGGTATAAAAGTTAATGATATGATTATAGCGATACTGAACACCTGGATCGATCTAAATGTACTGTCAACTTGTCGATGGCCCAATTTTAAAGTTATGAATCGGTTGATTGAAGGTTTGAAAAAAGGCTTGGATTTTGTATGGACTGAAATTTGGATAAAAAGCAAGCCGGTTGTAAGCTCTGTTGAACAGCATTTAAGTACAGTGGTAGCACGACAAATTTGTGTTCACCTGGTGAGACGGAGATGGAGAAACATGTGCAGACGGCTAGGATGCTAGTAAAGCTAGCACTCGCAAGACAAAGACATAGAGATTAAACACTTTTTCTAGCCACAACTCTGCGAGATCTAAAGTAATCACGACATCTAAAGCCCATTTTATTGCTAAGGACTTACAACCTCTCTGCTTTTGAATGTATTTCTATCATTAGCTGTATTCTGTGACTGCTGGAAGCACAGTGAACACTATCAAGTTAATCCAACTTTTGAGTTTGTTATCAGTTGTAAAGATTTGTTTGACTGTTAATCATAGAGGTGATTTTATACACTGATATTACTAGGAGGCAGAAGATACAGACAGTCAGGGACATCCAGCTCAGAGAAACCCTGCTCATGGAGATACAGGCAGCAGGATAGTTGTTGCTCAGATCAAGGATGAGACAACAGGCATGTTTTTATACACTGAGGAATGAGCAGATTAAGATAAAGATATACATAATAGTAAGTGTAGCACTCCACCACCCTGTACAAAAAGCGCCTAAGTGACTGGGGTCAGTTTAGACTTGGGTGATGGGGTGTTTTTGGGTTCGGTTTGTTTTAAAGGTAGCTACCCAAAGGTTTACCTAAGTTGGGTGATACAATACCCTATTAATATCAGAAACCAAATTATCAGTTAAGCCTTGTTACCTCAAATACACACTTAAAATAACTGACCCGACAACTTTCATTGAATTAATTCAATTATTTTACTGCTGCTTTGTTTGAATCAAATGTGTCAAATAACTGTGCAATGAATATGCAACCCTTTTCACACAATACAAGCAAGCATAACACAAATGTGAACCTTTAACCCAAATTTGGCTTGTGAACCATTGACAATACAAATATTGTTTACCTCAATTAGCGGAAAATAACAAACGTTATTAAAATGAATTAGCTGTCACCAAAATGTAGCTTCAATTATTGGCTTATATGCCGTTAGACAAAAAGTCCTTATTTCCTTCTTTTCCTTTAACTTCAATAAGTTATTTACACCAATAGCATCTTATCAAATACTTCTAACCACATTAATTAGCTTAACATTAAACACAGTGGGCCCACACACACACACACTAAACAAAAAACGTGGCAGGCCTGTGAGTCACTCCGGGGCAGTGCGGCTGATAAACTCTCTCTTCTTCGGCACAGTAAGAACAGTTTATCTCACCAGGCAATTTCCATTCCAGAGACGCAGTTCACACGTGGATGAGATGAACCCAACAGCGGAGGTGAAGTCCTCTTTAGGTCCTCGTGGAAACACCAAGACACAGTGGAAGTTTATGGAGAGAATTTTGTTCCTTTATCATTCAATCAAATAGAATAGATTTGAAACCAAAAGAGATTTGAGAGCAAAAAAGAGTAAGTGGCAATCAAAATTTTTATTTTTGAGATCGAAACAGGACAGGTTGCAATTGAAAAAAAAAATTTGAGAGAACATATTTCTTCAACTTCAATCAAAACTAATGTTTGTAAGTAAAAACATACGACCATTTTGCTTATAAATCAGTCCTCTCTGCTTGCAAATTCTAAAGTTTTGCTTGCGAATTCAACTGCACTTGATGGGCGGGGCCTACGCTGGTGGATGAGAGAAGAGTTTCTATTGGTTGGTTTGACCTGGCTCCAGCGTCAGCTACGTCTTTCACATTCCCCTGTGCTGTGCTGCTTGGAGGCAAGCCTGTCGCTCTTGAAACGTTTCCCATAAGTAATGAATTGCACTATATAGTGTCGGCTACAGTCTGCCGTACATTCACAACAACAACAACACCAGTAATGAATTATAATGCCCTGCTGCTGCAAGCACACTCAGCAACATGGTTGTCTCTGCTAGTCACGGCCTGAGCAGAGTAGCCTAATGAGTAAGTGGATTATAGGGAGGCATAGACAACGTGGGGCTGTGATTTAAACATTTAGTGTTGCATGGTACTCGCGGTGCCAGAACGTCACGGTTCCTACACAACAGTGCTGTCAGCCGGGGGACGGACGGACGAAGAAGACCGCGGCAGCCCACAAACACCCGCTATAAAGCAGCTAACATTGAAAATGAGTATAGCGGCGCCGCTGTTCAACATTCTGTGGAGAACCCGCGGGCTGCCGCTACACAGTGGAAACTGGCAACGCGTTCAGCTGTAGTTTAGTACTCCACGGTCAGGGTTCTCCCCAGACGGTGGAATTTTCAGGCTATTAAAAATCAAAAAACCTGAGAATCAAATTATTCTATATTGCTGGCATTGTGTTTTTTCATTGTGAATATGATGTTCAAGTTTATGAGGTTTGAAGAGCAGAAAAATAAATGTTATTTAATTTTTAAATATCATAATTCTGTCTTTAAAACTTACCTTCATAAATGGTAAGAAATCCTTCTTGGGCAACCAAATATTAGTTATTATTAATAACAATGAATTATTTCCAGGAGGAATAACTTTAAAACCTTACAACCAGGTTGTAGGTTTCTCCATAGTGGCTGTTCTTTTCGATATTTAAATTTACTGCGCTGTAAACGGAGAAGAGTTCTGTCAAGACAGTTTGTTAGATTCTAGTGGTTGTTAGTGTTTCTCTAAATTAAGACCACATACGCCGTGTTGCTTTCGGCCACAAAGGGAAATCTGTATGTCCCCTCTTTCTGTTATTGCTCAGGGCATGTTAAGATTCTTTCACAATTCACTTAAGGGGAAGATAAACACGGTGTTTTTGTTCCAGGTTTCACAACCATTCACTACTAAGCTTTAGTACTGCTTGGTCCAGAAGAGTGTGACCTGCTGCCTGTTTAGTGCTTTAATTCTCCAGGTTTTCCTCCAAAGCTCACCTGATGGAGCACAATGTTTAATATAACCAAAAGCTGATAATTCTCCAGCTTTGTGTTGTGTGTTTTATGGTTATTATGTCTGAAAATGAAAGTTGCTTTTACTGATGTTAAGACCCAAAGTCCTTCTCTTGTAACCTACCCCAACTTCGCACATAGCACAGTAAAAGAGACCAAAAGAATGAATGAGGTGTGTGTGTGTGTGTGTGTGTGTGTGTGTGTGTGTGTGTGTGTGTGTGTGTGTGTGTGTGTGTGTGTGTGTGTGTGTGTGGGTGTGTGTGGGTGTGTGTGTGTTTTTGTGGCACTTGTTTCCTCTAGTGTTTGAAGAAGAGATTGGGGAGGGTTATTAGAAAGGCACAGTCCGTATTTAACAGAGTTCAATGCAGCCAGTTGAAGAAAAGCTCTTATTGAAATTCATGGCTTAGCACCTATAGCACTGAGGTTTGAGCAGACCAGTGAGAGAGACACAGCGTCTGACAGATTTCAATTAAAATGGCATTTACAAGAGCATAGATGGCAAAGTGGAGGGAGGAGGGGACGACAAATGTGGAGGGATATTTTTTTCTGTCTGGTGAGCTTTTCACTCCAACACTTAAAGAATATTTTGTCACACTTCCTCATTTATCGAAGTCTGAATTTAAGACTCTTACGCTTTTTCTGACTAATGAACAAATTGCCTTGGTTGGGTTTATTTATCCAGGTTTTTAAAGTTAATGAAAACCTTGAGCACACATAAACGTCGCCATGCAAATTTTGATCAGCACGGAATTTTAATTTCGGGCCTCTAAGAAATGAAATTGTTTCTTCTTAAATGGGAGAGAAACATTCTAGAAGGGGAAAAGATTTGTTTCTCTACTGACAACATTGAAACTACTGAGAAATGTAAAGCAAACTAAGTACAACCCAATGGCACATTGAAGGTCCTATATTATGCTTATTTTTAGGTTCATACATCTATTTTGGTTGTCTACTCGAAAACATTTACATGTTTTAATGTTTTGATTCAAAAAACACATTATTTTTTTCATACTGTCTATGACTGCAGCACCTCGGTTCACCTCTTGTCTGCTTTCCCTTTAAGAGCTCTTTGGCAGAGAGTCTTCATACCGGTAGTTTGTTTGACATGTCTTAGCCCCAAGGCCCCACTCCCGAAGAAAGCCCAGTCTGCATTGATTGGCAATGCCAACCATGTTCCTGCATTAACTCTACCTGTGTTTTTGCAACCATGCCGGGAACTTTGCTGAGGATAGTGAGTACAGACGTGACATCAGATCTTTCAGTGCAGAAATGATACTTTCACAGTATTACTATAGCATCTAGACCTGATTTCTGATCAGAACAGACATGGAAAATCTCCCTCCCTTTAAAAAGGACTTTTAAAAGGAGTTCTATATGGGAGGCTTTGTTCCTACAGTACAACATTTTAATGCCTACATGTGTGAGCACAGACAGGCATGCACACAGTCATCAGTGTGTCATCATGCTCTCTTATTACAGGACATAGAGATACCTGCACTGTGTTGTTGTTAATTGTGTCTTACTCCCATTTAGTTAAGGGCCCTTTAGTAGATCTAGACAACATGGTGATGTGTGGACATATTTTTTAAATGATGTTTTATGAGTATCACGTGTTTATATATATATAGTTAGTTTTTGTATTGTAGCTTAGAATTAGTTGAATTTTGAATATTTCACCACCTTCAGAGGTTAACATTTTCTTCACAGTTGAGCAGAACTGTGAAATCTCTCTTTCTCCCTGGTGAGGAGATCAGGTTGTGAGACTGGCGTTCAGCATCACCTCATTCCTCATCAGCCTCAGAGGAAACAGGGAGGAGAGCAACTGTGAGGCTCTAAATTATCCATCTCTCTCTCTCTCTCTCCCTGTTCTCTTTTCTCTTCCACATTCCTCTCCTCCTTCTTCAGTTTTCCTCCCTCTATTCGTCTGTCTTTCACTTCATTCCTCCTCTATTTCTGTCTCCCATTATACTCTGCCAGTCAGACAGGGGTGTAACGCTGCACGAGTCAGGTTGAAATAACATGGCTGTGATATGCTTGGACCTCATCTGGAGTCAGAGCTCCTGAGAGAGTGAGAGGGAGATGTGTGGAAAGGTGGATAAAGAAAGGCAGAGAAAGTGAGAGAGAAAGACAGACAGAGAATAATAAAAGAGACAGAGGAGAGACTGTGTGAGAGACAGACTGTGTCCTGGGGGCTCTTACTGGGCCATGAAGACGTGTCTCAGTATTTTATCTGGACCTGCTGGGGCTCCCAGTGTGGAGCTTCAGTAGTAGTAAACCTGCTGACCTCCCCAATCTAAACAAAGCTTCACACCGAGCTGGAACGAAGAAATGGCAACCTTCTCTCTACCTTTTCATTGCTAATTGGAGAACTGCCGTCAAAACTGACCTAAGGTGGGTTTCTATCCACCTATTTAAAAGAAGAGAGAAGTAGAAAATGTAAAAATATCGCAAACTATTGGAAAGATGTTTTTTATACCTTGCTGTGATGGAAACGTTGAAAATTATTAGGCTCTACCAAGATACAGCACATACATTGCCTCTCGGAAACAATCTATAAACTTTAAGATTGGGAGACAATATCAGAAATAACTCTACTTGCTGTTTATTCATTCAAGCAGTTTCTAATTTCAGTTAATTTCAAGATTTTTGACATTATTCTACAAAATACCAGGTATTATCATTAATGTTGCAGAGGTGTTGAGAGTTGAATTTTATAGAGAAAACTGTTTTTATGACACAAAAGGTGACCATGTAATGGTTACATAACACTTCCTGCAATGAATTTAATGCAAGCCAGTTTCAAGCCTTTGCAAAACTGATTTCTGATCGGTTGTTCATGCTTTTATAAATGAAATCATGGTCAATATAATTTGGCTTTTGAATTAACAAAAAAAAAACAACCTTCAGTGTCAAAGCATAAACTGATTTCTACAAAGTAATTGCATAAGTATTCAACCCCTTTAAAGTGACTGACTTATGTCAACAGAGGTCTAGCTTCAGCAGCTGAGATGGGAGATACTCTGCATACAACAACTGTTGCCCAGGTTCTTCACCAATCAAAGCTTTATGGGGGAGTGGCAAAGCCACTGTTGAAGAAAGCTCATTAGATCTCAACTAGAGTTCACCCAAAGACATGTGGGAGATTCCAAAGTCAACTGGAAGAAGGTTCTTTGGCAGACACCAAACACTGCACATCCCCACAAACACATTATGCCCACCGTGAAGCATTGTGGTAGCAGCATCACGCCGTGGGGACGCTTCCCAGCAGCAAGCCCTGGAAGGCTTGTGAAAGTAGAGGGTAAAATGAATGCAGCGAAATATAGGGAAATCCTGGAGGACAACCTGATTCAGTGTGCAAGAGAACTATGACTTGGGAGAAGATTTATTTTCCAGCAAGACAGTGACCCGAAGCATGCAGCAAAAGCTAGACAGAAATGGTTTCAAGACCACAAGCTGAATGTTCTGGAGTGGCAGAGTCAAAGCCCAGACCTCAATCCAATAGAGAATTTGTGGCTGGACTTGAAAAGGGTTGCTCACACCCAATCCCTGTACAAAGAATAATAGACTAAAATGTGCAAGCCTTATGCAATCACTTTTTTAGATTATGTATGTTTAATTAATTGACATACTTTGTGTAAATCTGTTTTCACTTTGACATTAAAGAGTTGTTTTTTTTATTCTTGTCAAAAAAGACAAATTATATTGACAGTGATTACATTTATAAAAGCAATAAAAGGGGAAAACATTCAAAGGGGTGTATACTTTTTATAGTCACTGTAACAGTGTTTTTCTGTCTGAAAATTATGAAACTCATGCACACACACACATGTGCACACACTCACATGCACACACACAGTCAACTGTTCACAGTGTCTCTGCCATATGTTTTGCCTTGTATGACTCCAAATGTTCAGCAAAAATAATCTTACCCAAATATCTAATAATCTAGCATTTTCTTTTCAAAAAGTCCTTTAGGATTATATTGTGAGTTGTGAAGGAGTCCTGAAGGAATTATGAAGGCATTGTGCATGATATTGGATTGATTAACGGATTGTCCTGCTGGAGGTTGAGCGTTATTTCTATATGACTGCGTCTATTTAGTGTTTTTCTGTCTCTATCTGTGTGTCAGCAGGTCAAAGCTGACATTGAGCTAAACAGAGCTCGACATTAGATCTGGCTGAATATGTATCCAGGGAGCCATGTGTGTTATTCAGATCTGACAGGTGAACGTGTCAGTGAGCTGCAGGCTTCGTCACGTCGGACACGTAGAGAGGCCACAGTTCGCGGTCGGCACCCTGTTTGTTGTTATAGGCTCGATTGTGCTGAGCCCAGGCCTGTGTCCACCTTCTCCCTCTGCTTCAGTTTATTTAACTTCTCCCAGGTTTAAATTGGTTGAGTATAGTTTTCAAACAGGGTCAGTGCATGCTGTGGAAACAGTTAAAAAAAAAAAATCTTCTATTTTTTATTCCCTGGCTTCATTGCGCTACTAGTTTTCTGTGCGTCAGTACCTACCCATTTAATGTTTACTGAAATATATTTGAGAATTCTATAATGGTGAACAGAGGGGCAGATTTAGTTTGATCTTTTGTTTAACATGTAAATGCACAATTTCCTTTAGCTCCTTTGATTTTGGACTTTGATGGAATGGTCCTATTGGGAGTAGACTGCTCGAATGGCAGTGTTAAAGAAAGGATTTTCTGTTGTTGAAGGAGACTCTCTAGTGGGAATAGCACCCTAATGAGGTACTTGAAACGCTCATGGGCCCCATGAAGGGACATTATTCACCATGGGGACCAGGGAAGAGGTGTGTCTTTGAACCAAATGCAGATAAAGTGTGTTGAGTACTACCACACAAATGCAGATCCTAAGAAGTGAAAATGCAAAGTAAAGCTCGGTAGAGAGCATACCTCTGCCAAAGCCCCACAGTCCCCTTTAATTCAATCAGCTTAATCCAATAACAAACTGGGTATTCCTGAATGACTCTGAATTTAAACCACCCATAACTGCTTTACCATAATTTAAACTCACCAGATCTGTAACAGCCAACCATTATGACAACAAAACAATGTAGATGGAATCATAATCTCATAAACTAAAATGAAACAGGGCCTTTTAATCATTGCAGATTGCTCTTTGTCCATGTTGCGCACCTATTTTGCAAGTTTAGCTGCTGTTAAATTGTTACTGCTTGCCTGTTTAGTCATGCAGCTAACGTTAGCAAAAAAATGTTCAGCCCTGTGTTGTCAGGTATGAAAAATACCTTGGCACGCCATTCCCCTGTTGTTGTTTGGCCAGCCCTCTTATCACTTAAGGCTGTGTTCACTGGGAGCTCCTGGTCGAGCAGAGTCCAACATCTATCTGCATTCAGCTCGTTCACATTTAGTTATTGACGACTAAAAATGCCAATCAATATACACAATATGGCCATACCTACCCGACAATCTTTACAGGAAACTTGAAAATATGCAGAAGCAAATAAGACTTCGCCTTTGGGTTCACAGGGACTTTAAATGACAGAAGTGAGAAAAATTCTGGGATCCATCCCTTTATCCAGATCTGCAACAAAAGCTTAAAGGATATATTCTGGGCTGAAACAAATCCTCCATCTAAATTTGGTGGAAATCTGTTTAGTTGTTTTGGGTGAATCTTGCTGACAAACCAACCGACCAACAAAGCCAACAAATAGACATGGGTGAAAACACAACCTCCTTACTTGGCGTTAGTAATAATGACAATTAAGTTAATCAGTAATCTGATATCATTTCTTAAAACATTGCTTTTAAGTTTGGGGATTTTTCATATTATTATTTTGATATGAAGTACATGTTAATTACTTCAACTTAAATCTTCCACATGTTGCTCGGATTTATTTGCAGACCATTCTCAAGCACGGGGCCGTTACAGCCAAAAACAACATCTAGAAAGAGTCAGAGAGCCATTTTGCTGCCAAGGCTGCTCAGTCCTAGACATGTTTATTTGAATAAAAGAAAATAGTCAGAGGATTCTGATAAGTATTTGGATTCAAATCTACATTGAAATAAACATAATGATACATTATCATACGTTTTCCATCATATATTCTAGTTTGTCTAAATGCAGGGAATAATGGGCTTTTTTGGATCTTAAATTATTCATCCATCCATTATCTGTAACCGCGTATCCTTTGCAGGATTGTGGGGGACTGGAGCAGATCAGCTGACATTGGGTGAGATGTGGGGTACACCCTGGACAAGTCAAACAACCATTCACACCGAAATTAACAGCCATTGGCATTTAGTGTAAATTTGAATGAGGATAGGTTAGGATGAATAATGCATCTGTAAAGTATTTGGACATCCAGCTTGATGACAAATTCACATTTAAATATCACATAAGGAACATTATTGGGAAGCTGTGACAAAAAATGTATACAGAATTAAGACCAACTTTCTGTTTATTTGTAGAAGATGGATTGACTATAGAGATGTAATTTACAGACTTGCTACTACTCTACTACACTACACTCAACAGCACTAACGAAATGTGGCAGGCAATTCAAAATGTCAAAGGCTACAAAAGCAGGAGTGCCCCCATTATGTGTAAGGCCACGCTGCCGAACGAGCTGAATACATTTTATGCTTGCTGTGATGTTCTCAACAAAGACTCAGCTGTGAAGTCAGTAACCAAAGCAGATGTGAGAAAAATCCTGCTGAGAATGAATTGGAATAGGCTTTAACATTTTTATCATCTCACTCTCATAGGAGACTGTTCCCTCCTGCCTCACAACAGCCACCATTGTTCAAGTACCTAAAAAGTCTGCTGTGTCTAGTCTGCAGGACTACTGCCCTGTGGCTTTTACCTCCATCCTGATGAAGTGAGAGACTGGTTCTCCAGCACATAACATCCCCAAAGATAACATCCCTGCCAGCCTGGACCCTCACCAGTATGCTTTCAGGACCAACTGATTTAATTTCAATCTGTCTTCATGCATCTCAGCTCAGCATTCAAAACATTTTCACTCATGTAGCTGACTGGAAGATTAAACACTCTGGGCTTGAGTACAACACTCTCCAACTGGATACTGGACATTAGTGCTCAACACTGGAACCCCCCAGAGCTGTGTGCTCAGCCTCCTCCTGTTCTCACCGTACACCCATGACTGCACTCCCAGACATCACGACTCTATTGTGAAGTATGCGGATGACACCACCACAACCACAACAATTACAGTTCACATCCAGAGGAAATAAACAATCCTGAGTGGTGCACACAGAACAATTTATTGCTCTTTATGCTCTAGTCTGTAATAGACAACACCCACGGTATGTTCTCCCTGCTGCCATCTGACTAAAGATACAAAGTATTTCCTGCCATACCACCAGACTATGGAGCAGCTTAATTCCCCAGGCTGTGAGACTCCTCAATTGATCATCAACACTAGATAGTTGTAGCACTCATACATAGATTTAAACTGTTGTGTTTTTGTTGTTTTTGTTTTTTAAATCACAACAAATGTACCATATAACTTCGAATATAGGCCATGACTTTGTATCAGGACAACACACCTTTCAGGAGTTATGTTGGATGACAGCATCATCTTAAAGAAAAACAACAGATGATTTGTAGTGGTGGTTGAAAAAACTTTCATCAGCTGAGAGAGTATGGAAGCTAAGTTGTGAACACATACAAAACAAAAACTGAAAGCAACCATCTTCTGTGAGTGAAGACATCTGATTGTGCCATGACAAATAGACATCCACTCACTCCCAAACTAACTTTTCCAGTTTTTCCCAGAGCTTGTTAATATCTTTGGCTGGCTTTTCCCTCCCCACTTGCCTCTTAGGAGAGCATTGGCCTTCTGTCCTCCACCTCCTTGCTTCCTCCCTCTACTCCTCTCCCTGCTGATGAAGGTTTGAACACTGACCTATTTCAGATATTATGTGTTATACAGTGTGCTCTGTAAATCCTGACGATAGTAGACCACATCAAACAGACCCTGGTGAAGGAATGAAGGGATGGAGTAGGAGCAGGAGGATGACCAGCTGTGTCATTGCTGCCAAGAAGAAGCCTCAGAGCAGTGACAGTTGAGAATATGGGTTGAGAAGAGTCATAAATTAAGTTGCAGGGCTTAATTGGCACTGATGAGGAAGAGGAACTGTGTCCATGTGACAAAGTTTGGTTTCAGAAAGTGTATTTCAGGAAGTATATATGTAAAAATGTCTTGTACGGAATGAGGGAAGGCAAACAGGGGACTGAGATCTGTAGCTGGTTAGCTCTATCTTGTTCTCGCTGTTACAGAAACCATGAGTCCTTGTTTACAAGTATTCTTACGATCACCTGAGGTTGTTCTCTGCTTGATTGTGGGTGTTACAATGATGCAGCAGGCTAAACATTTCAGTAGTGGAGTCCACACAGTTGCAGTTAAATCATCCTTTAGGGAATTGTAGATTTTCCACTCAACTTTTATATTTGAGTTTGTAATGTGGATATGTATAGAAGGGTATTTATACACAGGCAGATGAATAAAAAGTGTGCATCCTCCTCATAGGGCAGTGTGCCTCCTGTCTGACTGCTGTCAGTAAGTATAGCCAGCTTCAGTAGCACTCAGAACCTGAAGGTTTGAAAACTGCTTGAAGTGCCTGAAAGTTGTTGAAATTTTAACTGTTACTTTTATGATGAGTTGTTTGATATTAGCTAGCAAGCGACCAACTAGTAAAAGTTTGAAAATGCACATGAAAATGCTTGAACAGTGCTTGAATTAACTTGTGAAAAAAGTCTGGGAGCCCTGCTCTATATTCCCTCACATTATGTATAATAGCTTGGACAGAGCTGTGTTGCTCTGTGTAAAATGACACAGCTAATAAACTATGCTGTGATTCATCCGACAACATTGAGCTTCTTGATTGGTACTATTTTTTGATAAGTTAAAATTTTGACCACCTGATGGCTTGAGAGGTAATATCGATAGACTTCATCCTCCTGCAAACAAAGCCATCTGTAGAACCATGCTGCCAGAATTGTTAAATGACAAATGACTCTTGTCTTTAGGGCCCATATACAATCCAAGCATGAAGTGCAAAATAGACTGAATCTAATGCTAGAACATCAGTATAAGGGATGCTGCATATGTCAGTGTTCTAAGCTTTTGTCAAAGCATTTAAAAGATTATGAAAAACATTTAATTGTCATGTTAGCAAGAAATTAAAGCATTTGCTATACTTAGTTTTAATTAACTTCATCAACTTCTTGTGTCTGAGTTTTGCATAAGGTGTATCTTGGTAAGCAACAATACAATATAGCCTAATGCTTTGCACATTATCAGCTATTGTTTAACTGAGTCTGTCCCCTGTGTAGTTCTTGCTGATAGTTTATAGGTTTTAGAGCTTTTTTTACAGAAAACAGCTGCCTGGTACACCTGAAAACAACACCACTGACAGCGCTGAGCTGAAACTCTCAGTAAAGCTCTGTGAAGCCTAGGGGAGTTCCATATTTTGGATGATAATTCAGTGTGACCACATTAGGCATTGTGTGCGTAACGTGATTTAGATATATTCTGATCAGCCGCAAAAACCACCTACTTAACCACCTACTTAATATTGTTCAGGTGTCCCCCTGGCACGCTTGTAGTGGATCCTTTGGGTCCTGTTTGTTGGGGGGTTGGATCCGACAGACGCATGATCAGATTGAGATTCGGGGAATTTGGAGGCCAGGTCGACACCTTGAGCTCTGCGTTCCCGAGAAGTTTCTGTGGTGTGTCTGGGTGCATTGTCCTGCTGGGGGGTCCACTGCCATCGGGGAGTGCCCTAAGAATGAGGAGGTGTACTTGGTCCACAACAATTTTTGGAGGGGTGGTACATGTCAAGTGGCATTCACATAGACACCAGGACCCATGTTTTCCTAGCAGAACATCGCATTGTAACAAGATGATTGATGTTATTCACATCACTTGTCAGTGGTGTCGGTGTTTTGGCTGACTGATGTACGATGGTTGGGGAAAATATTCGAGGACCTGACGATGAGCACGTTGACACTAATCCAATTACTGTGGATAATCAGTGTTTACATGTACTTTAGTAATGTGATAATGCAATTAAATTGTATTTCTTATTGTTATAACTTTTTTTTTATTTTTTAAAACATCCTGTTAACATGACGTCTCTTATGATGGTGTCTCCGCTGGCCAGGGCTGTCCTTATGTGGGATTTGTTAGGTTTGAAAAACATGCAAAATAACGCTCTTTTTCTTGCATTATGCATATGAGTAGAAAACACATCTGCACCTGCTTGCATTTTAACAACATCCAGTTTCTTTTACGTTTTTACACATAAAATAGCAGAATAGTAGAATGTGATTTCCTATATTTCCCTGTACCAGTCAGGAGTTAGCAGCATTTTAAGTTATGAGATCAGACCACACCAAGACGGTCATGATGGAGCACAGTAGCTGACTTTTTGTGTTAACCTCTTTCAAAATTATAACTAAAGATGCTTTCATTAAACATAGACTGCTGCTTCTTTAGTCATGAATTGGAATGTTATAGAGAATAGTTGAAATTTTACGAAATTTTCATGAGAACATGAACTCATGTGCATGTGGAGATGATGACTTGTCAGCTTAGTTCCTTTCTGTACAATTCAGACAAAAGTTCCCGAGCTTTAAGAAGTCATTAAAGTCGCTGTGTTCCTCTGTCTCTGTCCCCTCCACAGATGGGATGAACTGCATGAACAAGGACCACGGCTGTGCCCACATCTGCAGAGAGGCTCCGGGCAAAGGCGGGGTGTCGTGCGAGTGCCGCCCTGGCTTTGAGCTGGCCAAAAACCAGAAAGACTGTACATGTATGTCTCACACCTGACATGCCCATACTCACACAAAGGCACATGTAAGCAGTTTGTTCACATTCTGTGAGCAGGTTACAGGCAAAGCAGGTCTTGAAGTCCTACATAGTGAAATGTGTAACACTTCCCATCATCTGGTAATCTTTAAGTCAATTGACTTGTCACTTTATTTTACAATCCACATGGCAGCAAGGTATTAATACTTTGTTTCATAGACTTGATTTTATTGAGGTTACGTACTGGTGCGATGAAGGATCTAAACTGTTCCTGTAATAAACATCTGTAATAGCCCTGATGGACAAGTTCCAGTAGGCCTTCAGCGGTAAAATATGAGGGTGGACATTTAATACCAAAATCAGTTAAGCGTTTCAGGCCAAGCTGAAGGTGCTGAAGGATTCAGTAGAGAGAATTCATGTCTCCATGCGCTCCCCCTTGCCGCTCCATCTCTGTTTCTCACTCTTCACGCAGAGTGCCTGCAGCCATGGAATTTAGGGCTGCTGTTTTTGAGGGGGAAAAATAAGCTTTTAGTTACACTTTGTTTGGCAACACATCTTGTTCTCCTCTTAGATGGTGAGAGTGTAAAGATTGTGAAAGCCTCTGAAAGGCTCTAATGCGTCCCCCGCTGTGGTAATATTTCATTAGCGGCAAGGGACCCGGTGATGTGCCAGCCTGTTGAGCAGGGCGGCGCAGGACGGTAGTAAACGAGTGATGAAAGAAATGGTAGTTATGTCTACAACGCCTCTGCGTGCGCACACACACACACACACACACGCACGCACGCACACACACACACACACACACATGCACACGCACACACACACACACATACACATACACACACACACACACACACACACACACACACACACACATACTCTTCCTTCTCCTCTCCTGTCCTCTCTTCATTTTCACCTCTTTTCACCATTTTCTCCATGGTCTGTCTCCCACATCCTTGTCTCTGCCTTGTCCTCTCTCTCTTGTATTCCTTGTCTATACTCCACTTTTCCCTTCTCCTCAGAGTCACTCAGTGATCCAAAAATGGTCCAGATGAGGGAACTGCAAAGCTCCCAAGTGTATTTGTGCATTTGTTCCCTTTTCACCCCAAGAACTGTGAAGATAAGGCAAATTAGACGAAAGTAAAAATGTTGGACTCAATGCAAAACCTCTCCCACAGTCAGTGTTTGACAAATCAATTCTGTTTATTATGGCAAACTCCATCTTAAGAGTTTGTGGCCCATGAAAAAGAACTACTCAGCTTGCTTTTTTAGGGCCAGTGGTGTAAACTGAAACCTGGTTTTCTGTGGGGGATAAGAGCTAAGGTTCCTGAGTTCTCATAGTTGTATCTCCATGTTGCTTCGTGTCTTCGTCTTTCTCCCTCTCTCTTTCATCCCTCACCCTTTTTTATCGCTCCTCCTTCTCCATGAGTGCATTATCTGTTTCACTCTTCAACATCTTTTCTCATCCCTTTGTGGTGCTTACACTCTTCTTTCATTATTTTTTACTTTTTAAGAAAGAATGTAAAAGGAAGTCAGGAACCTCATGAAGAACTTCAGAATTTAAGCTGCATTTCAAACACGTAGTCGAATGTAGTCCCCATTTACAAAGGAGCCATTTTAACCCAAACCATGATCTTTCCTAAACCCTAACCAAAAAAAAACCCTAACCAGTTTTTTGAGCCTTAAACTAATCAAATGTCAACCATTGCCATTATACAATACAGAGTTGAATAAAGAAATTCAAGGCCATTAACCTATTGAAATCCTACAATTAACTTTGGGCTGCCTTTTTACCCAACAGAGACCATGACCCAGATTTTTCTCTGCCCTTAACCTTAGAAAACACAAACTAAATATAAAATGTATCCCAAGGATTTTATTGAAACGAGTCTAGGTAATTTACAAGGGGACTGGTGAAAACATACATTTCGTGTGTCGTCTTTTTTACTTTCCCCCTTCCCATATCTTTTGCTTCCTCTCTCTCTGTCTCTTTTTATAGCTCAGTCATCTTTCTCTGTATTCTTCTCTTGTCTGTTTTCTGCTCCTCCTTTGCTCACAACCCTGTTGCTCTTAATACCATTCCCTTATACTCTCTATCTTTCACTCTATCTTCCTCCTTCTCTCTTTTTGTCTCTCCCTCTCTCTGTCCTCATCTTGTGATGAACCACTCCCACCTGTCATGTTGGTCATTCATCCAGCTGAGCATCATTTTGCTTTTTACTACTGCACAGTATGAACCTCCCTCTGGTTCTCCTGTCTGGTATATTTGGCTGAACTGTCTTTCTGTATCATTATTACGGCTCAATAAGGAATTAGTTGACATTTGAAATGTCACCAGCCTTGTGGCCAGGAGTGAGACTTGAATGTGTGTCTTTTGTCTTCAGTGACGTGTAACTATGGAAACGGCGGTTGCCAGCACACATGTGATGACACGGACACAGGGCCGGTGTGCGGTTGCCACCAGAAGTATGCCCTGCACTCAGACAGCAAGACCTGCATCGGTGAGTGACAACCAAGATAGCTTCCCTGTTTACGCGCACACACATACCCCGGAGCCCTCACAGCTGTTTGAGAGTAACATCTGTTGCATGATAGAAGGCCCCGGACAGTTTCAGTGTAGCACAGATGATTTAAAAGAAGAAAAGTACGAAATGAGGAAGTTGGGAGGGGGAATTGGAGGTGGTGAGTTGGCAGATAGATCATCTTCTAGCTCCCCATTTCCTCTCCCCTTCCCCCGGCCTCGTCTTATTTAAACACCCTGCTGAACACAAAGACACAGGGAGCTGCTCGCATACACGCACACACGCACACACTCACACACGCACACACACACACACACACACACACACACACACACACACACACACACACACTCACATCGTCCACAGCTTTACCTTAATTTAATCACTCCACACTGTCGATAATGAAGTGGATAAAACTCAGGTTTCATTGTAGCCCTGCTGCTGATGAGGATCGAAGTCTGGGAAAAACACTTAGGATGAGACCTTATTCAGTCCTCACTTATCAAAGTGTAAGCTATGCTCTTATTGTTTATAACCCACCAGAATCACTGCTGCAGTGTTGTTCATAGATTACAAAAAGAACAAACGATAATGGGATGATCACTCCTTTCAGTTTCGTACAAGCTTTAATTGAATCGACAACTAATGCAGAGTTTGTTTTTTAATAACATATCTGTTGCAAGAGCAGAATAATTGCTCAAGGTGTCAGGGTTTTAAAATGTGACACATTAAGTTGAACATTTAGTTTTCTCCATAGGGTTAATGTTTTTCATCCTATCTTGGCCAGTCTAGAAATCCTTGCAGAGCTTGAGTAAGTTTGCTTTTGTGCCCTGAGTTGAGCCTCTCAGGCTGCTTAGAAGCTTGCATTAGTATGACTAATAGACTGGCAGAATTAACTAACCTTTGAAATAAACATGTCTGCTGAGGTGCAATTAGTGGTAAAACGTCCAATAAAAGGCTAGTGGGTATATGACATTGTTCCAAGGTTAAAGATTTCAAATTAAACAAAAAAAGTTAACATGTCACTTTTAAAAGCCTTAAAAATCTTAGAATCAAATGTTTTGTGTTTCTCTTAACCAATGAGTCAGAGCATTCCTTTCATTATCCAATGGCTGAGAAAGATGGAAAACTTTTTTTTTTTCCAGAGATTCCTGTTGGAGCAAACTTAAGCACGGTATTTAGTAGATCAGATACAAATTCTGACGCTGTGTCTCCATCCCCTCTGCCACGTAAGCATCTATGTCTCAAACACACACATCATGTGTGATACTGCCCATAGTAAGTCTTGGCGGGAGCATCTAAGTTGCAAGGTGTCGGGGCCAAGGAATGAGCAGTGATGTGTTTTGAGTATTAAAGAAATAACTGAGTTGGCTGGTGGAAAATGAGTGACTGACACATCTCCCACTCAGACTCTGAAAAACACATTAATCGTGTCAAAACTCCATTGACTCAGCGAGCCCAGCCAGCAGCCAGAAGGCAGCTCTTTCTGCCAGAACAGGCGATTTGTATGTGACTGTCAGGAGAAGCATGCCTCCTCATCCTGGCTCTCACGTAGAAGATATTCATTTTCATTTGCTATTTTTCTAATCAGTAGAGGATGGACAAGCCCTCCCAGGTAAGTGGAGTTCATAACTCTGTTTTCTCAACCTCCTTGCTGCTGATATAAATGTAAGAAGTAGTTTGTGGAGATTGTCAAAAAATTGTCATCACCACGTCTTCGCTGTTGAGGTCAGTCTACCGCAGCTTGTTTCGGAGAGTATATTGCCCTCAATAGCCTGTAATCAATGGTGTTTATAATTTTTCATTGCACATTGTTCCAAAATGTTCTCTCAAATTAGTTACATCATGGTGCGTTCGCTCAAACTGATTAACCAATTTACTTGAATTAATGAATGAATGAATCCAAGTAGTGCTCTAAAATGACTCATCTGCACAAATGTTTCTATATAATGCAGTTCTAAATAAAAGTGGCCAGGTCATGCAACATCTAAATGGGACGCTTCGGTTTAAAACACTTTAATGTTGTTTTGGGAAAATCATAGATTTATCTTTTGGCTGTTAAACACTTGGGCCCCAGTTAAACATTCTATAGCACATGGTCTATATTGTGAGGCGCATTTGCATTTAGGATGTGTTTAAGGCCTGCATAATCTGGGCTCAAAGTATGTGCAAGGCACAAATAGGTTGTATTTAAACTCTCAATTAGTATGTTTTGGGCATAACATGATTAAAACAAATCAAACTTTCACCACTTATTCACTTTAAAAAACAGCTACTTCTGCACCTTGTGCGTTGCTATTTAAACAGAGGCACTCATCGTCACTTCAGGGGAGGCATGTAGTCCTTGGCCAGTCACCATGTGCCATCTCCCCATCCTCTGTCCCATCAATAACTCCACTACCTGCAGCAATCCCCCAGCAATAGAAATGATAAGTTTGTCTCTCAATTAAGAACATGATGTGCACATTTATGCATGAAGCACAGCAGCTTAACTCATTGCTTATTTAAATCTCCTGACAAAATGAGAGGGTCAGTCAGGATCTAATGTTAATTAATGTTCCGTGCTCTTCCACACATCCAAAAGGTCACACACACAGTTCAGGGTCACACAGTTGATTTGTTCGGAATAAAGCAGTTGTCTACCTGATAAATGCCAAGATGTCTAAAAATATTCATTTCAGAAGCTAGAGGTTTAGCTGTTTGTCCTGTCAGCTTTATAACTACAGCTTTAAGTTTTGCTGCTTAAATGTACCATGATATTTGCTGCAATGACTTAACCATGTGCATGGGAACATGACTGAAAGCAGCCTCTCTAATCATAAATGAAGTGTTTGTGCACTTTATGAGCCTGCCTCTGTAGGTGCATCTTACTTTCTAAGTAATGTGCCTGCTAAAGAGCAGAACAACACTGCACCCTTGACACTAGACCAAGATTTTGATGGTCAATTGTGCAGAGTTCTAATAATTCCTTTCCAAGTTCCTAAAACTTGTAAAGTTTAGCAGAACAAAATGAACCGAGGCCAAACCACAGTCTTGAAGGGAATATTCGAGACATTGTTTCTTCAGATAATCAGAATTAATACAAATACCAGAAAAGATGTTCATAGCAGTTAATTCTTGGGAGAAATCCTTGAAGTTCAGAGTTGGGACTCTCCTGCTGCCAGGAGGATGACAAGCCACAAAGACTCTGTCCAATTAATGAGCAGCTGAGGAGTTCATGTGCCTTTTGTATACAAGTTCGGGTTCATTTGTAATAGGCAGTGTAAAACTTTTCCATGTGGTTAAAACCAAAGAAAACAAAGTGCAAGTATGAGTAAACACTTCATTACATGTAAACGGGTGAGATTGTAACAGCCTGTAGAGCAAGAACAAACATGAAGCTCTCTGATTCTTGACTGTAAATGAGAAATATTCCAGAATCATGCCAACTATTGATCACACACACAGACGCAGTCATCTGTTGTCATGTTGATGTGCTGTCCTTCCTACTGTGTTCGAACACTGGAAACGTCTCTCTCTCCTTCTCTCTCTCTGTCTGTCTGTCTGTCTGTCTGTCTGTCTCTCACAGTCACCACTTGAGCAGATTGCTGTGCTGCTTTTCAGCAGTACCAGGTTTTGACTGCTGATAATCCCTTTTTCTTTCCAGCTGCATTGAAGAAGTGAAACACACCATCGAAGAAAGGCTTTGAGGAAGAAGCAGAATGAGGGCGAGCAAGAACCCTCGTCTCCCTCCTTTCCCGATGTCTTGTGTCTTTTCTTTCTCTCTGTCTCCTTCTCTGTGTCTCTTCATACTTTGACGAGAGAAAGGACCTCTGAATCTATGGTCTGAGTGTCCCAACTTTTTTGGGGGCCTGCCTTTAACCCCCCCAACCCTCCCTTTTACCCTTTCTATGTAGCGTTTTACCTCTGATCCTCCTCCCTCCTCCTCCTCCTGCTTTCTGGTGATAGTACCTGATTGCCTGTCTTGTCTGAGCATCCATGTCAAAACCAAATCAGGTGAATTTGATCCTCAGTGCACAAGAGGAAAGAGCGACTCTGGGTGGGGTGGGGTGGGGGGTCAGGGGCCACTTGTTAGACTCTGGCTAAAACGGACAAAACGGACATCTCAATTGCAGCCTGATCTTAGGTAAAGCTCCCAGGAAAAAAAGCAAACCAAACTTCCTCCTCCTCCAGCTCTCTCACTACCTCCTCATCTCCACCTCCTCACAAGTCCCAAACCAAAAGCGACCGAATCATTGACAACCACAAAGCCACCAACATCCCTATCCATCAGCCCCCTTTCTTGCTCCATACACCTCAGTAGAGGGACAGGGACTTGCTCCACTCACCCTTCTTTTACTCTTATAACATGCTGTTGCTACTGCATGTGTCCACTCACATGGGCCACATTGTCCATTTGTCTGACACCTCCTCTTTCACTAATCTTTCTGCCCATCTGTCTGTCCTCTTGTCTGGCTGCATGAGAGAGCCTGTATTGCACACTTGTTGTTTTCCCTGTTTTTCTTTTAGTTTTTCTGTCATTTTTCCCTTTTTGAATTGAAATACATTTTTATTGTTGATGTTGTTTTAGCAGCCCTGGTCCTTCTGTTTCCTTCCAGTGCATTGGTTATTACCATTCTCCTCCTAGATTTAATTTTGTAGAGTGGTTTAACTCTTCCCCCTCCTCGTCCTATGTAGGTCTGGCTCTCTAAAACACTCCCCTCTCTGTGGGCCTCTGACTCCCCATAGACCCATAGTCCCATAGACTCTTTAGGAGTGAGTGGGACTCTTCTCCCACCAATTCTCAACCTCAACCTCTTACACATCAACCCCTCACACACACACTCACCATTTATCTCCCTCTCTGGCAGATTTTTTCACACATTCAAACATGCAGAAGCTCAGAAGTACTGGTATGCACAAGCATTCGATTCAACAATCACACTCCACACACATTCACACAGCCACATTTCACCCGTTAACTGAGCACCAGAAAGCCTCCATTCATTCCTGAGTGGACTTCAGAGAGTCCTCCACTTTGTCCATCAAGCCCCTGAAAGAATAAGGTAGTGGGCTTGGACTGGGGAATGGAAGGGACATTAATTACCCCCATATCCAACCCCTCTGGCCCCCACCATCCCATAGAACTGTGTGTGTACATCAAAGCCGGCAAGTGGCGTCCATTCACAGAGAGATGCTCATTCAGGCCTTAATGACTCAGGCCCAGTGAAAGGCCGCCTCCCTCTCCCAGCCCAATCATCAAACCCACCGTCCCTAACCCTGCAACACATGCATGCCATCTCACCTCCTTCTACAACCATTGCCATTCAACAGCTCCACCTTCCTCCCTCCCACCCCCCACCGTCCTTCCTCCAGCCCTCAGCCCCCCCACCGTCACTGCCCAATTTTGGGAACTTGGTTTTTCCAGTGTTGACTGTTAAAGCCAGTTGCGATGTGTTCCATAGACAAACAGGCAACCAGCGCTGCCCCCAGACTACTTCCTCCTGCTTTTATATTTCTCTGCATGCCCTCCCTACACCCCCCCCTCAAACCCCATTTCTCAGTGTGTATACCCCTTCTTTCCCTCATATACCTCCTCCGTTGTGGGCCATGATGGGTCTGATCCTGTTTTCTTTGTCCTACTCTGTTCATCATTTCCTCTCGATCATCATGTCATTGCTCACTTTTTCAAGTGCCTTCCTCTGCTATTTGATCTCTTGTCCTCCACTGCACCACTCTTTCTTCTCCTTCTAGTCGTCAACATCAACCCCTTTTTTCTTTGCATCTGTCTCTTTGAGCACATTTAAAGGCAACTTGCCATGGAAATGTTGGACATCTATCCTCCCCTCTCCTCCTCCATCCTAATGCATACAAAGTGTGGCTGTTTGATATGGAAGACAGAAACTCCATCGGCGGCAACAGCAACGTCAACATCAGAATTAAAATCCCCTATAGCGTTCACCCCAATCCCACTCCTTTCCCAAAACCCCACACCTCCCCAACTATCTTTTTTAAAAACTTTTTTCATATGTAAGCCCTGAACCTCCCTCCCTCCCCTTCCCTACCTACCTACTTGCTTACCTACCGCTTCATTTTGTAAGCTACACACTGATACTGATCATTTTCATTTATTTTGTTTTGTTCTTTTGTTTGCTCTCGGGGATTTATCATTTGTTTGGGGATTAACACTCTAACAGGGATTTTGGCGCTTCTTCATCGCTTCTTGCTTCTTGGCTTTGGTTTTTTGCTCAAACGCCAAGAGGGGCTGAAGGTCTGGTCATTTGGGCTTCTCATTAACCTGCTGCTCACTGTTTGTCCCCTTGTCACTTGTGTTTTAGAGAAAGATGAGGCTGCAATTGAGAGCTCTGAGTTCAATGCCACGTCAGTAGCTGATGTGGACAAGCGGGTGAAACGGCGGCTACTTATGGGTAACTCTTTTCTTCCTCTTTCTATGTGTTGCCATGGCGCTTGTGCTTGTATCCCCGACTCCACTCCTCTCCGTTCCTCCTCGTCCTCCTCTCTCTGTCTTTATTTTGTTAATCTTTTTTTTGTACACCTTTGATGCCCACTGTGTCTACTCCCACGATCAAAGTTTTGTTGCAACAGTAGCTAACGTGATGGGAACGGAGTCAAAGAGAACGCTGTTTTCCTTTAAACCTTTCCTCCCTAAATCTACTTACCAAATTTCTTGTAAGGTTTTTTTCAATGATTTCAACCATTTGCACCTATTCCAAATATTTTTGTATCCCATTCCCCTCATTTGACTACCAGTGTGACCAAAACAGGATACCAAAGCAAAACCCCTGAAAAAGTTGTAAGCCAGACTCACCCAATGATTACAGAACTATTCTATCAAAGTGATGTGAACTGCGTTGGACATCCCAGTTTTTTGCAATTACTATATAATTTAGGCTTAAAAATCAAGGTTAAAGTCAGCGGACTGAACAACCGGTCTGGACAACAGACTGCAAAACTAGTCAGTCTAAAAAAACAGCTGGCAACTTGTGTAACTTCAAGGAAATATGCAACATAACATCCATAGGCAACATTTCTTTTTTACAGGTCTGGAAATTTCATGGTAAGTAGGTGGTAGTTACCAAGCAACGTGCTTGAAATTTCTTTAAATTGAAGGATTCACATCGTTCACAGCTTTACCTTGATTTAATCACTCCACACTGTCGATAATGAAGTGGATAAGAAAAACATTAACTTTGTTTCCTGTTATTAATTTACGCGGCAATTTATTGTCATTTGATTTCAGCAGTGTGAAGACATTGTTATTAGACATCAATAGGCAATGAAGGAATGACAAATTAGTTAGTCATATTTATTTCTCTTCCAAAGTTGGGCTGATCTGAAGTTATAGAACTCTGTGAAAATGTAAATGGTTTAGAAATAGACTTCAATCTACTGACCTGCCTAAGTTTGACAGAAACTGGATATAAATTAAGCTGTAACACAACTCACTTCAGTTTAGTGGCCTGCTGAGGAGAAGGGGAAGAAACTAACTGGGGGAAAAAATGGCATGATCAGCAGAAGTTAAGCAGAAACCATTTGAATGTTTCCTTGGAGTATATTACCAAACAGCTATGTATTCATTAATGCTTAGAAAATAGCATAATAATATTATTAAATCAAGTTGGAGATCCTTTTCAATTCATTGTCAGGTAATATTGTGGTAATACAATTACACTAATTCATATTGCTTTTGTCTCGGGGGGGCTGCATGAAAGAAACTCAAGAGCACTGAGGCATCCTTCGACCATACTTATGAAACAACATGTCAATCCTGAACCAATCTGTTTTTAAGTTGCTTTTCTATTCCCACTATAAATGCCATGTATCAAGGACTTCCGTTAGGTGAAAGACTGCACTCTGACACTTATTGTCGCTTTCAGTCCTTCAACCCATCTTTCAAATAATTAATAAATGTTTCTCCTGTGACTAACCTGAAATCAAATGGGTTGTTTCAATTAAAGTCTTTTTGCTTTTCCTGAAGCACCACTTTCATCCTCTACTGTTTTGAAATTCACCTTACTTTTATTTTCTGAGACAGAGGTACATCAGAAATCCCTCCCAGTATCCAGAACGTCCAACTGCTGTGCTGTACAGTCTGTAGTTGATTCTATACAAGTTTTATTTCAGCAGGTTCTAGCCAGTGAGGAAGAGTGGAGATTGTGGTTTTAGGGGGTGATTCCTTATCCCTCTTTTACCTCTCTGTCCTCTCTTCTCCTTCGATTTCCTTTTAACTGAATGTTTTATCTCTCCTCACTAAACCATGCTTCACCTCCTGTAGTACCAACATACCTGTCATCCATCCTGATGGCGTTCCATGTGTAACCTGTAGTGTTCCAGGAATGCCCTATTGTATGTCTTGTACACCTCACTGGTATTATATTCGAAACACTTCCCAATATGGAGGTTTTCCAGAACGAGATCAGGATCAGCCACAGCAGCACCTGTTGCTAATGATACAGAGTATTGTTAAATAAAAATTTCAGACTTAAGCCTGATCTAAGGTTTGAAATGCTCTGTTACAGCCAGCTTTCTGAATAAGTTGATGTTCAGTAGTTGACATTAAATCTCCCTCATCTTACCTTAGAATTGTGCACAGAAACAAACAACTGAATACAAAAAAATCATCATGACTTTATATATCGATCAAGCCAACATGTCCTAGGGAAAGACAAAAATCCTCATATCACTTGTTTGGTAGATTGCTGCCATTGGTGTGTGAGTGTGCGAATAAGAGGCACATTTTTTATATGAGTGCTTTACAAAAGTCCATGTAGTCCAGGTAGTCCATCTATTAAGTCAAAAATTATTGTCAATTTAGCACTTAATTTATCTTAATACTGAATCTATTAGGTTTAATAAATTGAACTTGCAAAAGTATCACAGACATGTTTTTGAATTTGGAGTTCATGGACAAGGAGAAACACTACATCATGTCTAGCCTTTTTTTTATATTAACCTAACCCTTATATTGATTTACCACTGGTGTCTGTGTTATATTTAAATGTGCGAGTCCGTGTGTGCCTCCATCATGCTTATGTGCATGAACGAACATGTGCAGAGGCCAACCCAGTGCAGCACTGGCACAGCCTGAGCAGCATCAGTATGTTAGATTTTACACTGCTATCAGTTTGTCTGCTTCCTCTGACACGCGGCGCTCCTGTGTGTGCCTCCGCCGCCATCACACCCTGCAGACAACACACCGATCAAGACAAATAGAGCTGCAACCAAGGCTCTAATGAAAAGGTGCTGCTGAGACGAGAAGAGGCTAGAAGAAGAGAGGGAGTGAGACTGAAAGGAGAGAGAGGCTAGAGGGAGTGTGGGTGACTTGATGAAAAGTAATTCAAAGACATTTAATGATGTTGAAGGAGTCGCTGAATCAGGAGCCAGGTGCTGGACACATGTGAGCCGAGTGTCAAAGGAGAGACTCAGTGGTGTTGCAGTGGTTCTAGTTTCCAAATAAACCATCACATAAGGAGAGTTGAAAACTAAGCTGAGGTGTGTGTATTTGTGTGTATGTGTGTGTAGTAGGTTTATCCTTATAGTGTGATTACAGGCCAGAGCGATGCTGACTGACAGCTGATTTAAGTGCCCATCATGGGGCTGAGGGGATCTTGTTGATTTCTGAAAGGTGATCGTGCTCCTCTCACCTTTTTAAAGCAGTGCAGCAGTTGTTGTTACTTGGCATGCTGGACATGGACATGTGTATACTTACTGTCCTTTTCATCCCTCTGCCCCTCGCTGACATATTGTAATCTCACAGAGGAAGGTGCCACTGTTGATCAGTCTGCAAGAGGAGAATTGAACTTAATTATTTGCCTCTCATCGTGCCAGCCTCCCCTCAACTTAAATATTGAGGTCTGGGGTGCCCTGGTAGCTCACAGAGAGCGAGAGCCCATATACTAAGGCTCAGTCCTTAGCAGCAGCTGAGTCCTAGACAGCGGTGACTCGAGGCACTTGGCTGTCAAACTTAATAATAAAGACAAAAAGCAAAAAACAGCTAAGAAATAATCAAAAGAAACATTAGCCAATTCCCTCTTCCTCTGTCTGTGACAATTCCTTCTAGACTCAAAGAAACCTATGACTGTTCACTATCATTTTAGTAGTCCTAAAATAATGCATTTAACTATGTTACAAGGAAGGGTCATTTCGTAAAAAAAAAAAAAAAAAAAAGAAAAGTGTCAAAAAGAAATGAATGCATGATGTTCAGTGCAACTATAACATCTTTAATTCATAACTAGTTTCACGTTCACCAACAACAACAAAACATGTAGAAGTTTGGGAATTGGATTCATTGTAAATGTCCCCGAATGGACAGTGGACAATTCTAAATGAATGCTTAAAGGAACAGTTCATCATTTTTGGAAAGACACTTATTTGCCATCTCGCTGGGAGTTAGATGAGAAGATTGTTGCACTGACATGTGTGTACTACAGCCTACAACCAAAAGGCGGCTTAGCATGTACTGGCTAGAAAGTCACTATTACAGCTCTTTACTCAACACATTACAACTTGTTTTATTTTAATCCGTACAAAAACCAAAATGTAAGAATGACAAAATTAGCTTCTCAGGGGTTTCTTTGTCTGCTGATGCAGACCGAAAAATGTCATGAATGAGTCTTTATCAATTTTCTCACTTAACTCTTCGAAAGAAAGGAGTGCTCGCAGTTGAAGTACCAACACTCCCCCGGTCCTAGAGTAACCGTTAGCTGCACAGCTACCTGAGAGAACTGGTTTACAAACAGCTAACAACTGTTAGCAGCAGTTAGTTGTTAGTCTAGTCATTTGCTGCCCCCGATTGTTTTGAATATGAATTTGCATAATTTACATTTTACAATTATTACATATTGCACCTATAAGTTGAGTGTTTCATTGCTTCAGTTACTCACACACATCAACTCATTTGGATTCTTTACATTTTTCTTTTCATTTATATTACATTTACAGCAAAATTAGCATGTAGATGTGGGTTTTTTAGGCATTGGTTAACCTTCTTAAAATAGGCTACCAACATTTTTCTCATTGCCAGGAGACAGGTGTGCCTCTCTGTTTTTTTCTTTTTTGTTTTTCTTTTCATCATCACGAATATTCTGGAAAAACAGTAGAAAGCAGCAGATCATAAACCTCATCAGACTTTATCAAGAAGAAGCTGTTAATGAAAGTTGCTAAGGGGTGGAGATAGCTGGAGAAATATTAGCCATTGTCCTTAACTTCACAACAGAAGGCATAGCATCACCTGAAGAGGGGCATATATTTTCCACCTGGGTGTTTCCATTAGAGCCATTCAGAGCTTGAGCTGATTCACACCTCTGACCATTATAGAGTCAACTGAAAAACGTTCTTAGTAGCATCGAAGACACAATCCGAATGTTAGCCAATGTCAGTTGGATTTTTGACAAGTGTGAAAGCTGTGTTAGTATGAGCATCTTTCGCAGCTGTAGCGATAAAATTTGGGAGAAATTGGCATGAAAATAATGAAGAATGATTAAACATTAAACAAACAGGACATCAGAATCAGTGAAGTGATCAGAATCCATCATTGGTGATTTCAGTCCACAAGACCCAAGTTTACATGGGGAAATACGTCCTGTTGCATATGTGCGCGTGCACACGCACACACAAACACATGCACACACAGAAACCAGGCTATGGTAGAAATATGCACAGACGGAGTGGAGGCTTAGAGAGGGGGCTGAGGAGGGTATTAGGGGCTTGTCCAGCACATCAATCAGACCCAGCGGTGCGTCTGTGTTCCTCAGTCTGGCCCTGGGGCTGGGCTGGGCTTGGCCTGGAGAGAGAGGGGCTCTGAGCAGGACTGTGCTCACCCTCAGCTAATGATAGGGCCCACTGTACTCAGTATAAATCACTCTGACCCATAAACACCACCTCCACACGCATCAAGTCTACTCACATGCACTTACTCACACAAAAGTATTATTGATTGTATACTCCTGTGCAGGAGCTTAGACTTTAAGTCATAGTTAACAATACAATTTCTCACACATACAACAGATACGGTGCTGGGAGAAGGGACTGAGGTCTGCTGCTGTACCCTACAGGGCCCATCAGACAGGCCTGGGTGATGGAATGTCTCTCCCTCCAGCCTCGCTTCCTCTGCCGTTTTCTGAAATTGTTTGCGATCTGGCCGCAAAAACTCCTCCAGAGAGAGAAGCAGACATGAAAAGGATTGCAAACGATGAACAGAGATCTGATGGATAAACACAGCAAGGAACAAATGCCAGCTAGAAAACAGAGATTAGGGGAAGAAGTTGTGAGATTGATGTTGTTTGGAGCTGCTTGAAGAAACACAAACACATCTACAAATACCTTCCTGTTTTGTGAAAGAAAGCATTAGCCATCTTGGCTGCAATGTGTTTGTGGCTCTGCATTCTGAAAGGGAATTATGCTAATGCCCTGACCTCTAGATGTGGATGTGTTTGTCAGCCTGAAGGGGCTTTTCGTACTCCCTCTTCACTTCTCACAGGCACACAGTCTCCTGGCATATTAATTAAATGTGAAAAGCAGCCAAAATGGAGGGGAACATCTCCAATGTACCTGTTGCTGATGTCTAGTCATAGCCTTTGGAATTCCAAATGTCAACTTTTATAAAACTAACATTCATCTGATGATGCTGGTTTTTTTTTAATCTCTCCTAATTCATGCACTCATTCACACAACGGCAATATGAAGGAGTTGGATTTTCCCTGGAAATACTGAACCAAATGCAGAACAGTCACTAAGTGAAACTTCCTTATTAGGTGTAGTTTTATTGAATCCTTTTCAACAAACATGAGTCAAAGTCAAGTTTCAGCCTCCTCAGCACTTCTCCAGGCCCATTGGGAAAGTGTGTGCCGAGCTTTGCTAAAGCAACAGCGGCTGGGCAGGTGAGCTAGAGTTACCATGAGCTTGTGTTTGTTTTGGGATCAGCTCGAGCAATATTCACAAGTCTGAGCAAACCTTATCTACGCCACATACAAGAACATTTTTCTCGGGGAAAATATACACGGCAGTTCTATTGAGTGTGTTCAAGACATACCACACTCAACCTTGCACTAACTTTATTTTTCTGCCTACTTACCTTGTCCCTACCTTTTTTTTGTGTGTCAACTGATTTCTAATCCCATTTGGAAACAGGACCGACCTTTTAGGCCAGTACAGTGTCATGTATTTTTTGTCTTGCTGTAATGAGTCACTGCTGTCAATTATATAAAAAAAAAGTGTGAACACTGTATTGAACTCTGTATAAAAATGTGAAAACTGGGTTGTTGTGATCTAATTTCTTCATCTGTGTGTTGACAAAGCTACATGAGAAAACAGAAAAAATACATTATATCCTGTTCTGTTGTCTGATTGTGTATTCTTACTGCATGAAGCTTTGTCTCAACCCACACCACCTTCAGTGTCTCAAGATGATTTGTCATGCTCTTTCAGAAGCAGAGGTCCAATGTTAACACCCTCTTCTTCTCTTTCTCTTTTTCCATTCTGTCCCACCATCTGCAGAGACCTGCGCCGTCAACAATGGCGGCTGCGACAGGACATGTAAAGACACGGCCACTGGGGTGCGCTGCAGCTGCCCAGTAGGATTCACCTTGCAGCCTGACGGAAAGACCTGCAAAGGTCAGTAAATACGTAAAAGTGTGGGAATATACGTGTGTGAGGCCAGTTATACGGGTCGATGATGCACCGCTGCTGTTCACTGAGCACATTGTATATGCACCTGAGACTGCTATGACTGGTATCTGAGTGATCCAGAGCCAAACCCCAACCCCACCATCCGCTTCACCTCCGACTGCACAGAGCACCGGTCGCGGTCACTGCTAATGTTGCCGCTTGTTGTTGATTTTACCGCTGAGCATTTCTCCACTTCCGACTGCCTGCTGGTGACGTCAATGAAGGTGTTCCAAGGAGAAGGCAGCCACAGCGTTGGCCTAAACATCCCAAACATGTTATTGTAGAGTTTTTGCTTCCCTCTAAACTAACAGCCTCACTGAATGAGGCTGAACTGTGGGTTCAAACTGAGTCTAACACAGGCAGACGTGCCTTATGCTTTTCAGGGCTGGATGATGCAGCAGCCTTCTGTTTGGGAGTTTACAGTTATGATTTTGTAAAAAAAAAAAACAAGAAAAAAAAGAAAAAGAAGAAAAGAATGAACTCATCAATGATTATTTTATAATAACTGTTGATAAAGTCAGATGTCTTACGTACTGTCTCTTGGCTGAGGGTAGGCCTGGGTGATATGGCTAATGAATCTATCATGATAGTGAAGTTTCACATCGACCTATATCGATAATTATTGATGACCTGTCCTATTTCCATAATTGGTGAGAAAAGGTCCAATTTAACTTCTTTATTTAGAAATTAACCACTTCACCAAGGCACGTAGGTTAAGATTATGTTAACTACAACAATGAAAAACACACAAATACAATCGCACAAATAAATAGAAATAGTACCATACCAGCGAAGTTTTCACGATTTCCTCTCTGGCAGCACTCGCAGTCTCGCATTTTCTCAGTGTAGTGGTAATGGTTTGTGCTCGATTTTTCTTGTGGTTGGTTTGTAGAATACTCAGCCAGCAGCAGAGCTGGTGCAGCAGATTGTCAGCCATAGTTGCCCCGGTGTACTTACCGACCACTTCGGGTGGCGCAGCTGCCGTGTCTTTTGGCTCGTAAGTAGAGCAAACAGGCCGAGTAGCGTAGCAGCGGCGGCCAGAGTCGCCCTGTCTGCTCTATCTAACTAGCCCGGACACACGTCAGCTGGGAAAAGGGCTCCTGGGGATAAGTGACCCCAAGAGGAGCAGCAGAGGACTGGAACAGAGAATGAAGTGTTTTTTGCCGGCACTGCTGCAGCTTGTAGGCCACCGTATCAGACTGCAAAGAATAAGAGGCACTACTACTGTGTGAGTAAATGATTTTACAGGCAGAGCATGGTTTGTCTTGTGAGAACAGTAATACCTCTAGGCTTGTGTGAGAGAAACTGTGCCTCAGCTGGAAAGTGGACGTGAAGCGCTGCGATGTGTGGGACAATTTTCCAGCAGCCCTCAGTCTGTAGTCACAGAAACTCTCTCATCCTATTAGATCTGAGTCCAATTGATTTAAATGTCATCAGACACATTAATCAGTCTGTACACAGTCTTCAGTTCTTGTTAATCATGACGCCACATCCTATTAAAACTCTACACTGTGATTTGTGTTCATGGATCAACCTCCATTTTACATCGATTCTCACGTAAATCACCTTCATATCAGTTTGCTGCTGTTTATAAATCAACTGTGCAGACTCGTCCCTCTCAGACTACATTAATACATGGAATACATTAAAAGTCAAACACAAGGGAGAGATATATAAAAGACAATAGTTAACATCATTGATCCGTCAGATAAAGCATCCATATTTTTACAGGCCAATTTTAATTAGTCCAATGTTAATATAGACAACAAATAATGTACTGTAGCTTATAAAATGAACCTGGGCTATTTGGTCACACATGATGTCTTCTTTTAACAGAATAGCCTAAACTTTCGAAATCAGACAAATAAGATAACAATCTCTCCATTTCGGCAACAAATAAATCAGGTCTTATATCAGGCGACGGCCAGGCAGTTGCAGTGCCTGGCACCAAAAACTGCAGCTGCCTTGATCCGGTGAGATTACTGTTGCCCACGTGCCTGTGACGTCAGAGCAGGTCGGGACACGCTCTTTTGTTGTTGTCTGCATGCCGATGGTGCAACCAAACTACACACCTGATAAATGATTGGCTGTTCGAGTGTTACTCGTAGCAAGCTCCATTATCAAGGTATATGACAGGCCAGGGAGTATTCGCTTTGCGCTTTTAGTTGGTTTCCATAGTATCGTTTATGAACCTGCGCCAGCTATTAGTGGGAATATGAGATGAATTTAAGTCTGACCACAAACTTAAAGTTCAAATGTGCATATGTACACTGGAAGAGTTGTTGGTTCCTGTGATTCTTCCTCCTGGTCAAACAAAGTGCAAGAGATGAGGGGCAAAGTGTACCATCTTGGTTACCTGCAGATATTGAAGCTAACATGCAGTCTAGATTATATCAATCAAGTTAGCATCTTCAAAAGCCATTTACTCAACAAAAATTAATGAGTCTATCCTTAAACCAAATGATAGGATTTTGCATTTTTGTTTTTTATATGACTTTGATGTAATGACTTCACATTGGTGTGTACTGGTTGATATGAAGAGTTCTCCAGTGTGTTGTACAGTGGATATTCTCTGAGTCATGCTTCTTGGGTAAAAAGGATAATGAAGTTCTACGTTCTTCTGCCACATGTACATAAGTGGTAGTCAATGGTATCACCATGGATGGATAGATGTAGCAGCTGGGCACAACTCCACATGTGACAGACATGGACAGGGAGATACGAGAGTTGCCATAGCAACCGGGTGCGGGTCATGTGACAGCGACATGACTCTGGGCGCCTCTTCTAAACTGTATAATACTATGTGTGTGTATGTGTGTTGTGCAGTATGTGTGTCTGCGAATTGAGTGTCAGGCAGTTTGAGAATGTTGCATGTCGGTGTGTGAAGTTCTGGGGCCAGAGCTGTCTCAGGCCTGTCAGGCAGACGGCACGTCAGCAAACTTTGAAATGTTTGAACAGTGAGGCCCTCACTGGCCACTCTCTCTCTCTCTCTCTCTCTCTCTCTCTCTCTCTCTCTCTCTCTCTCTCAGTGGCATATACACACACTCACACAGACAGCACCATCCAGCTGCAGATGCAATAAATATGGCAGTTGACCAACAAACGTAGTCATCGAAAAGACAGGACTAATCAGTCAGTTCCTTGTTTCAGGCACTATGCATAATGCATGAATACATAATTAACATAACCATCATGTTAGTGAGGTCTGGCTGGCTGCATTTTTTGCATGAGCTTGATATACGCTGTATTTATGTTTTCAAATCAGAAAACAACAATAAAATGTGAGTTTACTGTTGTCCAGTGTAGTTTGATAAAAAAAAAGAAAAAAAAGAAATGACACAAACAACAAAATTCTTTAAAAGGACACAGAGGTGTTATCACTGTTGAAAAATAAATCATTTCAATGAGTTGACAAAGCTCTGGTTAAGGTTTGGTTAGGTACACACAATAACAATTTGGTTAAAGGTTCCATATTGTAGAAAGTGAGATTTTCACGTCAGTTTTATTTATGAAGCAGTCCTCTGTGCTTTACAGATACTGTGAACACTACAAACTGCCCAATTCACAGGGAAATATACACTGCCTATATTCAGAATCTGCACTTTAAATGAGCTGTCAGTACTTCTGAAAAGTTGAGATGTCACGACTCAGCCCTCATTGTCACGAACACAGGCAGAGCTGATGTTTACCTGTGCTAAGGAGTTCTTGCTCATGCCCCTTAAAACTGACCTATCAGAGCAGACTGGGCTTTTTGGGTAGGGGGCTTTGGGAGAGGGTGAATACAGGTGCTGCAGCAATGGACAGTTTGATAAAAATGTGTTTATTGAGTATGAAAGCATGTAGACATTTTCTAGTAGACACCTAAAATAAAAATAGAAACCTAAGAATAAGCATAACATAGGACATTTAAGTTGAGGGAAAGATTATGTTGTGGGTGAGAGTAAGTAGTTAAGATAAAGAGACCTTCATTGTCATGGTCACAATAAGTAACACTTGGTTTACACACAGCTGAAAAAAGTGTGATGGTTTTCGACTCACCCATCTACCCCACACTCCTCCCTATGAGGACTAACGACATCTACTGACTTCCTTCTTTGCTGCTGTCAAAATAAGTACAGCTATTAAAGGGCATTTTCACTGATCAGATGTCATTTTGGGGTCCTTGCTGAAATGAATAATGCTGTTGCTTTTCATGGGAGGAAGGTATATATTGCAAATGTTCACGAGGCCAACCATTTGGCTCTTGTAGCCCTTCTATCAGCATTGTCTGCTGACAGGCGGGTAACAATGCAATTGCACGTTGGGAGAATGTCTGGTCTGCTGGTCTGATGTCAGGTTCAAGCCCAGCAGCTTGTACAAACACTTCCACTATGTCTTTCCAGGTGATTTGTGGTCCTGACAGAACCCAGCATTTACAGTGGTGGAAAGATGAAAAGCTCCCCCTCTCCTTTTTTGCGGCCCGAGTTGAGTGGGGAAGATGGATAGGAGTACAGTCCAGCTGTGCCCCGCCCACATAATTTGGCTGTAATCAGCCCCGGGGCTTCATAAATCCCTGAGCGGGGATCAGTCCTGAGGGAAGCTGAGAGACACAGAGCAGGCAGCGCACATCGATCAACATCCATCACCCTGGCACCGAGCAGGAGCACACACTCACACAACCTTAACACATACAGTACACACGCACTTGAGTGTACTTGATGTCTGACACCCTGCACTACTACTGCTGCTATTTGTAACTCAGCTAGACTTAGACCGGGGTGTGCAGGGCTCATAAACTGAGAACACCCATAGGTGTCTCAGGAGAGGTTTGCCTTGCCGAAGTGCGAAAATACAAGTACATAGTAGCTGAAGGGGGAGATAATGATGAGAGCAAAGTATGAACGTAGCAGAAAGAGCCAGAATGTATGCAGGTAGAGGTTAGGGTTGGTCAGGTGGTGACTCCAATTAATGTTTTAAGAATGCAACTATTTTAAGCGGGATCATAATCTTTTCCTAAACCTAACCAAGTAGTTGTGGTACCTTTATTTTGAAACTGTAACTTGCTAATTCGACCAGGGAATGAGACCGTGCTGTCAGTGACGGACTTTGTCTATTGCATAAAAACTCTGAGTGACTCAATAACATCAGGCAAGCATTGCACTGCTTCTCATATAACTCCCAGTGCAGCGTTAAGCCGCATGCAGGACAGAACAAAACAGCACAAACACAATGTCACAGAGACGAGCCCAGAGGTGACAGCTCTATTCCCTGAGCCACTGTCCTGCTCCTGTTTTATGTCCCTGGTTTCATTTGGCCACTAGCAACTATATATGATTCATGTCACTGTCATCCACTATGTTTTGGTATCAGTTCTAGTTTTAAATATTAGCACCGTCTTTTGCCCAGAGGCTGTTGCTCCGTATTAGAGTGAGTTTGTGCTTTAGTTCTTTTTTTTAAAAAATGTATTGACGGGTCAACAGCTTTCAACAAATTCCCAGTCTTTCCTGTATCCTTAGCAACAGCATGCACAGGTTGTCCAAGAGTTAGCTAATCAATATCTCCTGCAGGAGCACATGTGAGTACATGCGTACGTGTGGGTGTGTGACGACTCTGGTGGCACATGTAATCACAGTCGTGTTAGCACTGTATTGTAGTGCACAGACTGCAGTATAATTGCTGACATTTAGCCGTTTACCGAACGTAGTAGTTAGCGGCAAGATAAGTGCCACGCTGTGAGGTGGTCTCATCTAATGTGCCACTAAATTGCTTGATAGAGACAGACAGCCCTCTCTCAACCTCTCCCTCTCTCCCTGTCTGTGTCTACCTCACTTTAAAGCCAAGGGGATGTGCCCTGTCGTGCCTGTCTATCATAATCATTTCAATATAAACTATGTAGGGCATGTTTAAAACCCACCAGTCCTATAAACGCCCTTTCATCTACGTTGACAGACAAGGCGGTTCAGCCTCTCACGATGACAGACACGCCAACCCGAAGAAGTGTTTCATCGCAGGGCTCTCGTGCCGACAGCGGAGCGAGGGAGGGAGAGACAGAGAGAGAGAGCGAGAGAGATGGATGGATGGAAAGGGGAAAAAGATTTTTTTTTTGAACTGTTTCCAGATGTTTGATTAGTAGGTGCATACTGGAGGTCGGATGAGTAACTGTATTTGTGTGTTTGTATATGCGTGTATGTGTATTCGTATGTGCGTGGTGTCTGTGGGTTAATTCACACACATTTAGGTTGTATATTTAGTCTGTATTTTGTGCACGTCAAGCTCATTTGAGGTTCGATATGCGTGTACTTGTGTTGTTGTGTGTCTGTGGATAACGTGTGGTCGGTCTACTCTTCTGTAAAGTACACAGTGTATATTGGCACCTGAAACACGTCCCCACTGGCCTGCATTCCTCCTCTACCTGAAAAGACCTGAACAGACGCACTCTAACACAAACTAAATCAGATCACATGAAGAGAAAGACATGATCAAAACGGACCCCATTAACTCTCTTTAATGTTGTGCTTTTTCGCATTTTCATTAATTTTTCAGTGTATCTTAATGAAAAAAAAGTGTGGCTGATATTGGATTTGAGTATGTCTGCTATTCTAGTGTAATCTTGAAATATCCTTTCATTGCGCTGTGCCACACCTTGCTTTTACAATACAATAACTTAAACTTAAACAGCAACAACAACTTAAATATGTTATCTAATGTCCAGGTCGTTTTATGTGCATTTAAGAATGAGATTATTGGCTCCTGTTGTGGCACTTTCTATGAAGGTTCTATCATATCTTAGTGACACTGTAAGGAGCACTAACATAGAAGTCGCTTCTGCCTGAATGACAATGAGCCATCCCTTTAATAGATGGATGAAGCAGCAATGTCATGTATTCAAAGTCTGAAAATTGGCTTTTCCCTTAAGTTGTATGAGTAATGTGATTGTGATTTGCTTGTAGCGCTGTAAGGGTCCAAGTATTAAACTTTATTACCATATTCTGGAAATGGATATTAGATACACTGTGACTGAGTGAGTTTGAGGTATACTTAAGTATTTCCATGTTCTGCTACTTTACACTCCATTTTACTCTGGATGCAAATATTGGACTTTTTACTCTTCTACATTTATTTGATCACTTTAGTTAGTTTGCTGAATGCATGCTGTAACATAGCCAAGACAAAAAAAACACTGATTCTAACTCAGATTAGTGATGAATATCGGATCTGAATATCGGCTACTATTGGTAAACCCATGGGATGCGGCATATAGTGCATATATATAGATATGTGTGTACTTTTAGCTACTTATTGACATTAAGTATTAACTACTTAAAATCTTTGATTTAAGTACTATTCATAGAGGTGAGTGTGTACAAACTGCTCAGGTGCACTAATCCAGACCTAACCATTACCTTAACATGACTGCAGCATGGCAGGCAGCCCCTGCTCGGGCCAAACCAGGCCCAGATCACAGGCTGTTTGATTGTTGTGTAAAACTGAGAGTTTCCTTTGGCCCACATGCACCCGGGGAGTGTTTGTTATTAAACAGAATCGGGTGCCGGGGTCGTTTAATACCTGAATAAATACACGCTACCTCCCAGCCTGATGTCTGTCCTCTCCACCAGCAACACCCTACGAAGAAAACCAGCGCTATCCAAGAAAACTAGATCCCCGGTTCTCCGTCCGTAATTATTTGTAGAGGCTCGGGTTTCTGCAAATGTATTCCGTTTAATTGCTTTTTACTGCAAATATTTGGCATAACTATATTTGGTAAAACTCTTCACTCTACCACTATGTGCAGCTCGTACTCTGGAGGTATGAACTGCACATGCCTACAAGCAAGTCTAAATGCGGTTGAGGTGACAACGCAAGAGTTTAATTCCTGGGCGGTTTATTTCAGCCTGTATTTTCCATCTCAGTCAGGCAGACAGACGAGCCTCTTACAAAGCGGCCAGACCCAGCGCTTGACCTCTGGATGTTGGCATCAGAGGTGAAGAGTAAGGGTTCATTCACTTCACCCCCATTGATGGCGGTTGGTTTAGGCTGCAGCGCTGAACATTCAGGTCAGTCGGAATGTCTTTATCAGGCAGTTGTACCCCACAGCAGCATTGGGGTCTCTCCTGGAGTTCAGTTTCTCATTCTAAACACTGGACTCCTCAAACATAGCCCGAGGCTCACAGAGGAGCAGGCAGGGGGTGGAGAGCTTGTTTCCTTTGGCCCAGGTGGATGTAAGCAAGCTTTCTTATTTGGCCCTCAGCCTCCTCAGTGGCCGGAACAGTGTATGTGAAGACTTCACTTCCAAAATATCTACCCTGGAAGAGAAATTCATTTCCTCAAGGTTATAATTCAACAACCAGCAGATTCAATTAAAATTCCTTGTATAGGAGGCCTATTATTTGAAATACCAAAATATTGTGCTATGCAGACTGACTCACTGGAAGTTTCCAGTCAATAACTCACTGTCGCGTTAAGCAAACATCAGAGCCATGCATTACAAACTATGAAGGACGCTCTGCTCCAAGATTTTCATGGTCAGCCATACACCTCTGCTACTGCTGCACTCTTACCATTTAAGCATTTTATCACTGGACTAGGATTACAAACATTTTTCATTTCTTGTCTTGAGTGTGCGACATAGGACTGCACATTGACACTGTTTTTCATTCATCACAGCTGTGATGTACCACTTGTTCGTGTCGTCACATCACTTTCTGCGTAATTTATCTGCTTGAAAAGATTTGCGTCCTGTCTTGACACAGCATGAAAGTTACCTTTTTTGTATGGTTATTTATATTAGATACAATGACATCACTAACAGTACACTAAAAACATCAAACATCAACATATCAAAAAGACATCAATTCAACGCCTTTGTCAACGTTGAAAAGACATCAAGAATGAAAGTTGACCCTGAAAGGATGTCACTTGATGTCAGTAGCAAACATTATGATGACATCACAAAAACTCTCATTCAGGCTCTTCGGTGTAAGTCTTTTCAACTTTGACATCTTCTTTATGCAAAAACTGGTAAGGAACACAAAAAAATTGACAAGTGACATTTAATGGGTAGTTTCACCTACAAAAAGTTAATGGATAAAGAAATGTCACTTTGTGAATGTGCACAATAAAGGTTTACATATAGGACTGGGTTAATATGATACGATGTTATGTTTTCACTGAATGAACCGTAACAATTTTCAACACATTCTTCAACTATTTACATGTAACATTTTTTTAAACTTTCCATTTATCATCTCAGGACTATCATTAGCTATGTTCAATTGGAAATACACTGCTTTTGTCAGCTTTTTTATTCCTTCATTTTAGTCATTAAATAACTTATTAATCTTATTAAATCCAATTCGGGTTACCTTTAAAAAGGCCCCAAACACTACTGATTTAGGCTTTCTGAAACGTGCAGACTGCATGTCATATGCAGGCAGTAGTAGACAGCCAGACTGTCAGTAGAGCAGTATTCAAGGAGACACGCAGCTCTTGGCAAAGGATGGAACTATCGATCGAAGGCCGAAGTGAGATATTGATCGTCTAGAGTAAATGTCAGAGATGGATCCCAGGAGACATCTGGTGTGTGTATGTGTGTGTGCGTGCGTGTGTGTGTGGGTAGAAACACATGGTAGTATGTGCTAGCCTGTAGTAGTGAAAGTGACAAATGACTCCTCTCTCACAACGGCAGACAGAGATAGAGAGCGTTGGGCATTTGTGGAAAAAACATGGGAGTGAGAGACATAACATCACCACTGTGTGTGTATGTGTGCACATGTTTGTCCATTTGTATGTATGCTTTGTACTTATTTGTGTGATTGTTAGACCTAAGCAGAGACAGTGTAGGGTCAGTGTAATTCAGCCTTTTTTCTCACATCTCAGTAACATGGGCTCTGGCACCCCAGATGTTTGTGCATGACAACATCAAGGTGCCCATTCATGGGAACACAGTTCTTCCTGATAATTGTATTCTTCCAATGCTTCCACACTTTATACAGAGAAAGGCAAGTCATCAAGGAAGCCAAACTAGTGACATGGTTCTCTGGATGGTCTCTGTGAATGTCAGGTTTGGTTGGTCCACCAGTTTGGTCCAGAAATTGCCAACAACTATTGGATGGATTGCATGAAATATATCTCAGACATTTATGGTGAGCAGAGGTTACACTCTTGTGACTTTGGTGATCCCCGGACTTGTCATCTGGCACCTCAAAGTGCACCTATTCATTGAAATCTCAACATGAACTTGAAAAGCCTTAATTTTGAATGTGACTTTATGACTTTCCATCTTCTATCTCTTTCTCTCTCTCTCTCCAGCTCTCCACCTCTCTCTCTCTGTCGCACACTCGCAATTACTCATCACCTGCTACCTCGTGGCACTGGTTTCAGGTTGAATATGTAACTGATTGTTGCAGCTACTGATAACTGATAACTGACTATATGATGAAGCAAGTTTATAGCTCAACACAGGACAGTCATCAGAAAAAGTACCAGGGAGTCCAACAGCGAGGGCGGCCATCTGCCTTGCCAGCTTGGCTCTCAACCAAGTAACTTGTTTAAAGACATTTGCAATGAAAGGACTGGCCTCCTCCATCATATTTTAGGTGTGAAAATAATTGGCAGTACTGTACCAATTGTGAATGGACGAAGGTGAAACTCTAGAAGGACTGTGACTTTCTCAGTAGTGCCGCACGTCAGGCCTCCCTCCATTCTCCCTTCACCCACTTTCCTAACTCGCTTTTATCTGTCCTCTCCAAACTTTATCATTTCAAGATGTTCTGAGGCTTAATGCATTTATTTAAGCTCAAAGCTTATTTAAGCTCCATTAAAGGTAATTATATACCCTGTTATAAGGCTCAGCCATCCCCAGAGTGGCCATTAAGTGTGGGCAGATGCGATGGTTCTGCCAGTGTGTGTGGCTGCCAGAACAATTATGAAGCTGTGTCTGTCTGTGTTGGGTAGAGCCGGGGTGGTATCCACTGTTTTTACATAAGCGTTGGAGCGGAGATGACATGGACAGGGAGGGAATGTTGTGGAGTGGTGTGTGTGTGTGTGTGTGTGTGTGTCTGTCTGTCTGTCTGTCTGTGTATGTTTCTAACCTTGTGTGTGTCTTACCTGCCAAATCCAGATTTCCTCACTGCTGAAGCTTTTCTTTTTGTGGTTTCTGTGCCATATTGTTGTTAACTGATTCATTCAAAACTAACCAGAAGCAGGGAAAGTTCAAATGTCTTTATTTTGAAAATTTTACAGTCTCTGAGTTGGCAAGTGTATAAAGTGTGTGTTTTAACCTGCAGGGAAGAAGGCAGCCATCCCTCCTGCTGTCTCACAGATAGAGACCATCCCTAAGAGCTAATGTCAGCATGCCAGAGTAAAGAACTGGAAAGTGGCGGTGATTGATTTCAGCCTTTTGAGGCAGCCGCTGCTGCAGGTCAGACAAATAACAATAGAGCATCAGAGGAAGACAAAGTGCAATAACACTGAGAATAAATCACAAACAAGAAAGGGAGCCAGAAAGTGGGACAGTGAGAAATCAAAAAACAAAACCCTTGAAAGTCGGGAATCGGCAGTGGAGCGCAGAGAGAAATTAAAAGGAGCTAATCACTTGAAATGCTCTCCTGGACCCCTTTTGGGATTCCAGACACTGAAGTGTACTTGAACGCCCTTACCTGTCCCATTTCCCTCAAAAAACCCCAGAGCTCCATTCTCTTCCCGACAGCTACAAGGAAATCCGTTTTAGCTGAGCCAGATGGAGGGACAATCCCTTTTAAAAGGCCGCTGACAGGGCACAGCGGGGCATGCAGTTTACTGCATTTTTACCACAACGCACAGCCAGCCCGTTGTGGATTCCTGTCTCGGGTCCATATTAAGATGAAGAGTTAATTCAGCAGAGGCTCCCTGAGGATATACAGTGAGAGGATCAGGCCAACAACACAGTGGCTGAGTTACTGGCTGTAACTGGTATAACTAGGATATAAAACTTAATATGAACTTGAAATATATGGTTAGGGTTACACAGTAAAATGAAATACCAATATATGAAAATGTGCACTTTATGATAACTTACAAATGTCCTCCCACATAATACCTTAAAACCATATGCCACTGCAACCCTAGCCACAGCTAAGCAAATCTGCCAGCCACACTCAACATTTCAACCGGCATAACTGAGCCCACCAGTTTAACATGAGACCCGATTATCCCATTATTTCATAAAAGACTATAACATTATGTACACAAATCATTTAAAAAATAAAATACATCCACAGAGCTTGTTGAACATTTCTCTTTTCCTTTAAGACATTATTATGATTGTGAATTCACAATTTAAAATAACATTGTCAGGTCAAACATGTTATTCATCTCTGTGAAATAATTCTGACCTCTGGTTCCATCTTCTTGTTAAGTACAACAGCATAGGGCTTCCTGAACTGCCATGTGGGCCTCGCCAGTCGTATAGAGGAGAGAAGGATGTGTCCTCCATCTTTGATGTGCATCAGTTGCTCATTGTTTACATTTTCTGAGCAGTAAGGTCTAATGCACAGCCATGATGGAGAAGCAGAAGCCATCATCAGGATCTTTTGCGGTCTTTTTCCATCTGCCCCCCCTTTCTAACTTCTTCCCCTGGCCTCCCTCTTCTCTCTCCGCCCCCCCATTTCTCTGTGGTGTCTTGCTCAATTTATTACCCGGCTCAAGGTGTTAATCCCTCACAGTTTTCATCATTTAGTGCACCAATCAAAACCAGCTTAGCCTGTGTAATCTGCCAGACTGTTGTCAGCGCTTTTTGCTCCTCCTCCTCCTCCAGCTCTCCCCTCACCTCATCTACCTTCTAATTCTTTCCACTCTGAACTCCACTTGCCCTTCTCCATCTTTAGAAACAAAAGATAGAACGTTTTTTTTTAACACAGCACATGGAAAGTGATTTGGATAAAGTACAATTGCTCTGAATGAGACATAAGGTGTAGCAAAATGTATTCATATAAAAAATCTACTTCATAATGAAAAGATGGTAGACATGACTCTGCACTTTGGGTTCATGTGAGGGCACGGTAGGCTTGGATGAGGCAAGGGAGTGTGGTTGGACGGTTAGGGTTTGTGAAATCAGATCTGCCAGCAGGTTTGTGGTTGGCACTGAACATGCTGCCTCTGGGTGATTGCATTCACCTTGTTATTATTTTAGAATCTGTTCCTCTGGATCACTGCAGCACACCTGGACTCTCAGAGCTCAGGTGTTATTCTAAACAGCTTCTGCAGACATTTTTCCCAGGACCTCAGGCCTGAGCATGGGACCAATGTGAATACTGCGACCAGTATTAAAACCTTCTCAACAGCATTTAATAACCATTGTTCAAATCAAATTCCTAAAAAATGCGAACTGCTGCCAGATTCAGAGTTATCCTTCATTTTCACTTGTTATATTGATGATTAACCGATAATGTCCTGCTTCCCATGTTTGATGCTGATAAACAGATAATTTGCCATTTAACAGAAAAAAATATGATGTAAATTGTATGGCTCTACATAGGTGCAACACTTCGAGGTCAAGAGCATGACGACAGCTGCATATGTCTTCAACTTTAGGAATAAGCTGCCGCTCATTCTATCAGATGGTGAAGATGCTGCACTTGTGAAGTCAATGAAAGTAATTTGGCTTTATATTACTGGCTCCATTTATTGGTTATAATTTCATCAGTACTGATAGATGGTTGATTTTATCAATTCCCCAATATCAGGTGAATATATATTGTGCAGTTCCATCTAGCTCTATTATATTTGAGAGAAGGCAGACATCTCTACTGCTGATATCTCAAAAATAGCAATACAGGTGAAAAGAAAAATATGACTTTTTTTATTTTGGGGTGAACTGTCCTTTTAAGTTAAATTTGCTCAAAAGGTCTCCCTCTTATGTTAGATATACTAACTTGATGACATGTCAAATGGAGATATTTGTCAAAATAAAAAAAACACAAAACTAAAGGTTATATGTAATACATTTAACATTCAACATTCAAACATTGTGTTCAGTTACTCAGCTGGCATTGGGATTATCTCTAAACATGTTTGCTGTTGCAATTAATTTTGATGCCTTTTTTTTGTTCTTAAGATGCTTAATTCTAAGCAGAGCATGCGACGGTTTAAACTGAAAATAGTGTTAGGAAAAATAACGAACATCTATCTTTCCTAGTAGTTGTGGATTCAAAGAGGGCAGAATATCAGATATGAAAAAGTGGCAGTCACGCCTATTTATTAGCCATCACCCACCCTCCAAAGCTAAGGGCCAATAATAAACATATTTCTCATTGATAGTCCATGCCTGTTCTCTCTCCCAGCAGCTTCACTTCATTAGTTCCAGGTAACTAGCGTAGCATGGGATGAGACGGTGGGATCTCTATGAACAAGCCCTGAGCTACATTTCTAAGGACTGAGCCACGCTGCCAGCTGGAGCCCTGTTAAAGAAGTGTTACTAAATATACCACTGTAGTACACACAATGATGAAACCCTGCACCTTATTTGGAAAAGCCAGTAAAAAGATAAAAAGACAGAGAAATAAATTGAAATAATAAATCTCAGTCAAAGGTAATATGACAAATAGAGCGCGCAGTTCAATGACACCAGAGGTACCACAGTTCAAAATTAGTAAGGGACATTGGGATATTTTTTCATTATGTGTTTTGTGAATAGGTTTTCACATTTTTTTATTACATGTCATGTAGCTTCTATTCAAGGGTGTAGGTTTGGTTTGTAATGTGGTGGGGACATAAATTTGCTGGGTGGTCAGTCGATCCAATTTTTTTTTTTAGAATATAGTAAGATCCGTCGCTAGAAAATTGTGAATGAATAATGCATCGTAAATATATAAATGTTCTTCATTAAAATACAGAAAGAATAAGTATGTGAACCTCTATGTTAATGAATGGGTTAAATTCCCATAGAGGAAGGTAAATTTTTATTTTCAAAGGCCATTTATTTCATGGATCCAGGATGCTATGCATCCTGATAAGGTCACCTAGGCCTTTGGGATTAAAATAGCCCCACATCATGACATACCCTTCACCATACCCAGAGATTGGCATGGTGTTATTTCAGTTATTCCATTAGCTGGTTTGATTTCCATTGAGAAATCATTAGGCTAACTAGCAAGCTAACTAGCATTTTGACAAGCTGGAATAACACCATGCCAATCTCTATAGGTATGGTGAAGGGTATGTCATGACATGTGGCTATTTCAATTACAGAGACCTAGGCGACTTTATCAGGATGCATATTATCTTGGATACATGAAATAAATGGCCTTTAAAAATATAAATCTGACTTCCTCTACGGGAATTTAACCCATTCATTGACATAAGGGTTCACATATCTTCCTGTATTCAATGAAGAACATATTTATTTACAATACATTATTCATTCACAAAGAAAATGTGTGGCCTAAAAGGTTGGATTTTTTACTCATTTGTTTAATTAAAACATTAATATCAATTTCCAAAACGTGATTTTTTAAATTCCTCTTTTAGTCAACTTGAGCACTGGGGTTAACTTACTTATTCTTGCCACTGTAGTTGAAATCCTTACCTCGTCATCTCTTTCTCCTCTCTCCTGTCCTACGCTAAGGTGCTCAATCTCAGGTGGTTCAACAACTCTGTCTGATGCAGCCTGTAGTATGGACAGCCACTATGTAATCATTGCCAAATTAGCCTATAACATTACAACTCACAGTTGAAGTCCTTCCCTGGTCACCTTTTTCTCCCTCTCTCTCATTATGTTTCGCTCTCTCATCGCTATCTGATGCCTGTAGTATGAAAAGCGCTTAATATCACAATACAGGCCTACGCAATTTGTAGGTAACATTTTTAGTCTACATCTTTGTGAATTTGAAATATATTGAGGTATCTGGAGGACAACACATTCTGATTTACTTAGTTTAGATTCAATCATGACGGATCTACTTAGTTTGGATTCAATCATGACCTATTGATTTTCATTGTGTGAATGAAGGTCCAGGAGGAAGCTTCCAACTGTGAGGGGCCAAAGGAAACAGACAATTAAGTGCTTAGCTAAGTTTGACCTGCATGCCAAATAGTGAGAGATGCCTAACACAGGTCAAACTCCTCTTTAGTCCATTGGATAATTTGGCAAGGGAACCAATCAGAAGAAGTGGGTGTCCTGGAGAAGGAACGCTAAAAAAGGCCTGCACAGGAAGGAGAGGGGGTGGCATTTTTTGATCTCCTGAGAGCAGAGGCTATCAGGAGTTTTGATAGAGGAGAGGGCAAAGCATTTTGGCATAGCTTTTCCCATAGATTTGATAATATCAGAAAGCGGCCGCTTCTGATCCGGACTCAAGGCTCCAGATACTGTTTTAATAAAGATTGCTCTATCATCCACCAAGCCTTGCCTCCGCAGAATTATTTTATCATCGAACTACACGCCGACACCTTCGAGGAAGAAAAGCCCAGAAACTACAATATTATTGATGGAAGATGAATCTACAGTGTAATAAGACAAATTACAGCGCTGTGTTGGCTAGCTTACCTGTTCAGTGCTACTACTTTGCTCTCTCCCTGTCTGATCTGTAGTGCTGCTACTTTCCGTCTTTCTCTTCTTGCCCGACGTCTGTGTACAGCAAAACAAACTGAAATCATCTAGAATTCATTGGCTAATGCAATGCAAATTTCGAAAATAACAAGCTCACATTTTCTCCATCACTGCCAACTGTCTAGATTGCCTACTTACATTCAAGAAATAAGACCTTATATCTTTTGTTCCAGTGTCCATGATGCTATAAGCTAATTCATCTGCTTCTGCCTCCTGAAATAACGTAATATTGCAAGTTGAGCAAGTGACCAGAAATAACGAACACATTTCAGTGTGGCATATAGCATCTCCATCTAGCCTACGTTACAGTTGTTTTTCCGCTAAAATAGATTAGTTCTAGGTCGAGAAAATCCTTAGATCTTTGCAGGAAACATTGGAAACTTTCATATATACCTCTCCTCTCCTGAACAACGGTCACAGTAGTCTCCACTCTCCAACTCATACGTTCCGTTCCGTATTTCTTTTCAAATTATTGCGCTTTGGCAAACAAACAAACATCCACGACACATAGGCATAAGCAAAGAGGAAAAGCACCAATCACTACCAGAAGCGCTGTTTCCCCTGCGAGGGGATAGGCTATCAAAATACTCTTTGGGAGACTGTTTGTGAAGCGGTGGGGTACAGTCGGCTATTTTATGTAAACGCGATTGGTGAAAAAGTGGTGGGAACAATTCTGCGTCATTCCAAAAGTGGTATGGACATGTCCATACCATCCATACCATAAATTACGCCCATGCTTCTATTGCATATCCATGCACATATATGCACCTGTATGAACTATTTTGTGCTCACCAGTTGTTGGGACAGTGTGTGTCTTTGTGCTTGTGTGGCAAGTTCCCTCTATAGCTTGCTGGTATTGTGATTTAGAATAAGAGGGAGACTGGACGACAGTCTTCGAAAGCAGCCAACCCTCTTTGCTTACTCAAGTACACAAATAAAGAGCATAGAAAAAACAATCCCTCCTTCCAATATATCTGAGACCTGATCCTAGTACAGACCTTTCCACCAAGGGCTTTGAAATGATTTGAAGCTTTGATCTTAGAAGGGTCCTCTCAGTTTATAGTACTGCTGCAGATTTACAGCAATAACGGAGAGGGTTTTGTGTCTCTGTGTGTACCCATACTGGTCAGAAAGTTGTCTTGCAGACTGGTGCAGTGTTACTGTATGTTCTAGATTTATGTCTCCTGCTTCTTATTCATTTTGTCTTGTTAAAGCTGCACCACAGGTTTCTCTCTCTTCTTATGAGTTCACTTAACCAGTGCTAAATGTATAGGTATATTTCTGGAGAAAAATGCTGACAACCTTTTAGAGTAAATCAAATTTCAATTTTATTGATCATGATCTGAATGCAATCTACCACATCAGCTGCCGTTGTGTTGTGAGGCACGTGGACTCAGTTGTGCTTTTACCACTTGTCTTACATTCTTTTATTGTCTCCACCCAGACATCGACGAATGCCTTGAGAACAATGGCGGCTGTGATCACTTCTGCAGGAACACAGTGGGTTCCTTCGAATGCAGCTGCCAGAAAGGCCACAAACTGCTCACTGATGAACGGACATGCCAAGGTCAGTGACTGACAGCTGTCAATCTTATAGATTCTCACTGTGTCATCTCTCCTGTCACCCATCAGTCAGCTCAGAATAAACCCAGAGACATTGAGGTTTTGAATTTTTGGTTTTACCTGACAAACTGTCAAACTCACAATTTGTTTTCTGCTGGACATCAGTGGGGGTTGATGGTTATCTACCTGTGTGGGGCAACAAGCACTGACGCGCTTTATCCAATAGCTCAGCTCGGCTACTTAATCCAACTGTCTTCTTTTTTATCCCTTAGCACACAAAACAGAGTTTGGACTGAGAAAAAATAAGTGTATTTGCCTCTGCAACGGTTAAAGCCAAAGCCACAGATTTATTGGATTGGGGCACCTTCTTCTGTGCCTTTTTACACCCACTGACTTCTGTTAGATGAAGATTGGATCAGCAGGGGACGAGTGTTGAGTTAGTTTGTATTGCAGCTGTAATTGGCCCATTCAGAAAGAGAATTCAAAGTAGACTTAATATCTGTGGTAAAATGTTTATACTGTATAATTTAATTTTAAGTACAATTAAATTGCTTTAAAAAGCATTGGTCTCCTTCATTGGCCAGCAGCTATTGGTAGACACTACAATATTATCATATACACATGAAAAGGAACCAGACATGGCTGAAAGGATCAGCGAAACTAACGTGTGAATGGGAAACTGGTGCCTTAGAGCAAGTTTGCATCTTTGCTGGAGTCAGACGAGAAAATCAATATCAATTTGGTCTCTGATCCTGTCCAGGGATACAGAAGGTCCTGCAGGACATTAGTCTAGAGAAAATATACTCTTTCCATTAAGTTCAGTGCTTCCACGTCTTAGTGGATCTACTGGACTCACAGAGAAGAAATTTGTATCGGTCTTTTGAAGATGACCAACAGGTAAATTTGTACTGTCTTTTTAAACTCCAACTGATATAGTTTTAAAGTTTGAATGTATCTGAATGCTTCACTGAAATGCATTCATGAGAAAAGCTCAAGTGTGCACAGTCATCTTTCCCTGGCAAGATAATGTAGAGTTTGTTGCAGCAGTGTAACTGACTTCCTGGACTGGGTAAGTAGTGTAGCGAAGAAGCCTCCTTGTAATCAACGATTGTGTTTGTATGACCAAAGGCAGATTCTTGCTTACAAGTTGCAGCAAGACAGATGGGAGGGCAGACTAACACAAAATTCTTTTATTAACAACAAAACCCCGGGGCGCTTCTGTCCTTGGCCCAAACCCACAAACAGTGTGGGTACACGTGGGTGTTTGTGTGTCCTGGATCAACTACACATGATCCGTGGTGTGTTTGTATCCTTTAATAATGTGGTGTTGAGTGTTGTCAGCCACATCAGAGCACCCGTGCCTATTTCCGACACACCTTGGTCCGTACCATGCCAGCCAGTAGCTGCCAGGTTTATCCTATCCACTGACATCTGGACTGTTCAGCTTCAACGTGACCTTAAAATGAAATATAATGTTTAATTTGTCAGCTCTTTCTGTGCCAGTAAGCTTCTCCAGAGAAGCTCGCTCCTGGTCATACCCTACATGCCAGTGTGAGAGCGTTTGCCAGAAGTGGCTAAGAAACTCAAGCAGAAAGATGAATCGTTTGCCATAGTTGCATAAGCAATTCCCACAAATGATTCCTTCTACTCTAAATGTTTAGAGAGGCAGAGAGATAGAGAGAACGTTGTCAGCAGTTAGATAAATGTCGAAACACCTCATCATGGCTGAGGGTGTGTCTCGCAGAAAAACACATTAATTATTTTATATACGTTCATCTAACATTAAACATTCGCCAACAGCTCCTGTGGGCCTGGATCAGTTTATGTAAACTCTGCTTGTGGCCTAGCTCAAAACAGGCAAGCTATTCCTAAGTCCTCACATGGACAGTTGCCTGGAATATTTACCGAGCCAACATCCAGGCCTTAACAACTTCCTCCACATGACAAACTCCATTATAACATTTCGTATTTTTAGCTCCTGTAAAGCCCCGTGGAACAGCCTGAAATAAACCAGGTGAGTTTGAAATGCTGTCCTCCATTCCTGATAGGTTAATAATATTTGGTGCCGGACAAGTATACATAAACACATGTGCAGGCAGGCGTGCACACTCATACATACACACATACTCAGACGGACTTTGACGCAACACTGACTGAGACTTCTCGACGTTATTCCAATGGAGTCTTTTGGATTATTAGAATGAGCTCTTGTCTTAGTTTGGTTTAGAGCTTATGTATTTGTTTACTATAATGTCCACTGTGATTAATCGGATGGCCTCTTTAGTCCGTGGTGAGGAGCTTGTGTTTGTCCATAAATGAGTCATTAAGATCACAATGTCTGTAAACCACTCATCTCACTGACCTCTGCTTCCACCAAAACTTCTACGCTCTCATTGGATTTATTTAAACAAGTTCATAATTATATTAGCGCATGTGAAATCTCCTATCACAGTATGTCTGTTTGTCACTATCATCATAGTAATACTATTGACCTTATGCCCCTGTTTAGATGGCTGTTTCCGGTTTTGGTCTCTTAACTTCTTGTTGCTGTTGCTAACTATAAATACAAGTTTAAAGTCACATTCTTTTAGGTTTACATAGCGTGCTATACATTGCTTGAAGTTGGGAAGTTGGTCATTCAGATGACTTGACAGCATATATCAGATAAAGAAGATGATCAAAGTTATGTTCGTCATTACTGTTATTAGCTTACAATTAGCTTAAGAACCTTTATTTTGCAGCACTACATAAGCTGGTGAAGAAAAGAGCTGATGTTTGATTAATCAATACAATTATCACAAACTTGGGGCTGATTTGTGATTGGTTTGTCTGCAATCTGATGAATTAAAACACAACTTTTCACCCCACCATGTAATGAGTTGATATAAGAATAACATTTAGATTATTATGCTGTTGCACAATAATAAACCATGTCTATGTCACAGAAAGCTGGAGTGTCATAGTATGAACAACCAAATGAGTTTGTACTGTTTCTTTTATTTATGGTTGAATTTTATGTATTTCAAAGGCCCATCTAGGGGCATTGCAAATTAACTTTGGCTATAAATGCTGTGGTGTGTGGCATCAGTTTATACTGTTCCCCTCGACACTGTGACTCGAGAGTTTTGGATGAATAAATATTGTGTTAAAACATTCTGAATGGCCATGAGACAACTCATGATATTGTAGTGTTATATAAACATAGTAAAACACAAATACCAACACATTCTGATCAGTCACAGTGACTGTTCTAACAGTCCCAGAGCTGTGCAAGAGAACTGTTTTAATTAGTGCTGTGGTGTAAACAGCAGTCATGTTTGTTAGACTGTTGTAGAAAAAAGCTATTTTCTTCAAACTCTCTCAGTCCTTCATGCTACTGCTCAGTCAGATATTTGCTAAACTTCAGACAGAGCTGCAGATTCCAATCTACTAAACTCAAAGCATTCAAGAGTTAATACTGTTTTTTGGGAAATGTGATACAATTCGATTTTCTGTTATCGTGAGGATTTTTTAGGTATTGAATATATTATGCAACAGCTCTCGGGATCAGTAGTACCAAGCACGATGGGTAAATTGACATTTCTGTTAAAAGTCATGGGAATCTCCCTTTCAGATGATTCTTCTTTAACAGCTACTCTTTGATGGCTGCAAGACGGCATCCCTTTACTGAGGTGAACTACAATGAGTAAATGAACAAAAAAAGGCAATTGATGCTGATATCTCTTGCAGCATTTAGTTTGTCCATTTCCTGTTCTCAAACGTTTCTGATGCATTCCGTGCAGTATTTCTCACCAGTCATGTATCTTCTTTGGTCTTCCTCAGACATTGACGAGTGCTCCTTTGAGAGAACGTGTGACCACACCTGCATCAACTACCCCGGCAGCTTTGAGTGCTTATGCAACAAGGGATACATCCTGTATGGCCTCACTCACTGTGGAGGTGAGAGTCTGCTCACATCTATCTCAGTGCTGGGAACATGGGAGAAATACGTGAAACGGTCCCAAAACTGGCAGATCGAAAAACCTGAAGTGTATGTGACAGAGTAGATACAGTGTGTGTGTGTTGGAAGTGCTTTTCAGAGTGTTAAGGTGATGGGTGAATTGCACGCGCGTGTGTGTGTGTATCAGCGCACGTTTCTGTGTATTGGTTTGCGTGCTTGTCTGTGTGTTTGTGTGTGTGCGCTGTCACACATCTGTAGCTCAATCAACACACACAGTTCTGACCGTCCCGTTGTTGGACTGGTTGACGTCACTGATGGTAAGGTGGAGTCGGCATGATCACAGCAGCTGGAGCAGAATGCACCTGTAGCAGCACATTAACACACTCAGCTGCCAGTTTATTAGGTTAGCTTAGCTCAAACTAATACAGTCCTGCAATAGCAAAAGCAGTACTGCTTCCTTCATCAAGGTTACAATATTCAGTTTCTGGTAATAGAAATAGCTGTTTCTGTTTTTCCTTGCTGATTTAAATTGGGTGGACAAAATAATAGAAACACCTGCCAGTCTGCATACATGCAGTTCAACAGCATTATGAACTGCAGCCTCTAAAATGATCATATATTTGAAATGGAACCTTTTCCACACATGGTCCAAAACTATCAAAAAAAAAACAAACTTATACAGCAAACTACAGAGAGAATGGAGGTAATGTAAGTGTCAGTGTCACAGTTCACTCTTCAAAACATTTAAAGCTGACACACCTGATATCACCTGCATGTTTATACCTACAACTGTTATGATTTTTTAAAGTGCGCTAAGGTTGAAATTACAGAATATCCAAATTACCAAGAGCGTTGTAGCTATTAAGGGAAGTCAATGTATCAATGATGTAAAGGTATGTGGAAACTGATGAACATCTTTAGATTGCCTGTTTTTGTTATTTCTGTCATGGCTTCTGTTTTTTTGTCTAATTAAAAGTACAAACACAAGATTTGTTCATACTCAGACTGACTGTCCTGCTCTCTGTGGTTGGCTCCCAGACATTGATGAGTGCAGCATCAGCAACGGGAGCTGTGAGCACGGCTGTGTTAACACCCAGGGCAGCTACGAGTGTGTGTGTCCTCCTGGACAGAAACTCCACTGGAACAAGAAAGATTGCATTGGTAGGTGTTTGTGAGTTTTTCTGATTTTGAGTTTCTCCACTTGTGCAGTGGTGGATTCCGCACAGCGGGCCCTGAACGGAGGTGTGTGTGTGTGTGTGTGTCCAGGTGGTTGTCATGGTGATGTGACTCTGTGTGTTCCTCAGAGGCGGCGAAGTGTTTGCCCAATGGGAAGCCAGCGCCCCGAGCCCAGCTGACTTGCACCAAGAGTGGAGGAGCAGAGGTCTGCTCTCTCTCCTGCCCTTCCAACGCCCTCTTCCTCGCAGGTACACAAACACACGCACGCATGCACTTACACACACACACACACACACACACACACACACACACACACACACACACTCACACACACACACATACAGGTCTATAATCACACATGACAAAGAAAGAAGTAAGAAAACATTTTTTGTCGAGTTGCTCTTTTATCCGTTTAACGTTTTTAATACTGCAAAAAAAAGAATAAAACTGTATGCAGATAGGGCCTAAGGTTGGTGACCACTCAAATGAAATTCCTCATACTCCTGTAAATCTCTCCAACCTGGCCTGTACTGTTTCTAGCTGTAATGCTGCACACGTTGCTGCCCTCTGGTGGTAACATGTGGGCAGTCAAAGCTTTCCAGCCATCCTCTCTCCCAGTGCCGCTGATGCTTGACGAAGGTGCTCCTGTTCTTTATTGCTGTATTTGTTGACTCCTCGGGGGGCACTCCACTCAGACTGATGTGTTTTTCACTCTGCAGAGCTTTCTTGGCTTCACCTGGTCCAGCACTTTGGCTGGCACCCCGGCCTCTCCTCCTGTAATAGTACTTAACACACATCTCTAAATTGATTACATTATTTGATCACACCATTTTTTCCATAGTGCTGCCCTAGCTCCGTTTAACTTGGCAGCCCTCATGTGAGAATGATGGATAGCTCTCAGGCATGAGATGAAATATTTGTTTTTCTGTCCTCTTGGATTGTGTCTCAATTTTAGGGGGAGGGAGCTATGTAAATTCCTGTGGCTGAATGCAGTCCAGGCTCTTATTTAATCATCCTGCTTTTATGACCTCTGAAGGCTTCATCCCTCATTTCTTACTTGAAATACGTCTTTGTGTTTACGTATGAAACAAGGAAAGATGAGGTCCATAGATCTGTCATATGGACTTCTCAATGGCGTATCTAAATGGAGGATATTATGGTCTTAAATGTTAATAAAATTCTCTTGAATACTCAGAACTGCCAAGTGAAAAACACATGCTTCCATGCTGACTCCGACACACACACACACACACACACACACTCACAAGGCATTTGATGGTGCAGGAGGACCAAGTCAAACAGTCAGCCTCCCTATTTTCTCACTGTAGTGTTATGTGTGTGTGTTTCTTGCAGACTCAGAGAACAGCTACACACTGAGCTGCGGAGTGCCAGTCCAGCCTGGTAAAGCTCCTCAGAAGAGGAATGCCACCACTGCCCTACCCACCTGCACCGGTACACACGATGGGAAATGCAGTAATCAGAGCCAGGTTTACTGAGAAAAGGGCCAGCTGTGGTTTCACGGAGTTGCGATTTTACCCAGACAGCCGCTCTTTATGCTGTCAGGTTCTGGACTGATCCGAGCACCAGCCTCCAGACACACACTGCCAGTGAAGATTAGCTCATTGGTGCAGTTCAGTAGTGGGATTTCTATCAAATGAGTTAGCTCAGAAAATAAATATTAAAGTAGTGATGCTGGTTGCAAAATACACTGCTCAAAAAAAAAAGAAATGAATGGAACACTTTAAACACACATCAGAACTTGATCAACGAATCATTCAAGTTGAAAATCTTTACTGATGTACATTGTATAATTTGTGGAGAACAAAATGACATAACAACGTCAGTTGATTCAAAATAACACCGAAATACTAAGTAAAAGTTGAAATCACATGTTGATCAAACTTGCATGAAATATATCATGGCAACTCATGATGTGACTCAGTAGTTCCCACGTGCCTGTAAGTATTCCCAACAGTGTCTGGGCATGCTCCTGATGAGTCGGTGAATGGTGTCCCGGGGGATCTCCTCCCAGACCTGGATCAGGGCATCAGTGAGTTCCTGGACGTCGAATCTACCCATAAGTAACGTCCCATAGGTGATCAGTTGGATTTAGGTTAGGGGGAGGAGAGGGCATCAATGCTTTCGTCATCTAGGAACTGCCTACACTCTCTGGGTCACATGAGGTCGGAACCCAGGGCCCACTGCACCAGAGTAAGGTCTAACAATCGCTCTGAGGATTTCATCCCAGTACCTAACAGCAGTCAGGGTACTGTTGGCTATGACATGGAGGTCAATGCAATCCTCCAAGCATATGGCTCCTCTGACAATCACTGACCCACTGCAAAACCGGTCATGCTGGATGATGTTACAGGCAGCATAGTGTTCACCAAAGCGTCTCCCAACTGTCTCACGCCTGTCACATGTACTCAGTGGGATATGCTGGGAGACACAGCAAACCTTTTTGCGACTGCACATATGGATGTGCAGCCCTGGAGGTGCTAGAGTACCTGTAGGTACTGCCTCGTGTTACCAGCAGTGACGAGGACACTGGCAGAAGTAAAAATCAGTCAGGAAGGATAAGGAGAGAGCAACTGTCTGTGGCCACCACAGGCAAAACCATTCCCTCTTTGGGGGTTCTCTTTCTTTTGCCTCTCCATTGCACCTGCTGTCTATTTCATTTGCACTGAAGCAGGTGAAACTGATTCACAATCACTCACGCTTCCTAAATGGACTGATTGACATCCCTGAAGTTTAACTGAGTTGGTGTTATACTGTCACCAAGTGTTCCCCTTATTATTTTGAGCAGTATATTTACTGTGGCCAGCTCCACCAGAGAAAAACTCAAGCTGTGACTTGTTTAGATGCACAGATAAACATACAGTGTATTTATTAGACACATATTTCACTGTAAATCTGGCTTTCAGTGTGACTGAATGACTTCCAGCCTATAGACAACATTCACCCCAATTACTACACAGCATCGTCAGAAATACAGTACCATTTATACATACGTCCAGGAAAGTACCTGAAGTAGAGCAGTTGGCATTACTGCAACGGCATCTCCCTATGATAGAACAAGTTTCTACAGGTTCCCTGTGCTCAGCAGTACAGGGCAAATCACAGTACATATTAGGTCAGTCGTATCCTGTGAGCTTTTTTTTTTTTTCATCTACTTTTACTTTTGGTTTTCATGTTAAGTCACCTTTACCAGCAAAAAATCAGGAAGAATCTTTGCAGTTTGCAGCTGCTCCAACAGTCGTGGCAAACTACAACTTTGGAAAGAAACTGAATGCAAAGTACACAATCCTTCATGAAGAGTATTTCTGTTTCCTTGGTGACCAAGATACCCCAGAGGTGGATTAAGCGTATTATAATTGTTATGGATTAATTCATATTATTATTAAAGTAATTTTGACCCTCGTGTGAGTGACCTGTAGTTGACAGTTTTGTTGCTCATCACAATTGATTGATTATGCTATCGCTAGCACAGTAACTTTTGCTTGGTCAATGAAAATCGCCCATATAAGTGTAGTCTTGATTAGAAAATGAGCAAATTTGACCTTCAGTCAACCACATTTCTAAAATATAAGAATCTAAACTAAAATGTTGTTGTCACACAGCCAGCAGCAGTACAAAAATGTCAAGTAAATGGCTGCATCGACAGTGCAGAGGAAAACACCAGAGAACAGGGTGCATTTACCATTAATTTCCTCTTACTTCTGACAGTGGATGTGGTTGGGATGCTAGTAAGGGAGGCTGTCCTTGTGTCAGCAGAACCAGTTACATTCACATTTAGGGCATTTAGCAGATGCTTTTTGTCCAAAGTGACTTACAAATTCTTTCACATTCATAAATTGATGGCAGAGGCTACCATGCAAGTTGCCAACTGCTCATCAGGAGCAATTTGGGGTTCAGTATCTTGCTCAAGGACACTTTGACATACAGCTAGGGGGAGCCAGGATCCAATTACTAGACGACCAGCTCTGCCTCCTGAGCCGCCCCTCAGTTCTCCACTGGATCATTGTGGAGCCTTTGCAAATTTAAGTGGGGTTTAGGGGGCCAGTGAAAGATAAAACAGTCTATTACTTAATAGCAAATAAAGACCAATGTAAATAAAAACCAGACTGAGATTAGAGGAACAGAAAATCTCATCTTGTATTATGAATTGAGAAAGGACAAACATGTATACAGCTGAACAATTTCTAAATGTACAGTACATGTTATACTCCTGTTTATACTTTGCTCCGATCAACCGTCTGCTGTTTTGTTTCTGCTGTGTATGAATCAAGACATGCTGGCCCCGCCCATCAAACAGAAGGCAAGGTTTAAGATCAAAGATGCCAAGTGTCACCTAAGGCCTCGCAACAAAGAGAAACACAGAGATTCATCCAAGCAGAACCCACAAGGTGAATAACTTCTACATTTTGAGCTGTTCTGGATCACCAACATGTTGGTTCAGAGTTTAGTCAGCCTCAGTTTACATACAATCTATACTTCCCAACTGCCATAAAACCGCACCTATATTTAGATTACATTCTTATAACAAGTTATTCTCAATCTTCCATCAAATGACTATCATTGTTATTTTTTGTTTTACCGGGCAGGAGGTCAGTTCCCCTGCACTGACGACTGCCAGGTGACTTTTGTCAACCTCAAGTGTGACTCATCTAAGAAGCGCAGAAGAGGACGCAAATCTCCTTCCAAAGAGGTTTCCCACATCACAGCTGAGTTTGAGATGGAGATGAAGGAGGAGGAAGCCTCAGGTGTGATGTTCTTTCTTACCTTTTAATAAACATACATACAGTGCAAAACCAATTTAGAGAATCACCTGCATACTGTATATACAGTATGCAGGTGAGTTCTTACATTGAAAAAAAACATCAAAGAGACATGATCAGGATTTTGTCTTTAAAGAAAAATAAGCACGAACGTATTCAGAAATAAAATTAACCAATGACAGTATGACATTGTCTTCATGACATTGTCTTCAAAATAAGAGCTTTACATTGCACCCTATTGGAGGTTAGATTTGATTTGATTTGATTTGAATGTGTCTTTAATGGAGTTTGTCAATGGTCATTTCTTGCCTCAGACTCATGTAACGTGGACTGTGTGCGGGAGAAGATGAAGCAGAAGCTGCAGAGCGCCATGCGGACGCTCAGGAAGTCTATCAACAAACAGCAATTCTACATCCAGTTCTCTGGGACGGAGTACGAGGTGGCCCAAAAACCGTCCAGAGTACCGGAGGGTGCCGAGGCCTGCAGCACGGGACAAGTCCTCAGAGAAGGAAAGTGTGGTAAGTCTTGCTCAATATCAGCTGGTTTCATGATGCTGGTGTCCTGTCATACTGTCATAATGAGGAGCTACAGAAAGTATTCAGTCAGTACTCACCTGTGCGGTCCTCCTCAGTAAGCTGTGGTGTGGGGACGTTCTACAGCGGGGAGCAGGAGCAGTGTGTCCAGTGTCCCCCCGGTACCTACCAGGACACGGCAGGTCAGCTGTCCTGTGAGCCGTGTCCCAGCATTGAAGGACAGGGCATCGCTGGCGCCAAAAACGTGTCACAGTGTGGAGGTAATTCACCACCACATCATTAGAGTCATTTCAGAAGCCCCAGTGCTTGTACACTTCCTCAACAGTACTGAAATCATCTCTGTATTATCCATATTAATACACAGGAGCTGGTGTGAATGAAGGATTTACAGTCCATTAGAGTACCTTACACATTTCGCCTGGCTGCCAATCACCTGTAGACTTTCCCTACATTTGATCTGTTAGAATTCCTGCCGGTGTGTCTGTATGTCTTCTGTACACTGGTGACACATAAATCCAATATGCCAGTCCCAAGTCCAAATATCTGGCATTGGCACCGCCTTGTGGTCATAAAGTGAACTGAATGGGAGTAACAGCCACAAGAGAGCAACAGACCAGTGTTGTATTTGGTTAATAAGCTGTTTGGGGAGAGATTAGGAAGAAATCTACCAATTGATCCTACACTGAGAATCACTTTTACACTGTGTAATTGTAATTAATGTCTAGCAGCTTCTAAATCAAGCTACAAATACAGATAAATTAAGAGAAAAAAACAAATTTTGTACTTGCCACAGGTCAGTGTCCAGCAGGCCATTTCTCTGCTGATGGATTCCGCCCATGTCAGATCTGTCCGCTGGGCTCATACCAGCCAGAACCAGGCCGGGTCCTCTGCTTTACCTGTGGAGGAGGTCTCATGACCAAGTATGAAGCATCAGTGTCCTTCAGAGACTGTGAAGCCAAAGGTGAGGCTTTGTGACAGGGTATATCACTTTACGTTTATAGTATGTTTGTTTCCACTGTACTTGTTCATAGTTGCTACCACCAGGCAAGGTGCCAGGATTTCAGTTTTCTATATTAATAACATATTCCTTTTTTGACAGTTTTTAGTCTTGCTAAAACAAAGATATGCTGATATCCTGTGAAAGCCAGCTAGCGCCTCTCACTGATTATGTCACTATTTAACTCTTTTTCTGAAACATGTTCATGCCCAGATTAATATATCTAACTGCAACAGTTTATATTTATTCTGAGCAGCACATGCAAGCTCACATCATTTTTTTTTTTTACTTGTAGATTATCAGACTGATAATCGATTAAATTGATTGCAGGGAGAGAGAGAGAGAAAGAGAGAGAGAGAGAGAGAGAGAGAGAGAGAGAGAGAGAGAAAGAGAGAGAGAGAGAGAGACTGCTGGATGAGCTAGGTTGATTTATTGCAAGACAGAGAGCAAAGTGTCATAACGTAGGAAACTGGACTTGAAGACCTTTCACCTGTCCAAGTGGCTTCTTCAGTTCTAACTAACTGGAGGGGAAGTGCAGGCAAGTTGTTAAGGTCACATGTGAACTATGAGTTTCCGAATCGTTCGGGCCACTTGTGAGTCGTTGACCCATCAGGAATTCATGTGGGGCCCTGGGGTGAGGTGGGGAGGAATCACAGGACAGCATTGTAGGTGGTCTAGAGATGCTTTCAATGCATCAAAATCCCTTTTTAGATAGAAAAGGCAGCACATTTGCTCCAAGGTAAGGGCGGCAATGTGCCGGCCTGTCTTTCTAAAACCGAGGTGTAATATTCCTCCTTTTCCAGAAGCCGCCTCTGAGGTAGGCGTAAACATGTGACGTGATGTGAAGCTCGAAGCTGGGCTGCGAACAGACACCTCCGCCCATCTCACCCACGGGCCGGCACATTTCCGCCTCGTTTATAGATTGGCGGCTTGGTGCTCTGTCTAAAAAGGGCTATAGAGACAGTAAAGTCAGGAAGGGATCCTCTTGCCTACTTTGTTTTCTAACTTTTTCTGGAGAAAAGTTGCATAATAAGAAATAACTATGTTGCAAGAGAGGGTGTGAGACCCCTCAGAAAGAAATGAAGGAAAAATGATGCAGCACTAGGCCTACATTCTGCAGAGTGGAGGCACGAGGAGGAGCGAGTGTGACAGGGGGCATATGCCAGTGAAGTTGGAAGTTCTCGCACCAGTATGAGCTGAGGATTTTGGAAATTCCTTCTTCTTGGGGGCTGTTTAATCCGTTTTTAGCGGCAAAATGAATGAAGCAGAGTCCTTCAAGTGAGTGCAGGGATGAGTGACAAACATCAGGCTTGATTGTGCACGTTCATCTCTGTGTCTGGGTTGGGTTGCCAGACACCAAGACCCACAGAGAAACTGAGAAAATTCACAATTTATTTGCATTCGTATGAAATTGGGATATTAGTAGGACAAATAACCAAATAGGAGCATAGTGGGAGTATGGTTTAAAGATTTAGAAAATAAAACATATACTGGTCAGAGGGTGGGCCAATTGTACAAGTGAGTGGGCCAAGACCCATTGGGCCCACTCGCAATGCTGCACCTGGTTATTACATACATCATTTAATCAGCACTGTGGCGTTTATTGCCACATCCAACACAACATATATTTTAGCTGAGCTCACAACAACTGTAAAAAAAATATGTTCTGAATGAATGCATCCTAAATAACTTAAGCCCCTGACTTTTTCTTGTATGGCTCTATGTTAACATTATTGGTTTTGTGTGAAATGTCTCAAAATGGATTGCCATGAGATTTGGTTCAGTTTTCCATTGTGCTCAGAGGATGCTCAATGATTTTTTTGTGATCCCTGACTTTTCAGATAGTGATACAAACAGGTCAATAGTAGTAGATGTCGTCAGTTAATTCTGTATGTTGATGTATTGCCCTTCAGGGATGAATAACAGTTACTTTTGTGATCCCTTGACTTGTCATCTAGCACCACCATCAGGTCAACATGTTTATTTGCCCAATACCTATTCTTACAAAATCCCATCTATCTCAGCTGTATACTGTGTTTGGTGCTACTTAGCTAATTTTAGCATGCTAACACGCTGAGCTAATATGGTGAACACAATAAACATTTTACCCTTTGAACCTCAGCATGAAAACATTGTCATTCTGAGCTTTAGCTTGCTGATGTAAGAAGTTAGTCCACAGTGCCACCATGCCAGTACACACTTACAGAGCTGTTAGTATGACTGTTAACTGTTTGTCTTGTTGAACATTCTGTAAACTGCTTGCTTTATGTTATTAACATTATTTTTATGTCCCACTTTAATTTTCTGTATGTTTATACTGACATTTGCAATGAAGCAAGTCATTTGTAAGCAACTTCATTGCTAAGGCTGTTACAAAGGAGTGCGTAGATGTGTATGAGATGATAAGTCATCTTTACAGGGTTTACTGCTTTGTTTATCTGCCTGTTTTTGAATTAATTAAATCACAGCCGTGTCATGTATTTTGTAGATGATCTGCTGTTTATGTGTTTATCTGCATTTATCCTGGATCTCTTCTGTTCCTCCTCAGTGCACTGTGCTCCTGGACATTACTACAACTCCAGCACCCACCGCTGTATCCGCTGCCCAGCAGGAACCTACCAGTCTGAGTTTGGACAGAACTACTGCATCACCTGCCCAGGGAACACCACCACTGACTTTGATGGTGCCACCAATGTGTCCCACTGCAAAAGTAATGCTCCTCAACTGTTGCCAGACATTGCCGCTGTTGTATTGAAACGATTTACATTGCAAATTGCTTATATTTATTGTGTCCTCAGACCAGCTGTGTGGAGGTGAGCTGGGAGAATACACAGGCTACATTGAGTCTCCGAACTACCCAGGGGATTATCCATCCAATGTGGACTGTGTCTGGACCATCAACCCACCACACAAGAGGCGGATTCTCATTGTGGTACCAGAAATCTACCTCCCCATCGAGGATGAGTGTGGTGACGTGCTCGTCATGAGGAAGAGTGGTAAGAAATCATTTACTTCAGAGTCATATCACTTCTGGTAAAAAAATTTTATCTGAGGACAACTGATTAGACATGATTTATGGTCTGTATCTTGATGAATAAGAATTTTGCATTACCAACATTACAAAACTCAAAATGTGACTGTTACAGGTGATTGTTAAGTATCCTGGCATCTGCCATTAGTTTTTCCTAACCTACAGAAGAAAAATATACTGTGTTCTTATGTTGCCATCAGGTTTGAATGTTGAAGGTTAACCTCTACTATACATCAACAAGACATTTTATCTCTTTGTTTTCCCACAACAGTCCTTTGCTACACATTATTAACCATGTGATAATGACACAAATGATGCTGTTGCAACACACATGATTTTTTTCTCCAAATGGCAGTGTACAGTTCAACTCAAGGGTAATTTAATTGTTTATTCAGGAGCCTTGGACGTATCAATGTTTTTTCTTGGACCTTAGGTTCCAAGCACCTCAAGGACTTCTCATCTATGTTAGCCGAAAGGTTGAGCTTGACAGCTCATTCTTAATGTTGTAAACAGCAGCTGACAAATCAATCTTAGCTCATAAAGATGAACTCTGGTGTGATTTCTTCATTTTCACCAGGATTTGAGAAAACATTCTAACTTTTAGACAGACTGCTACTTATCTTGGAACAAATTACTAGCTTCAGTTTGGTTGAGGGCCCAGACACACCAAATCGTCAACAAATAACTACCAATAATGAAGCATAACAATTAGGGCTGTCAGTTTAACGCGGTGATTAGATTAATTAATTACACTGCAAATTAGCACGTTATAAAAATTAACGCAATTAATTCTGAGATTCTGAGTAGCAATTCAGTGCGCGAGCATTTTAAATTTGGCCCATTGAATGATTCGTAGGCTATTGGCAGTGGCACGTCACTGTAGCACTAGCATCTAGGAACTAGCGAAGCTGAAATAGGGACACTCAGATCCACGAACCTGTCTCGCGCTGTGAGGAGGCAGAATCGCGACACAACTTCCAGTCCAGATCAGCCCTATGAGCTGTAACCACATTAACACCGCAGCGGTCGATCGCCAATTCTCCGCCGTTGTTCGTTCACACAGAGCGAAACATCGCTGTAAAGACGAACCGCTGTGTAATTCACACAGAAAGCCGGCGCTGCGGCTCCTAAAGAGACGTGACGGTACACGTCATGATGATGACGTGTGTGTGTTTAAGGGGTTTCCTCGGTGTCTCCCCTGTCAATCAAAACCGACTGAGGCTGTCTTCCTGGGTAAAGTTCACTGAAGTCTCGGTCCGGAGGGCTGACCGTCGCGGAGATTTTTTTTCCATCAGAAACACTCGGTGAGGTAAAGTTTATTGACGGTGACAGACGTATGGCAGAAATGTGACGAGGGGTCTGTAGGACGGGCGGGAGGAAGGACGCTTCTCCACGTACAGCTGTGGTATTTTTAGCTTGTTGCCAAAGACAGTTACAGTTACTACGTTATCTTAGTTTGGTTCTGTAACGTTGTTTTGTGGGACATTTCTCTGTAATAAGTTGAGTGAAGGATCTGTGCAGTTAACAGACCATCAGATAGAAACGCCCTCCACAATACTGCACATCTGATACTATCAGACAAGTATCATATACATAAGTTATTGAAATGTTACATAAATAAAAAAATGTTTAATTTAGAAAGAAAAAAAAACGAGGTTTGTATTGAACTGTGGGTCAAAAATCGTGATACAAACCGAATTGTGAGTTTGGTGTATCGTTACAGCCCGAGTCGCTAGTCAAAGCAGGGTGACAACAGACATGGACGCGACTCAGGGGAGCCAGGCAAGCACATCGTTGCTAAGGCCTTTGAATGACAAGTTCTTCTCTTCTTAGTGTATTGTATTGATTAGTCATGCAATACAATTTTGTAATGTCCTAGAATTCGAACTCTTTATTTGTGTACCTTTAGCAGATATGAGATTAAAATGCGATTAATTAGATTAATTAATTACAAATCCTGTAATTAATTAGATTAATTTTTTAATCGCCTGACAGCCCTAGTTAAATGTTAAATCTAAATCTAATTGTTAAATCTAAATCTAATTGTTAAATCTAAATCTGAATGTTAAATTGAAATCTAAATGTTAAATCTAAATCTAAATGTTAAATTGAAATCTAAATGTTAAATCGAAATCTATATGTTAAATCGAAATCTAAATATTAAACGTCAAATCTAAATGTTAAATCTAAATCTAAATGTTAAATCTAGATGTTAAATTTAAATCTAAATGTTAAATCTAAGTCTAAATGTTGAATCTAAATCTAAATGTTAATCTAAATATCAATATTAAATGTTAAATCTAAATGTCACAGGTGAAACTAAATATTTAGCTAATATGCAAATTCACATTGCCTGTCAACCAAAGGAGCAAAATAAAAGCTCATTGACGCGAACGAGAGTTATCTGCAATCTGCTTTGGGTAGTCAGTTGGAGTGATTGCGCTGCACTGTCATGTCTCCTCACTGTGCTCTTATGTTGCCAGCCAGCATGTCTATGTACTATTCTGACATGTTTGTCCTCTTCCTCCAGCCCACCCTACCTCCATCACTACCTATGAGACATGTCAGACCTATGAGCGACCGATTGCCTTCACATCTCGCTCTCGCAAGCTCTGGATTCAATTCAAGTCCAACGAGGGCAATAGTGGCAAAGGCTTCCAAGTTCCATATGTCACTTATGATGGTGAGTCACCCTGAACACAATTCAGACAGTTGAGTTGGATCTAATATCATGTACAGGTTGCCTTTAGTGAGCTTCTGATGTTTTAAATAAAAAAAAAACCTGTGTTGTTACTGCTTTATATGCTGAATCTTACTTTCACCCAACAAGACTCTATACTGTACTTAACTGTACTGTGTATTGCGGTCTCATTATTGTGTTCCAGAGGATTACCAGCAGCTGATAGAAGACATAGTGCGAGATGGGAGGCTGTATGCCTCTGAGAACCACCAGGAGATACTGAAGGTACTGATGAATACAGTGCAGTACCAGACCTATATTCACATGATGCTTTGACTTTAAGGGAATTGCATTCACTGTTACTGCAAATAAAGGTTGAAAAAAGTTTTAATTTCCCTCACCTATGATTGGTAAAGTGAGATAATGCTCTTTGTCTATGTTTCCCCTCTACAGGACAAGAAGCTTATAAAGGCCCTGTTTGACGTGCTGGCCCATCCTCAGAACTACTTCAGGTACACAGCACAGGAGTCCAAAGAGATGTTCCCTCGCTCCTTCATCAAGCTGCTGCGCTCCAAAGTCACCAGGTTCCTTCGGCCGTACAAATAGACAGGATCCCCCTTCTGGCCTGTTCAAGACCCCCGTCATCCTGCATCATTCCAGATCCAGCAACCTAAATGTCCTCCCCCTCTACTTTCCCCCCAACTTCCCTCTTTATTTCCTGCATTTGTCACATGCTGCCTTTCCTCATCTGTGACCCCTTACCTTCAGTTGGTGCAGCTTTTTGTATAAGGTTTGGCCGATATGGGTTTTTTGAAAATGTAGCAGAGGATTTCTGATATATATATATATTGTGTGTATATGTTGTTTCTTTAAATTTGACAAGATTTGAGTATTATTTCTCAGTTTGGCATCGTAACATGTAGCGCCCCCCTAAAGCAGGGTTACCTGACTGCTATGTCAGTGAAGGTGCAATATCTGTCAGTATTGTCAGTAAGTCAAAAATACAACATTAAAGGCCTGCAGAGACATGGTCAGACACAGCACAGCAGATCTTCATGTACTTTGTTTTAGGTCAATTTCAGTAACAAGCAGCTATATCATTATCACAATAGATGTTATTAATTCGTTGTCACTGAGAAGAACAACAAGAATATCAAAATATAGAGCAACTGATTGGTCGATGTAATGTATTTAATTGAAGGAAAACCTAGCTATTATGGTAGCTAGTAAAATTTGGTTATTGACCAACATTTAAAATCAGTGCATGTTGCAAATAAAATTCTTTTTGCATATTGTACATACCTGTTATGTAGCTGTAGTCACAGAAATAATCTATATCTGCTCAGTAGTGTACTTCAGTAACTGTTTTATAACAGATTACATGTTAAAGTGAAGTGTCCTTTTGGCTTGTATCGTTTGCAAAGAGTTGTATTAAGCTTGAAAGCTAAAAACAGCGCCAACCATAGTTTTGGTTTTTGTTCATTGTATGCCTTTATTTGATCCGACCAGTAGAAAGATGACAGGAAACGAGGGAGAGATAGATGCAACAAATGTCCCCATCCAGGGTCTTTTACAGTTTGTGGTTACCATCTCAACCACTAAGCCGCAATGACTTCAGTGTGGGCACACAACCTAGCAACCAAATAGATCACATAAATCTTTCTAGTGTGTTATATGCATTAAATGAATTTTTTACTATTTTGGTAGAAACACAGATTGTCCCCCCTCTCACATATCTATGTTAAATATAAAAAGTAAAAAAGTAAATACAGAATGTTGTGGTTTTACTGGAGGCTATATGCTGGCTGCAGACCAGGACGTGTCCATCCTGGTCCTTGTAAAAGTTGTTGACTCTTTTGTACCTTTGGACAGAACTAGACTGACTGTCTCCTCTTGCTTCCAGTCAGTATGATAAGCTTAGTGAAGTGGTGTAATCATCATAACTCTCATTAAGAAAGCGAATTTCACAAAATGTTGAACTATTCCTATTTAAATGTTTTATTAATAATCTGTAAAGCATGAGAAAATCCGTAATTATGCATTTCCAAAGTAATTTTGATAACGTATTATTGGAACCACCAGTCAGCAAACTAATATATCGGTCAAACCCTATTTCTGCACTCCACATCTTCTTGTTCTCCCAACCATTCCTCAATTTCTGCAACTTTATTAACACGTTTTTTTCTGCATTCTTTCTTTCACTTCCTCTTTCCCTCATTTTATTTTACTCTGCTTTGTTTTCTGTGTTGTTGTTTTGTTTATGTAATATTTATACTCAACATGTCAGAACTTGCAGAAGCCCACATCACAGATGTTTTAGATGCAACGTACATACAGATGTGTAAGACGTGTGTGTTTGTGTGGACATACACAGCACAGCATGATGTGTTATGATGCATTGGCCCACACAGTGTACGTGGATGTGTCCTAAACTTCTTTATTGGCCTAGATGTGCACGAGCCAGAGATGAGAAAAAGACTGGTGCACTTAAAACACACTTAAACAAGGAAAATGATTTAAATGAAATGTTAAAGTGGAGAAATCTTAACCATTCCACTTTAGAGTGCTTTATCCATCGGAGCACAGGGAAAGATTATCTGGGGTGAATCAGGACGACTATATTGTAATTTTTTTAAATAATTAAAAAAAGATATATAACAAGATGAGATAAACTACCTGCAAGTAACGAATTGTTACTTTAGAGAGAAATGGATGTGATGTAACTAATATTTGGAACTTTAATTGCACTTGAATTTTATAGTTACGTATTTGTTACCTTTTTTTGTGTTGTTTTGAAATGTGCCACATGTGGTAGTGATGAGAGAGAAAGACAAATGTGTCTCCTGTTACTGCTCCCACTCTGTAACTTGCAGTTACCCCCAAATCTCTCAGTTACAGTAGCTTCAAGTCCCATTCACTCACCCTGTGAGTAAACATTTCGGTTGAAGCCTCAACATCTCAACAGTGGAGACTGTGTGTTAAACTAAAGTGCACAGAGGGAAGACAGTTTAAGCATTGGATCACTCTAACTTGCTAGCACCACTACAGTTAGTCTGTGTCTTCACTGCCCCATCCTGCTTCATCCTGCAAACATGTCCTATAGCTGCCAGAGAGAAGAAGCTTCACCATAAACGCTTCTTGTATGATGGCATTATACATACATACTACTACAGTATATGCCTGTTTCTAAAAAAAAAACTACTTAAAATATATGCATTCACACAGATGCAATCTCTTTCCATTAAATAGGAAGTATAGTGTGTATACTATGCTTTTCTTTTATAACCCAGCTAGATGTTTCTGTGTCATTCCCATTGGTACTAATACATCTATGAAATCCTATATCGCATATTGAAGATGGACTCTATATGTGCACAATGCGAGTGGAGTTGTAAAACATGTATGGTGTGACTGGAGTGTTGATCTGGAGGTGAATGTAGTGGCAGGGATACAGTCGGAATAAGAGACATCTCCTATCTGAGTGTCTGTGTGTCTGTAGCACTTACAGCTTCAACTGTAAGCCAGTGAACTTTATCTGTGTGTGTTTTTGTTCATAAAGAAGCTTTCCCAGATGGATGATAACAAATGCATATGCAATATCCATTATTGGTGTTAACATTGCTCTGGAAGCTTACCTCCTGTTCCCAGAGTCATTCATGTAAAGAGTCTTTGTGCTGAGCACAAGGAAGATGAGGGAATGTCAGTGCTAATTTTAGAGCTTATCAAAGCTCTGATTGATTTGATTGAATGATTACAAATTTAAGGACCAGGCTGGAGATTCTGCATGTTTTAGTCCAATTCAAATTATATTGCATAGAATTTTCCAAAGATTAAGGTTTGAGGTTTGCTACCTTCCAGAAAGAGACTGGTTTCTGTTCATTTTAGTACATTGTAAACATCAATGTGCGGAGACTTGCACAATGGCTTAAACAATATTCACTGTCTTACTGTGAGGATTGATACCACTCTCATGTCTCTACAGTAGATATGTAGCTAAAGCCAGCAGCTGATTAGCTTAGCTTCCATTTTTTTTGTTAGGCAGCGACCTCTAGTTGCCGTAGTAAGTATTATGGCAGCAAAGCAGGAAGTCCGGTGACATAGTATATAGAGTGGCAAAGTCCATATAGGGAGGAGGTTGGGTGATGGTACGGTTAGACAAGCACAGGACCCTCCCCCAGGAGGCTGCCGCTCATGTCCAGAAACCAAACCAGAAACCAAAAGTCAATGGTGAGTTATTTGAGGTTACTAACATACCTATGTTACTTTAATTACATCACCGATGTAGTTATTTTTACCCAGACCAACACTGTTTTCCTAAAGTAAGTAGTTGTGTTGCCTATACCTAACTGCTGTACTTGTACTAAGTACTACTTGTACACTGCAACAGTCACGTTACTTTATGAGTCACTGGCAGGTCATCTATTCAGTTGTATAGTTATGAGGATATGTTGCTAAAACTCACTTATTAACATGTATCTAGATTGTTTATTCCATACAAAAAATATATTAATTAGTCAGCTTTAGAGATGCTGATCGATGTATTTACCATACATACATAAGAGTGGTATTAAACTTAGTGTATATTTTACAAAATGTCAAACTTCCTTTATTATGAATGAACCATAACGGTAAACAATACGTTCTTTCTTTAAGTGTGTTAAAATGTTTTAGTGCTGTAAGAAATCTGTGAGCAGGGAACACATTGCAAGCTCTCCTCGCAGTTTCTTGGGAGGTACTGAAATCTGAAAATGAGAAATGTTTTAATTTGACTCTAGAGCAGCAACTTTTTAAACAAATCCCACAGCCAATATAAATTCACACCTCAAAGCTTGATATAAGACAAAACCTCTGCACTTTCTTTTACTTTTGTCATGTCAGTATGTATTATAGCATAAGGATCATTTTCGAAAATGTATCCAGAACCTCCACTGAATTCCCAATAGTAGCTCTGTGTTATGGTTTTATCATCCCAGTTGACAAAAAAAGATTTAATTCATTTTTGACTTCTGATCTGATGTTCCAACAGTCCTCGGCCTGATGCTTCTCAGCATCTAATATTCTGAATCTGGGATGTTGGAATATTCTTGAAGATACCACCTCTACAAGCTGTCTGCATCTTGATTTTTATAGCGTACTGAAATAAAACCAGAACGGCTAGAAGGAAGGAAATCCATCGAAAACTTGTCTTTTGGTAAACGGTCTGCAGTCAAGAAAAGCATTTGGAAATAGTGATCTCCAGCAGGCAAACCGCAGGTATGGTCCTTTATAGTGCTGATCTGGTCAACGTTAAGGGTTTTCTTTCGTAACAAACTTTTAAATAGTTGAGGAAACCAAAAATGAAATGGCAAATAATTTAAAAGGAATTTTTTACAGACATTGGCTGATAATCACCCTTAAAAATCGAATCTTAAACCCAATTGTCAGTGAGGTCACTGGGTCATTAGATAGGTTCCCAAACTAAAAGCATTATGTTATTAGTTATCGTTCCAAATGGCTGCCACACAGACATGTCACGGTACGGCCTACTTCCTGTTTGAGATGGGCACTGTGTTATGAAAAAAAATGATATGAAATGCTCTAAAATTTATAAATGACTGTTTTGTTTTCCTGAGAATGTATTCTATTGTGAATGGGTGTGTGTGTTTGAGAGAGAGATTGTAAGAATGAATGTGTGCAGTAAGTGTGAGTGTTTCTGTGTTTGTCTGTTTGTTTGTGTGTGTGTGTGTGTGTGTGTGTGTGTGTGTGTGTGTGTTGTGTGTGTGTGTGTGTGTGTGTGTGTGTGCAGCGCGCGCGCGTGTGCGTGTGCGTGTGTGTGAGTAAGCATTGAATTTTTGTGCCGGGTGCCTGTGATAGAGAAAGAGACTGTGTATGTATGTACTTTAGTCCAATTTGTAGAGGAATAATTTTAACGTTTGTGTTAGTCGGTTGTACCCAAAGAGAGAAACTGTAACGCAGTGTGTGCCATTGTTTGGTCCATGAAACTCCAGTACTGAACAAATTAAATAAAACAGTAGCAGAAAACAGACTCAAGTCGTCTCTTTTTGTGCGTATGTGTCGAATCTTCTCATCCACAATGAAAGAGCCACAGAGGAGCCCTTGAAGCAGCTCGTATCTGCTCATTACATCTCCTACCTTTCCTCAGATATGGCTCTATGTGCATGTGAAGTACGCATTTCGGAAAAGCTGACACTGCTAATATTGCTGTTATCTTCTTCTGTAATCTGTGCAGCAGATCTGGACGCTATGCCAGAAACATTCATCATCATCATCAGCACTGGCAGGGTTTTTCTTTTACACAAATGTTTCGCTCTCTTTGCTTCACATAGAAGTAGATGAGAGGTGAGCTACACTTTTTGAACAAATCTACACTCTTCCAGTGAACACCCCAGCTGCCACCCTCAGTAACACTAGCTACTTCAGTAAAGCTTATGAGCAAAAATCCTGTGGATTATAACCACACCATACAGTTTACTATATGTTTGTCGTCTTATATTTGCAGGCTGCAGAGGATTCATGTTTAAAGACCCCATCCAGTCAAAAATGTGTTTTTCTTCTTGTATCTACTACTGAATGTTTGAGGTTCCCTGTGTAGAATGATGTGTGTTTAGAGTTTGACACGAGAAGGCTGTTTTCAGACTCTTTGCTGTGTACATTTTCTGCAAACTCATTGAAAATCTGATTTTCAGATTTAAAGAGGCAAGGCTACGAGCATGATTTGTGACATCACAACTAGCTTGTTGACAGTAAAGATAACCTTGGACTTTTGAACGTATTGAACTGGGGACATGCATCTCACTGTTTGAATTCTCACTGACTCAAAATAGAATACTATAGATTTCACACTAAAAGGTGAAATATTTGCTTGTCTCTTTCCAGTTTTTCTCATGTGTCTGAACAAAATCAGCCATTTGCTTTTGTTTGTTCTGCACAGAATAATATAATCCATCGCAGCATGACACTGTTATTTGGTATAGACAAATTTCCTTTACATGTCACCTTACAACTTTGTAAGGTGATATATCCATGTCCTCCTCCTATTATGTTTTTTTCCCCTCAGAACAGCAGTTTAGTATGACACTGTGAGGTTTACATTTTGACATACACAAAAGAATTACATGAGCTGTGAATTACAGAATAATTACAGAATAATTAGTGTAAATGTATTTACACACAGGCAAATGTCCTATTACTGACTGACAGGCTCCTTTGGTGATGGAGTTAACAGCATGTTTAGAATATTACTTTAAGTTCTTAGCTGCTCTGATGTTATTCATTAATCATATTTGACAGGCAGATCTGATATTTCCTACATGACTTTTCTAGGATGTCCAATCAGCAACCAGCAGCTGCAGGCAAATGTGACTGTGCCAGATGCTGAGATTACTTTCCCTGCACTATCTTGCTGCCTTCCTTCCATCAAATGCTCTGCTGAAAGTTCACTGGATATAAAGTGATAAAGAGGGAACATCGGCTGATTGGATAACAAAATGTGACAAAACATCTACTGTTTGGTTTAATTATTCCAGTGTATACAGTAGGGCTTGGCAATGACTCGATTACAAACCTTACAGAATGTACTATAAAAAGTGCCTGTGGCTGAATGCTATGTTAACTCTTCTGTCTATTGTCTCTAAGGGCAGAGAGTTCCAGAGCTAGTGCCAATGTATCACTTCACATTCGAAATTTCCCTCAGGAGCTGGTGGAGAGCAGAAACTGAGCCAAAACAAAGGTGAATATTGTACAGTTAAGATTTTGACACACATAATAAGGATGGTGCAAAATCTTACACTGGAAATATCATTAAATATCTGCTTTTGAAATGTAATGTCCGCTCATAGCAACAAAGCATTGTTTAGTTTGTTTTTTTGTAGCCACTCACAGTATTTGTTCTATACAACAATCAATTGACATCAGTTCTTAAATTACTTTGGGCCACTGGACCTGTTACAATTTTCCTTCTTCAGGTTCTGTGTGAATGGTGTTCTTGTCTCCTCTCCCTCTGTGTGAATGGTGCACTTGTCTCCTCTGCATCTGTGTGAATGGTGTTCTTGTTTCTCCTTCCTCTGTATGGATGGTGAACTGGTGTCTTTTCATCTGTGTGAATGGTGTACTTGTCTCCTCTGCATCTGTGTGAATGTTGTTCTTGTCTCTTCATCTTCCCCACGTATAGTGTCCTTATCTCTTCACCTTTGGTACAAGTGGTTCCCCCTTGTCTCCTTTCCCTCCGTGTGCATGGTGTGTTTGTCTCTTCATCCTCCTTGTGAATGTTGTATCTCTACTCACTCTGTGTGACTGATGTCCTGATTTCCCTCAGGAGCTGGTGGAGAGCAGAAACTGAGCCAAAACAAAGGTGAATATTGTACAGTTAAGATTTTGACACACATAATAAGGATGGTGCAAAATCTTACACTGGAAATATCATTAAATATCTGCTTTTGAAATGTAATGTCCGCTCATAGCAACAAAGCATTGTTTAGTTTGTTTTTTTGTAGCCACTCACAGTATTTGTTCTATACAACAATCAATTGACATCAGTTCTTAAATTACTTTGGGCCACTGGACCTGTTACAATTTTCCTTCTTCAGGTTCTGTGTGAATGGTGTTCTTGTCTCCTCTCCCTCTGTGTGAATGGTGCACTTGTCTCCTCTGCATCTGTGTGAATGGTGTTCTTGTTTCTCCTTCCTCTGTATGGATGGTGAACTGGTGTCTTTTCATCTGTGTGAATGGTGTACTTGTCTCCTCTGCATCTGTGTGAATGTTGTTCTTGTCTCTTCATCTTCCCCACGTATAGTGTCCTTATCTCTTCACCTTTGGTACAAGTGGTTCCCCCTTGTCTCCTTTCCCTCCGTGTGCATGGTGTGTTTGTCTCTTCATCCTCCTTGTGAATGTTGTATCTCTACTCACTCTGTGTGACTGATGTCCTTGTCTCCTCTCCCTTGTGTAAATGGTGTCCTTGTCTCTTCATCCTTTATTTGAATAGTGTCCTTATCTCTTCTCTTTTGATGTGAGTGGTTACCCCTTGTTTCCTCTTCTTCTGTGTGAATGGTGTCTTTGTCTCTTCATCCTCCTTGTGATTTGTGTCCTTATTTGTGCTATCTCTGTGTAGTAGTGTTCTTGTCTCTTCTCCCTCTGTGTGAATAGTGTCCTGGTCTCTTTATCCTCTGTGTGAATAGTGTCCTTATCTGCTCTCCTGTGGTGTATGTGGTCCCCCTTGTCCCACCTATCCCTGTGTGAATGGTGTGCTTGCCTGATTTTGTCCTGTGTGAATGGCATCCCTGTGTCTCTTCTCCCTTTCTTTGAATTGTGTCCTTGTCTCTCCCTCTGTGTGAATGGTGTTCCTGTTTCTTCCCATCTGTGTGAATGGTGCTCTTGTTTCTTCTCATCTGTATGAATGGTGTACTTGTCTGCTCTCACTCTGTATGAATGGTGTACTTGTCTGCTCTCACTCTGTATGAATGGTGTACTTGTCTCCTCTCACTCTGTGTGAATGGTGTACTTGTCTCCTCTCACTCTGTATGAATGGTGTACTTGTGTCCTCTCACTCTGTGTGAATGGTGTACTTGTCTCCTCTCACTTTGTGTAAATGGTATCCTTGTCTCCTCTCACTCTGTATGAATGGTGTACTTGTCTCCTCTCACTCTGTGTGAATGGTGTGCTTGTCTCCTCTGTGTCTGTGTGAATGATGTTCTTGTCTCCTCTCCCTTGTGTACATGGTGTTGTTGTCTCTTCATCTTTTATGTGAATAGTGTCCATATCTCTTCTCTTTTGGTGTGAGTGGTTACACCTTGTTTCCTCTTCCTCTGTGTGAATGGTGTCCTCGTCTCCTCTTCATCTGTGTAAATGGTGTACTAGTCTCTTCTCATCTGTGTGAATGCTCTCCAAGTCTCCTCTCCCTCTGTAGGAATGGTTTCCTTGTCTCTTCATACTCCTTGTGATTAGTGTCCTTATTTGTGCTCCCTCTGTGTGAATGGCGTCCTGGTCTCTTCATCCTCTGTGTGAATAGTGTCCTTATCTGTCCTCCTTTGGTGTTTGTGGTCCCCCATTGTCTCATCTATCCCTGTGTGAATGATGTACTTTCCTGTTTTTGCTCTGTGTGAATGGCGTCCCCGTGTCTCTTCATCCTCTTTTTGAATAGTGTCCTGATGTGTTCTCCTGTGGTGTATGTGGTCCTGCACTGTCTCTTCTCCCTCTGTTCGAAACGTCTACTTGTGTTTTACCTCTTGTCTGTTTGTCTTTTCAGTTCTACGTGGTGAAGAGGAGGTTGTGTTGCTCAGATCTTACCTCCAATCAGACTAACACACACACGTCACGGAAGCACCTGCATTGTGTATGACTTTTTGGGATTAGGTTGCTGTTGAGTTAGAGGTTGTATGTGTCGCGCATAATAAAATACCATGTGTGAGTTAATGTAGCTGGAAGTTATTTGACATCCTATCAGATCATTCGTTCTTTATATAGGTTTACAGTACATCGTACCAAGTTATTGGACCCATTGCCTGTTTATTCTGTGCTGATGACACCTATTGCATGTCTGTCCATCCTGGAGGAGAGCACCCTCCTCTCCATTTTTCTTGAGGTTTCCTTAAATTTTTCCCAATTAAAGTTTTTCTTCCCCTTATACAAATCTCAGGTCTCAGGTTAGAGTATAGAGATTGTAAAGCTTTTAAATAAAACAGACTAATCAATAGCATAATCCAATCTGAAACTTTGAAGGTCAGGAAACAGTGTTGGTGTTTTGTGTCAGAATGAACTAGACTCTATCATTCTCTCAAATTAGGGGAGGAATTGAACAGATTTTACTTATGGATGGGACTCTTGTGAGGACGTGCAAACATTCACAACTTTTTTTCCTATTTTTATACCTTGTTACTATACATAGGGAGAAAGCACAGAGTGATCGATATCCAGTCGATTATAAATCATAAAGAACTTTCCAGTTATGGCCAGCAGATGGCGGACTCACTCCAACATGAGACTCTTTGAGTTTGCTGGTTATGGATGCATGAGTTTGAGCTCCAGATTGTGGTCTATTTGTTTAGCTCATTACCAGCCTAAATCCCAGTCCAATTACCTGCAGATAAACAGGAGCAGAGGTGGTGATATGCTGTAATGCTGTAATTTGACTGATTATCCGCAACTTTGCCAATAAATGATGGGGGGTGAATTCTTTTTTATTTTCATTTCAGCAAAAATTTAATTATTTAACAGACTGAGCTTAGTTATTAATAAGATACAATTTGTTGGTGTTTTTGTGTTCAATTTATCACTGAAAACGATTTAAGGGAACAAGATGAAGGGGCCTGAGATGTGAGGGAACTGATGAGGCCCACTGACATCTTTATTCATGGTCATGTCCTATCCTAACAATTTTTTTTTCTCAAATTATGACTCAAATGATGTCACTAGTATAAGATAATTCCACTTCCCCTTGGTCTCTCTCTAACAGGGACTTGGAGAAATTAGCTTCATGCCCGATATCATAAAATGTAAGAGAAGCAGGAGATTAATGCTATATTATAAAATAATTGTCACATGAAATGAATGTAGAAAAAAAGTAGCATTTATAGAAAATTACAATTTAAGGACTAAATGATGGACTTGAATTCTTTGCAGCAAATCAAATCAAAATGATACTTCTATTTATCAATTAGTTGATTTACAGCAAGCAACAGGAATTATCGTAATCCCATCATTTTCTTGATATGATTTTTTTTTTAAATCTTTACATGGTGAAATGACACAAGTGTTATCTTTCAGCAGCATTACCGTAAAGTCATGCACATTTCTGAATTTACCAGACTGGCCTTCTTTTTCTTAAACTTACCTTTACCTACTTAGTCATTGTATCTACAGTACTCATGATTACTTATCAATAATCTCCATGTTAATATTCTATTCAAGTACCAATAGTAATCCTACAATATAGTTCAATAAATATTTGATTTTGTCACCCAGTCCAAACATTTATGAAGTGCTTTTGAGAAGACTTCAACATATTGATACATCATTCTAAGTATATACAGAACAGTACATAAAGTATATCAAATAGCCTAACTTGACTGGACTTTAAGCAGCTTTAACATAAACATTATACATTCAAGTCCTTTTACTTACATTTTTCTGCTTATATGCTGCACTTTTACACAAGAGAACATTTGAAAGCAATACGTGCAACGTGTGCCTTGTTTTGACCTTAAGGTTTTGTCACTGGCTAATGAAGATGGATTTCTGCCTCATTTTATTGTTTTATTGAAGGCAGGACTGTAAACATGTTCTAACAGTATGTATGAACCCTAATCATTAATTAATTGTTTTATAATCTGAGCACGGTAGACACACGGTAGGCAATTAGGTGATCTTCCTAGTATCATTTTGGATCTTAACAATACTGTTTGTTTGATTTTGGCCGAAAGGTTTTAGGCTTGGCTCTCCATCTGAAGAAGTTTGGGCACCCTGACTTTAAATGATCATGTCGGACGATGAAAAAATGAAAAGAAAAAACATACTTGTTCAGTACAGAATGAATAAATGTGTGAAAGAGTAAAATCTGACATCTACTGTGAACCTTGTCCAATTTTTGTTTTCGGGGTCGTGGGTGGTGCAGAGGGGGAATGTAGGTGTAAAGGGCTCCTGACCTCACAAACCGCCGTGATTTCTGTCGCTGTGAATGAGCTGTGTGCAGCCGCGCAGCAGCTCTCGGTCCTCCCTCTCTCCCTCTCTCCTCATTGTAACGGGAAATACGGGGAGATAGAGAGAGAGGGGGGGGGGAGAGAGAGAGAGAGAGAGAGAGAGAGAGAGAGAGAGAGAGAGAGAGAGAGAGGGGAAACAGATCTCTCCACGACGCTCCACCGGTGCACCACGGGGTGCGCATTCAAACTGACCAGCGCGTCTCTGTCACAGCGCAGACAGCGTCCTCTCTCCACATCCATCACCGAGCAACCTCACCGCAGCAGACCACTGGTGCCGGTAGGTTCACTCCTCACTCTTCATCCCTTCATCTTCTTGGTGCATTTTATGCAGAGGTGTCTTGTTATGCATTATAGAGCAGAGCACAGATTTGCATTAAACCCGCGCCGGGGGGTGCGTATTCCCGGTTTAATGTCGGCTCCTGGACTCCTCACGTGAATATGCTGTTTTTTAACACATGTGATTTGGGGTTCTGTGGGTCGCTTGAGCAGTCTGGGTTTTGCTGAAGCCACGCGTTCACGTCCCCGAATATAACCCGTTCCAGCAGGGCTTGCGGGAACGCTTTAATGTTAGATCAGATTTCAGTAGCACCGCATCTGAAGGACAAAGTCTCCAAGTACAGTACAGGCTGGAGAGTTTGCGCAGCCTATGGGACCAAACGGCCAAAGTTTGATTAGAGTTCAGTTATACAGAGCGAGCGGTGAGGAATCTTCTGAACTCCTCAAAAATGTGCGTGAAGCTGACAACTCACAGGAAGGCTCTCATAATTGATTTGAAAAGATGTAATTTGCTGATTTGAATTAAGGTTACACATTATGCCTGTGAACTGATGAAATGAAACAAATGTGTGTGTGAGTGAATTAAAGGTGAACTAAGCATAATTAAACAGGCAGTTAGGTGTAAAAGTAAATGGAGAGAGAAATATTTTATGTACCAAAAAAACAAAAAAACATCTGTTCTTTTTCAATAATTTTTCCATCCAGATGGAATTCTGTCTTATATCCATTGTTTAGATGGAATTTTCCTCATGAGCTCTCACCATATTTCACAGAGTTACGGCTCCAATCAGACCATCACACACACTGTTAAGGCTATGCATTAAACACATGATGAAATACACTGCAACCTTCAGATGCTTTTTTAATTTGATGTGTGTCCATATGTAGCAGAAAACGAGCAATTAAGCAGAGGAGATTGCCACAAAGTGTTATGAGATGGATGCATGTTCAATATGGGAATGTGCCCAAGCACAGAGAGCATCAATCAGACGGCCGCTCTTCTGCTTCTGCAGTTATCGCCAACATATTTTACAGAACAGTACAGAGCTCTCTTCTCTGTCATCCTCATTCAATCCCTTGCTGACGGCTAACAGCCCATCAGATTCAGGACCCCCTGTATGGAGCCTCTTTGAGACTTGACTGTGAGTAACATGTCTTGATGTGGAGACGGACTCAGTCATGTCAGTCGAAAAGCTCCAGAAAGTTTAACACTGCTGTTTATCAAGTGCAATGTCTTGACCAACAGTTCATTTTATTGACCATGACCACTGCTGCCTATTAAAGTGTTGCACTGTGGGAACAATATGAAAAAAACAAAAACAGTCATCATCCCAGTTATTTTGATGGATACTGCAATGTGACTTATGATTTTAGTGGGAATGGTCATTTTTGCATTTAATTTCTATAATAATAAAATAATTATGGCGATGGGATTAATTTTTTACTTCATCAGAAAATAACAATTCCTGCGAGTTGCACTTTGGATTTGGATAATAATTTAAGTAATGGCTGCACTCTTGAAAATAATGCATTAGTTAAACTTTTCTATGATTTTAGATTTTATTGCTGATCCTTCAGTAAAACAAATTCCTGGAACTGAAAAAAAAAACTGTCTAAACAAATAAAGCAATAATTCTGATTCTGATTCATCTTCTTCAGTTCTTTTTCCAACTAAAAGGCACAACCGTGGATGCAAACCCTAAGTAATCAATTAATCTTAATCTGCACTTTTCACCTGTATGTGATTTTGAAAAAGATGTCATTTCTGGATATGTGCATAGAGCACTCACAACACAATGCCAGACAAAAACTGGAAACTGCTGATCAAAGAAACGACTTTCCAAAAAAGCTCATTCTATACAGCAACTATAGACTTTTTTTAAAACTACCCTGAGGAATTCACAAGAAAAAACAAAAGACAACGTTCTTTGGTCGTGTGCCGTGAGTCCTGCATGCCTGAAGAAAGAGACGGGTGCTTGTGAATGTATTAAATAGACGGTGTAGACTTGAGCATGCGGAAGCTCTTTGTCATTTGTTCTTTCAGTATGGTATCGTTGCAAATAACGCTTAAAGGAATGAAACAAAGGTGCTGTTGTTGTTACACTTTTATTTCACAAAATGTTCTGACAGACTATGAAACTATATAAATTTGAAATATATATACATATTTAATTAATATTATTATTTTATAACACTAATAAAGTAGAATTCAATACCGCAGACAAGCAAATATACATGGTGTGAAAACCCTCAATTTTTCGTACCACAGTATACTGTGAATCCGCTGCCATTTTCTATTTTGTGATGCAAGATAAGAATTACTGATATTTACAACAGCACAGTTTAAAAATACAGCACATCATTAGTCTGACTTTCCAGAGGCAAAATAAACAAATTAAAGGGACAATTATATTAGCAAATCATTTAGAAAATCAGATTGTAATTATGTTCTGAAATTATGCACCCAGATATGCCATCACGCGTAGTGGTAGGTTAGATCTTTCATCACCTTTGACCTGGGTGGCGCATGTTAAGTCCACCATCCATGGCTAGTTTAACCAGTTAATATAACCAGTTAATATTAATTTTTGTGTCTTCTCGTGAGTAATCTAAATTTCGTAGAACCAGAGTAACATTTGTCATGCGGCTGCTTTTAAAAGCAAACCTTTTGATACCTGTTCCAAGTGGCCACGCTCAAAGTTGTGGCAACATTATGCTGCCCATAGTCTCTCTCCAAGCATTATTTGCCTTTTTTGTGTAGTCTTGACACAGTGAATCATACAGGCGGGGAACACTTCTCCACAGATGGATTATTGAATCGGCCTGCTGGGCATACTGAGACATTTACACCAGCACAGTGGCACTTGGTGCCTCATTGGTGCACTGACTGGAGAAGGTGGTGACAATGTACTGTTTAATGGGTTTTACCCACATGTATGAAATTTGGTACACATGTGTAATGCATGTATATATTTGTGTATATATATATATATATATATATATATATATATATATATATATATATATATATATATATATATATATATATAATGATATTCATTTTATTTAACTGATGTTAATTTGAATTTGAATACCAATTTTAGATGATTTTTTTATTGAACACTCACAAGCATGTTTCAGTTTTCTATCTGACATGCACCAAATAAACAGATATACTGTACTGAATTTGTCCATGCTTTACAGCATAACCACCCTGAAGCGTCTCTCCAAGCTACAAGTCATTTTGTTTTCCAAGTGCATCTGAGCCCACAGCAGTAAGGTGGAGGAACACACCACAGAACTTGTTAAGTGAAAAAGGATTAAAACATGTTTAACAGAGGTCTAAAAATGTTTCTTTTGTATTGGTCCGAAGCCTACTGAGTAAAAAAAATTGCCAGTAAATACCAAGGCCAAAGATTCACAAATATTAGTGACAGATATTGGCAGATGTGAGTGATTGTGAGACAAAGCGAAGGAAACATGATCTTTTATCAGGGGGCACGTCCACGTCTCACAGAGATCAAATGTCTTACTGAATAATTTGACTGTCCTTGCCCTTTTTAATTAGCACTGTCAAAAACAGTCAGGTAACATAAGCATCTGGCCCATTTTGTCCATCATTTCATACTGATTCATTGAAAAAAAAACACCCAGATAGCTCGCCTAGTAAAACGCGTACCATGACTTGAGGCTACGTCCTTACCGGAGAGGCCGGGATTGGAATACAACTTGTCTCCCTCTCCTCTGTCGATCCTGTCTAGCTTCAGCTGTCACTATCTGAATCAAGCAGAAATCCTGAAAAAAAATTATTGTCAAAAATCTTTAGGTAGAAAATTCTTAGTTATTTAACTTTTGTTACAAAAACAGTCAAAGTTGAATCTTAATGGATTTGATACGAATTTGAAAGGTGTGAATTATCAGTGTGAACTGTCTGACAGATGAAAGAAATAGAACATTTTACTTCAGCCGGTCATTGAGAGTGGACAGAGGGGTGCCTGCTTTTCTGTGGGCTGAAGCTTCAGTTTTCCTGTGTCTCCTCCATAATCTGGAAAGCTGCATTTGGGCCCATAGTGTTAGAATCTCGCAGCATCTGCTAATGCATCTTTCTGTCTCACACTGGCAGTGCCACTGTCACATCCACAAGAGCAGAAACACATTTGAATAAACATGCACAGGCCTGCATACACATCCACCTGTGTTCACACAGAACACACACGTGAAATGTATGCGCGCCTGAAACACATCCACAGAGCATGCTGGGATTTGCCCGTGACAAACAACCGTGGTGTGAAGTGTGAAGTGTGTATCTGTCACGTCAGTGTACTGTCAGCGTGTGAGGTTGCAGTGAATGAAGAATCGAGATGGCGCACCGACATCACGCGGTGGTCCAGGCGGACTTCGCCAAAAAACGCCTGTCCCCAAATTACCAACTCCGTCTCTCAGCATCCCCGTCATCTCAGCATCTCACTGCAGCTCAGCTCTCTCCCAGCAGTCGGCAGAGCCTTACGAAAATGAACCGCACAGCTAAATCCAATCTTACTCAGTGACACACATACACACACACACACACATGCAGGCCTCACACAACAGGCACTGAAAAGATTTTATCAATTAATTTTATTATCCTATATCTCAAAAAAAAAATCAAAAATCAAATGAAGAGATCATACTGGACGTGACAGTGTATATAGTAGAGCTAACAACAAACTAAGAACAAAAACTAAATAATGTTTGAAAAAAACAAACATTCAAGCTCTAGTCGTACAATTTGCAGCCTGATTATCATTCTGCGTAACATTCGTTTTTTCAATTAGCCTCCTATTCATGATGACAATGTTGTGCTTAGGTTGCTTGTACTGCGGCAGCTGCTTGGGATGCAGCCCTCGCCTGGGAGCTTTTAAAAATACTGCGGTTCTGTCATGTAATGGAATGTACCGTCGACAAATGGTCCAGCACACTGGTGTTTTTACACCATTCTTAGATCAAGGTTTTCAATGCCTTGGATTTGAATCCCCAGCTTTTCTCTGTAGTTTCACAGCGAATAGATGAATAATTGTTTCTGTCATGTTTTTGTTGGGTATTCCCCTAAACAGCGTACATGTATGACGGATCTACATTTTATGATTGTTACTGTATTGATTTGATATGTTGACGTCACGGACCCTATTTAGCAGACTGGGTATTGGCCAGACATTATATTTGTCAGTGACATTATAATCATCATTGATACCACAGTTGTCTAGACGGGATTTTGAAAACCAAAATGTTGCCTTATTCACTACTGTCCCTTTAACGGAATTCTCGCTGCAGGATTACTGTTGTTTTCTGTTCAGCTTTGTTTAATTTTTTGTCATGAACTAAAGGCATTTCACTAAAAACTCTAAAGATAACAAGGGATGTGTACTGATACCAGTCAGTTCCATGGAGTAAAATGGATAGTTGTAGCCCTGCATTGATTGAAGTATTAGTAATGGTCAATATTTTTGGAAGAAAGAAAAACTTTAATTCTCAATTCTGACAGTTCTCTGCTTTTCTTTGTCTTCTGTGGTGGTAAACTGAATATTTTTAGTTTTTGGTTGGATGGTCAGATAAATAAAATTGTTGATCGACATTTTGTACTATCTTCTGTCTTCTGATTAATTCATTATTTAAGATAATCTGCAGATTAATCATGCACATAATTGTTATTTGCAGCCTTACCCAGTTTGGCTACATGCAACCAATGTTTCAACATCCGTTTTCTTACAGCCATGCCTGAGCACCTTTTTAGAAAACTTTAAATCACATTTAAACATGGAAAAAGAAATTGTGGTCAGACCCAAATATTATTCATATTATTATCATTATTCATAATAATAAAGTCTTAGTACCTTTTCTCTCTGTTATCTTGTAAATTAGTGTCAGGAAGTCGTGGTTTCTGGGCTCTCTTCCTCAAAGGTGTCGGCGTGTAGTTTGATGATAAAAGAATTCTGCGGAGGCAAGGCTGGGTGGAATGATAGAGCAATCTTTATTGAAACAGACCTTGAGCCCTGCGTCCGGATCAGAAGCGGCCACATTCTGATTTTCTTAAATCTATGGCAAAAGCAATGCCAAAATGCTTTGACCTCTGCTCTCTCGGAAATCCAATTCTTTGGAGATCCACCAAATGCCACCCCTCTGTCTCTTCCTGTGCAAGGGTTTTTAGAGTCCCTTTTCCAGTACCTACCCACTTCTTCTAATTGGTCTTTTTGGGAAATTAGCCAATAAACAAAAAGAGGAGTTGACCTGTCTCCCTGCTCCTCTCCATAACTCATCTAGCTTGGATGTGGTCAAACTAAGGTCTTCTCCTCAAATTGACCCCTCTATCCTTCTACGGAAACATAAACGTTTGGGCATCTCCCACCATTTGGCGTACGGGCCAACCTCAGGTTTAATACTTAATGATGGCTAACCTTTCACACTGACACAGTTAGAAAATTACTCTAGGACCCTTGGAGCTGTGAGTCTCACTCTGCATTCCTTAACTCACATAAGGAGAAACAATTAGTCATTGTTCAATCTAAGCTAAGTAAACTCAAAAATCAGAATGTGTTGTCATCCAGATACCTCATAAATCCCCCCTTCGAGGCCCGCTAGGTCTCGAAAAACCGTACAAACACATTCACAATGATTTTTATCCTTGTCCAACTCCTGTCGCCGTGCTTGTCTGTTTTCAACAAAGGGCTCCTCATCCAATCCTATTACTAAGTTTAGAGTCCTATTTTGAACTGAAATTTAGGGGAAGCTAATTAATTAATTTCTTATTAGGCCCTATAGCACCTTATTTTAAGTTACTTTATGACTGGATAAGCTCATTATATATCCTAATTAGGTCGAATTCGGCTACTCTTAGCCTCACCTGCAGGACTCCCCTCAGGTACACTTCTTTTCAGCAAACTCCGAAAAGTACCTCTTACTGTCGAAATCTTTGCTTATGGCTTCTCAAATGTAGTTGTAGGGGAATCCCACAAATCAGCTGTTGCATCCCATTCCAAAAATCTACCCCTCCTAAGGAGTATCAAAAAGAAATAGGAAACCTTACTAATCAACTATGGAGAATAGGTGCCTTCAAGCCAATCCAGGAGGGCAAACTTCTTTTTAATTTACAATTACCAATTACCATTTATCCTCTAATTGAATGACCATATGCCAATTGGCCATTGATCTCCAAACCTTTCACAGGTCCTATTTTCATCTAAAATAGTTAAATCAGTACAGATTGTCTCTGCCTCACAAGTCAGTCTTGTCAAATGTTTCCCCATGTATGAAGTCATACATGGGTTGGGAGATCTCCACAAAATTATAAATCCATGGACAACAATAGCCTGTTTAATCCAATAAGGCAACTGTTTGTTTTCTTTCACAATTTTTGATCATCCAAGATTGTCTGGATGTAATCAGAGCCCAATTCACAATCCTCCAGAGTATAACAGCGGCTTAAATTTAGTGAATAAGTTGCAACTTGTCCTTCCAAACTTTAGGACTGTTTTCTGCCAGAAAACAAAGTAGAGACCTTGTATCAGTTTAACCATGCCCCTGTATAGGAATACCTATACACAACCATTTGTTCACATGCGAACATGTGCATTATCACACAATGACCACTAATGTTCCCCTCTCAGTTCCACGGCAAACAGAGAAAATTAGAGAAGAAAACCCTATGGCATCTGCATCCAAAAATAAAATTCACCACTGATAATGACAGCAACCCAGAACTGTGAGTCAAGATGACCAGGAATGCTAGAATATACATTTGTTAATAAATAACTGATAGAATTTTTTAACATTAATATTACACCATCTACTGGATGCTAACCAGCTTCATTTATGACCTTAGGATATTTTAATTAACTCCACCCCACTTTGATTTATTTTCAGACAAGATAATACATGGCGAGATTAGCAATTCAACAATGGCACCTTGATTTATAATAGACTGAATGTCAGGAACAATGACTTCAACCATTTGAGCGCTGAATGGATGTTTTCTTTACATAGTGTACAAGTTAATTTTGACCGGATAATAACAGAATTTGCCTCTTTTATATTTCCAAACTTAACTCTTGCTTAAGGCCATCAAACTATCAAATATTGTTAAAAGCAATGCTTAGTCTTTAGTGACCAATCACTGTTTATGTGTACGCGTGTGTCTCATCATTATCTATATCGAATTGTGTTCTTATCTATGTACTGCTCAATGCTCTGACCTTCTTAAACATTCTATACTTACTTTTACCTTTCAATGGCAACACCCCATTCATCTGCTCTTATTTCAACAGTGCCTATAAAAAGTCAGATAGATTTCCTAATTTCCCCTCTTATTCCTCATGTTTCGGTCACTCACTTGGACAGATTTGCCTAAACTTCCAATGGGCTTATCATTCCCACAAACTTCACAATTACTCTGACCGTCTCATATGCTGGATCTCATCAAACAAACACTTTGCGTAGTCTAGCCAAGTGGGTTGTTTAACACCTTCCTCTTGATCAACACCAATTTATAGCATACAGGCTGTAAACTAGTCACTGAATGTCACCAGACTCACACTGTTGGTCCTGTAGATTGACCCAGACCATGTGCCTTGTTCTCTTTCGCCCTCAAGTTGTGAATCCTAATAAGAACACTTATATTCTACTTGGTCTTCTGACTTTACTCTACGTATAGAGGGAAAGAGGCCGTAATCTTCTTCAATCTTCACCCTCCTGTGGCCATTGAACCATTTCCTTCTAAACTCCTTCACAAACACCTTTTCTCCAGGTTCCCCTCTTGTCTTTTTTGCTCCTCAAGCCTCTCTAGCACCTCCTCCTACTTTTGCCTGTCAGAGACATATGTGAATATACTCCTATGTAAATTAGTCTAATATTTAACATACACCTTCATTTTTTCTTCCAAAAGGGATAGTTTCTCTCGTAATTCGCTTGAGCGACACACCATCAATGCGAGCGGAAGCGTCACTACCCAATTTAGACCTGTGTGTTGGCATATTTTAACAATGCGATTTTTCAGGATGCTATAAATTTTCGCAGATGTCTTTGTTTTGAGGAGATGATAAACCGCTCCTAAAATTTACAATTTTATCCACAAACTCTCTCCCATTATCTGTAAATAAGTGATCTGGAAGTGCCCTTCGGCTTATGACCTCCCAACATAAGAACTTGGCAACAGACTGAGCATCCATCCTTTGCAAAAATCTGTCTACACCTACTACCATGTATCTCTTTTATCTTCAATTGGTTTTATCATATCAACAAAGTCCCTAATTAGCTCACACATATAATCTTTTGAAGTCAAAATATAACCAAGACAGACCATCACCTTTCTCCTAACATCGTTTTTCAGACAGATTGTACATGCCTATGACATGATCACTTTGTTCAAGCAAATATGGTGCCCAAAAACCCTGCTCCTTTGGATTTTCTTCTCTTGACCTCCCCCCTTGCAACATGGGCTTGCCCATTTGCTTCTTGATACCATCATGTGATTCCTCATCTTCTGGGGTTGGCAAATGTTCAACAAAATCTACTGTGATGCGTCTTGCTAAAATGACATTCTCCCAGTCCTATAGCCCATGATATTGTACAAATTTATCATGACCCTCCTTTACCATGCTTGTATTGAATATTTTATTATTTTACACTTGCAGCCTGACTTTGGAACCTCTTTTTGAAAAATAAAAGCTCACTCACCCAGTCTAGCAGGCTGGTTAGCGAGCCACAGCTCGTCTTGGAGACCTCGTATACAAAACAGCTACAACGCCTATGTGGTCTAGTTCTAAATGACAGTTCCTGTCCATTGCACACTGATTTTCAGCTCCTCCCTTTCAAGCACAGCACAGCTTGATGTTTTCAGTTAATTTCCCCTTGCTGTATTTTCTTTATTTACCCAGTTACTCATAGTTTACCTCTCATGTATATTTCACAACCTGAACATTCTTACTGATTTCTTTTGTTTTATTTTCCTTTTTACTATTTGTATTTTAGTTCCCTTCAATATCTTAGTATGATCTGGACCTGTAAGAACTTTTTTAATTCATATTTCTTCTTTTAATTTCCACTGTACTAAATTAGGTGTATGCAGGGGCACCGCCAGGGATTTTGGGCCCCATGTATAGGTTGCCCATTTCTCAAATGGCCCCCTGTCAGTGCCGGGCCCTTGGAATCGTCCTAACCTTTCCCCCCCTGGCGGCGCCCCTGGGTGTATGATGTGTGAGGTGTCTCTATGTTTTTTCTTGTATGTAAAACCGAACAGTTCCTAGGATTCAACACTAAGGGGAACACTGCAGAAAGCTCCACACAAATCTAACACTGTGAAGTACATATCTTTTGGAGGAACCTCAGCCACCAAGGCATGCGGATCAGGTACATCTGCTAGAAAATCAGCCACAACTTCATTCACGGCTCGTAAACCGTGCGCAAAGAGATAAGAGTCATCTGGTTTCTTTACAGGCAACAACAGTGTGTTGCCCTGGGGATCCTGAGTTATCGTCAGGACCTTTGCATGTCGCAGCCCTTTAATTTGTGATGAAATCCCCTTGGATCGCCTCCTCCTTCAGTGAATACTGGTCCTTCCATGGAGGCCAACCTCCGGGCCTGGTTAAATTTCATGAGCGTCCCCGGTGTATAGAAAAAAGAAGAAAAACACAAATAAAGACCATTATGTTGTCCATACTAAGCGCAAGCCAAAAATGTCACTTTTTTATCATCACCCAAATAATATTAATATTGCACAGGTTTAGTTTAACATCATCATTATTTCATTAATGCAGATCCAGTTTATTTAAAAAACGTAAAATCATTAAAGCTTTAAACAGGTATATTGGTTATCTGTATCTAAGTGTGAGAGGGAGAGTAACTACACACTCACATACCAGCTGTTTTCTCTGTGTTCCTCTCTCGGTTCCGTGGACGCGCGCACTCTGAACCCCTCTTAACCGCAGAGAGCCACAGCTCATTGTCAATCATAAATCAACCTTTTATCTGCCAACATTCAAACAGGCATTTTATGTCAAAAACTACACCTTAAATGAAAAATATTGCGAAACTCACGACAACTTTGTCCCTTAATTAATTTCAATTCAAGCATTTGCTCTAAGGAGGTGTTTTTATAGCAAAATCAATATGTATGATTTGGTTTCAATCTCCGTAGGAAAATATTTGCACTCTGCTACATATATATATCTAACTAAACGGCTTTTGGATAACCCAAAATTCCCCAATATATTTGAATACCCAATCATGTCAGTACTTTGGTTCGATGTTCGTCACACTACTCTAATCATGCATTTGTAGCTATCTCCTGTTTCCAGATCTGTAACGGTTTATGTTTTCAAATTTGACATCAAATTTCTTTTTACAAATATTTAGGCCTTGAGATATTACTAACTAATTTTCCTTTCCCTCGTATCAGGGCTTCCCACTCTAGCAAGTAGGAGTTGCAGTGAATATGAGAACAATTTCATACTTCGACCTGCTGTATCAGTCGACCAAATAAACGATTGTCTGCACATCCATGAGTGCCTACTTGACATGTGTATTACATCTCTCTACGTTAAAGCACATCAACAGACATCCCTTTGGTAATTACTCATACACCCCTCGATAGTGACAAAAACACTCACTTGGATCCCTCCGATCCAAATTCAACAAGGATGCATTGCTTTTAACACACAAATCATGTATGTGTGTTTTAATCTTATATTCGACTTGCTATCATTTTTACACCCATTTTCTTCATCTTCTCTCCACATTATATTTCCTTAGCTTTTCCTTATTGCTTCTACTCTTTCTTTTTTTATGTGATTAATAGTGCTATTTATGCATATAAGTAATAACATTATTAATAGGTAAATTTCCAGACTACCAGTTCTCATTTCCTTAACATAGCCAATTAACACCAATTAATATTCCCTCTGTGTGAAGTCCTGTATAGTTCTACCTTTTCTTTTTTTAAATTTTAGTTCACCTATATTTTATCAGGCAGGTCCTTTAAGACCTAGTTCTAATTTACAGTGACCACCTTAGCTAAAGGTAAAAACACATCTAAAGCATACTACTCAATTTTGAATGGACGGCAAGGAATCGTCTTCCTAAATAATTTTTTCACTCACTTATCCACATTTCAAAAAATGTGACAGTGATAAGACTCAAACTGTCACCTTCTCAGTTGCAGGGCAAAAGTACAGCTCCGTTAATCGCATCACATCACTGAGAATTTAGATGGAAAATCCCACATTAATACATTCCTATAATTTATTTATCTATTATTATATCTTTTATATATCACATTTTCAATTACAATACCTATGCATTGTATATGATATATCCTAATAATGTGCATGTATATAGATTACTTATAATTCATTCTATGGACAAACAATCAGCTTTCACATCAACTTTAGCTGAATCTCTCCACCCACACACAGCTTCAGAGGACACGATAAGCACAAACAACACTGAACACTTAACACAACCGGGCCGGCCGCCTCTTTTTTCTGTACTAACAAACACAAACACTTTTTCAGCTAAATTTCATCAGAGCTCGTGCACATGACACCTACTGCAACTTGGTTTGTTGGACTCAGAGTACAGTAAACCGTCTCTAACAGCCAAACAAGTGCCACACCACAATATTCATCTTAGAGTCCACGAGCGTCCCGTGGACTTGTCGAATTTTCTACTGTCACAACAACAAGTTTGACCTGAGCTGACATCTCTCTCTCTCCTTCTATTAATTTTCTTCGTGGTCTTCATCACTTCTCTTTTTCTACCTGGCCAGGCTTTTCATACTCTTTTTTACTCTTTTTTACTCTCTGAGACAACTGAACCATGCAGCTAATGAAGACTGATGCCCCGCATGTCTGACAGTGTAAGCTAAACGCTCTGCCTGTCACTGTTCACATCGGATGGTCATCAGTTCAGTCATTGCTGCCACAGCAGTTTGTCTTTTTTCACTTATTTCTCTTTTTCACTTATTTCACTTATTCTCTATTTCTTCTCTTATCAGCAATCTCTTTTCTCTTCTTATTCACTTCTATTTTTACTATTTCTCATTCTTTTCTATTTCTCTTCTTCACTTTATTTGAGCAAACTTAGCGCGTAGAAAATAGTGACTAATCTCACGCATGACTTAGGACAATGCAAGCTTAGCGTCATACTTTCCACTATCGGCACCGTATTACCAATTAATTCACAAATCTCTACCACCTCAGTTTCTCCTTTTTCTCTTCAATTCCCTTAATTTAAAAAAATTAGACAGAATCGTATCAACAAACTAAACGCCTGTTGCCCATATCCCCTCGTTTTGGTAATTTACAGCTTGATAGATATTGGAGAACACACACACAGTCCCATCCAGGGCCTGAGTTTGACCCCTACAGCGAAAATGCTCACCTTGTTGGCCAGTTGGGGTGAAAGTCAGTCTCTGGACCCCTGTTGTGTGTCCGAGTTGTCAACAGCCATCCTGCCGACAACGCCACCTGTGGTTTCTGGGCTCTCTTCCTCAAAGGTGTCGGCGTTTAGTTTGATGATAAAAGAATTCTGCGGAGGCAAGACTGGGTGGAATGATGCAATCTTTATTGAAACAGACCTTGAGCACTGCGTCCGGATCAGAAGCGGCCGCATTCTGATTTTCTCAAATCTATGGCAAAAGCCATGCCAAAATGCTTTGCACTCTGCTCTCTCGGAAATCCAACTCTTTGGAGATCCACCAAATGCAACCACCGTCTCTTCCTGTGCAAGGGTTTTTAGACTCCCTTTTCCAGTACCTACCCACTTCTTCTAATTGGTCATTTTGGGAAATTAGCCAATCCACCTGTTTCCTCAGAAGCCTATGGGGGCTGCCATGACAGATAACTACTTCCGCCCGCGGTTCTCTGTTTCCGGTTGCCTTGCAACTGCATGACTGACCACTGCTGCCAAGCTAGCCTTAAACGACTAGCGTTATGTCATACAGGCTGAATTGTTTTTAAAATCAGTTCAGGTACAACATGTGCCGTTGTTGGTTGCCACAGCAATTCATGAAAATTTAAGTTTTTTTCAGAAACGTCTCGTGTAGAACATCAGCAACTTAGACAAACATGTCCGTGCCCTGCGCCCCACACGTCATGCTGAGGAAGGAGGAACGGAGGCTAGCGTGGTCGCAGCTTCCAGACTGATATAAATATTTGTGTTTATAAATATATTCAACAGAATAGCTGCTGCATGACTGCATAACTTCTCTAACCCGACAATGTCTGAGCAGCCGCCTCGCTCCACGACTCCTCTTTCTTTCAGCATTATCCACGTTGTATGTTTAACGTTAGCTTGATTGGCGCTGTGGCTGGGCGCTAACGTTACTACTGCCTTATAAATATAAACTTGCTGTGTCTTTTCAACAGTACTTTCCCGATTGTGTTACTGTGCAGGTAGTTGTATGCTTCTGTGCTTTTGTAACTGCATAATTATCCGCCGTCAACACCTTCAGAAAATATAAGATAGTTAACGATCGATGTAACCTTAGCTAACGTCGGGCTAATGCTTCATGTCATCTGCCCACTCCGTGAGAACTGACGATGAGGCACTGTGAGAACTGTCCTCACGACTTATTAAGACATCCGTACTGTGTGTCCACCTCCGATTTTTATCCATTCTGTCGCTTTCTTTGTGTTAAAAGCCGGTTTTTAGAGCGAGCATGACAGCTACGTTGGCGTAAACACAGAGGTCAGCCAGCTCAACCGGAAGAGCATAACCGACTACCGCTATGAACCATGGGTAAATTCATGAAGTCAGGAATAAGGTGGATAAACAAAAAGAGGAGTGGACCTGTCTCCCTGCTCCTCTCCATAACTCATCTAGCTTGGATGTGGTCAAACTAAGGAACACAAACGTTTGGGCATGTCCCACCATTTGGCATACGGGCCAACCTCAGGTTTAATACTTAATGATGGCTAACTTTTCACACTGACACAGTTGGAAAATTACTCTAGGACCCTTGGAGCTGTGAGTCTCACTCTGTCTGCATTCCTTAACTCACATAAGGAGAAACAATTAGTCATTGTTCAATCTAAGCTAAGTAAACTCAAAAATCAGAATGTGTTGCCATCCAGATACCTCAAAGTTTTGTAAAATGGCCATCACAAGTGTCCACAACACAAGGGGCTCTATCTAATGCTCGGCTCACAGCGCAGCCAAGTGTCATAGCTGGTTTCAGACTGACGCAGTTATCATCTTCACACCCAGTGCCCACTTTGTGAAAATAGCAAATGTACTTGCGCCCACCTGTTCTCCCGTTTTGGACTTAAAATGAGGTGAGGTCAGGCCCACTGATGGAGGATTCCTATCTTGAGGCAGCAGAAATTGACAGCACCACAGACCAACATAAAGCTGGTCTAAAGTCAAAGGTGCAGTCTGTTTCCTGATATTTAAAGGACTCATTAGATGCTCGTACACAGATGGGATCACATCGCCCATACACTCTAATTTTGTAATTAGAGAGGCTGCTTTCAGTTATTTTAAACATTTGCATGCACACAGTCATGAAATCTAACAAGTATTTAAGCAGGAAAACTAAAAGCTGAAGTAAAACTCTCCAACAGACATGACTCTTCCCGTCTGATCCACAGACTATAGAACGTCTAAAATGGGACCAATGTTTTCAAATTTCTTTCTTATTCCACAGCCCCAAACCCAAAAATATCAAATTTACAACAATACAAAACAAATCGAAATAATCAGAACTTTATCATTTTTAAGACCCTGAAATACAATAGGTTTGACGTAATTACTAACTATCTTAAACTACTGTATGTCAGTCAGCTGATCTTTTTTACCACTTCTGTGAATTCCCATCTATACCACATCATACCTCCTAATGTCAGGTCTGCTTTGTTATGTCCCTCTCAGGTGCTGAGAAGCTGCAGAGAAGAAGAAGAAGAAGAAGAAGAAGAAGAAGAAAAAGAGGAGCGAGGAAGTGATGTTCTCTCCTCAGGTCACTGTGACTGTCAGTTCAGTGAGGATTTGAGTCTGTCGGGACGCCTCTCCTTACACCTGGACCATCTATCCCGCTATTCTAAAGCAAAAAACAACAAGCAACCTAACTTCCTGACCTGACAAATCGTACTGCTCCGGCCATCTACTTCCGTCCAGAGTGTCATGGCCTTCACCCTGTCAGAGATAATGGCTGCAAGGAGGCAGCAGTCGCAGGCTCAGTCACACTCTCAGCGAGGCAGCAGGGCGGCGGTGGAGGTGGACGAGTACAGCACAAACCCAACTCAGGCCTTTACCTTCTACAACATCAACCAGGGACGCTTCCAGCCACCACATGTCCACATGTGAGTAAATAGAAGAAAACACACATATAAAAAAACATATATAGGGTGTTACATTTTCTTTTCTTCTTTTTTTTAATACACATGATGTTTTTTCATTATTTATGACATTAAATGTTAAACTAGTTTTTTATCATGCATTTAAGGAGTCACTCACACTTAAATACATGTTTTGCTGATTTCCTAAAGAGAGACAACAAAATTGATCTGAAATCTGTCTCATGTCTGTGAAGTACAGAGCTGGAGTCAGCACATGGTTAGCTTAGCGCAAAGACTCAGGGAAACAGCTAGCCTGGCTTTGTCTAAATTTAGAAAATTCACGCCTACCATTACTGTACATCTAAATCTCACAAACACATTGTGCCTAACTTATCTAATCTGCACACAAGCAGGCATTTAAAAAGTTGTGGGTAGCTGCATGTTGGAGCTGTTACATAAGAAACAGTTTATTCATCCGCCCAGTACATCTTCACGGTATCTCCATCAGTACTGCTTTTTTTTCTTCATATTTTGGTTTTGCTCTCTACAGGCACGATAGACACTACCAAACACCATAAGGATGAATCAGCTTTACAGGTGTTTCTAGGTGAAATTTTAAACTTTGAAGAGAGCCGGGCTCTCTGTTTCCCCTGTTTGCTATCTTTATGCTAGGCTAACCCTAACCATCTCCCGATTCCAGCTAGTAAACACACAGATATGAGATTAGTATCAATCATCTCAAAATGATGAAACTATTCCTTTATACCAACAACAAGGAACTTTTAACTGGTTATGAAACAGTCTCACTTTAGTACAATCAAAGAGAAGACTGGCTGTTTCTGTCCCTGGGTCGGATTGCGATTTATTCGGGTTGGATAAGTAAAAAAAAAAAAAAATCACTTTAACTTCAAACCTATTTTTAAATGCAGAGTCATACAGTCTGATGAAAGAAGCTGCTCTGTAGTCTGGTGGTACGGCACTTTATTTCACCATCATCATCTTTTGTCCACATGGGCCAAACAATCTTAGTTCCTTGTAGTTGCTCTAAGTGATGCGGCATTTTACTCAGCTGAGTCACGGATCAGATAGAAAAAGAAGCCTTAATGCTATAGGGTCAAGTCTTTAACTGAAAATCCTGAATATTCTGTTTAGAGAAACATCAAATGTGTTGCGTTCACTACGTGTCTGCTGACCCGTCTACACTTTTAAAGCCTCTGATGTTTCAGAAGAAGTTTTGTTAAAGTTGCATCATTTGCGGCAGTTCGTTTTTGGACTCCTGGGCATGACGCTACAATAATGTAATTTTGACTTATCGTCATGACTTAGCCCACAACATGAACATTTTAGACTTTGAATTTGAGCATTTTACCTAAATGGTGCCGGTGGAATCTCAGCAAGACACAGAATACCTCACAGATGCACGCAAGACCATAGCAATAGAGTCAGTATTGGGGGGGGGTCCAATACGGGGGTCTTTGTCCTACCTACTATATATAATAATTATGGCCCGGCATCCAGGGTCGCTGCTCTGTCAAAGACCTCTGACCTAGCTTGAAGAATAAAAAAAAATAGCGATCGGATTGCCAGCACGAACACAACATGCGAGAAATGCTTAACTGACACAGACTTAAGTTAGAGGCAGGCCTTGACTTTTAATTTTCTTGTGTTATATTTGATTATCTGTTAATGTTTATGGTTTGGTCCTGTTTTAATTTTCTGTGGCTGCTATTTTCTGTTTTTTGCAAACTCAACACATCCTCTCTGGTTACCTGCTGTTTTGATAAATTCAGCAAAGTGTGTATTTCCTCGGCACTAATTCTATCAGTTCAAGAAGAGTTGTGTCATACTCACCACTCTGCTGCTTCAAGTATATAGGAAATACTGTGCTCAATCATTAATACATTGGAACTGCTTCTACTTTGCTTATCTTCCAATTAGTGTTCAGCCACTTTTGACTTGACACCTGCGAGAGGGATAGGCTATGCCCTTTGAGCCACTGGAAGGCTTTTAATGTAAAGATTGCCCTCAGAGTTGATTTGCTATAATGCGAGCATGTATGTGAATCAAGATTAAATTTCTAGTAATATTGTTGGAACAAAGTAGGGGATTCTGGCACAACCTCACCTATACCCAAAGTAAAAAAAGTTGACCAAAATGCAGTGAAACCACGAGGAAGTGTCCAAAGACAATGGCTTAGCAACGCAATTACTAGAATAAATTTTGACAATGTACTTCTTCAAACTGTTGAAGACAAACCACAGATATGTTGAAACTTTTCTTTATGTTACAACTTAATGTTTCTTTAGGTTCAATTTTCAATTGAATATTGTGACTGTGCCACACCTATGGTCTTGTTGGATTTAGGCACCAAACCACTTGGTTGTAGGGGTGCCATGAATATCAATGTAATATTGAACCATACGCTACGCCAATCACGGTACACTTAAAGTATGGTTCATGAATTAGAATTTTTTCCAATTGGCTCTGTCAGTGTATTTCTACTTCCTGTAGTGAGAGCGAGTTGGTGTGTTACTGAAAATATCCTCCCTGCGAGTAAATGGCCAATCACTGTTAGTCTGCATGTTACGTAATAACATTGAAGGTGGTGCTGAGTTGGAAGAATCACAGTGAACATGGTGAGCGCAGTAGAGAGGCAATAGTTTGAAGAAGCATCGTCTTCCTTCAAATTTTCAGCATATTTTCGCTTCTTGGAGTCTTGGATAGTAATATCGTTACTTTTTCTTCTCCTCACACAAAAAATGAGTACAGAACCAAACGGAAACTGTGATCCAAAAACCAAGGAACATATCAAAATGTGGCCTAACCACATTTCTCTGTACTTAATATTGAAATTGAAACATTTTCATGAACTTTAATTAGTTCATGACTCACACTTACCGGTTGTCCTACATGCATGTGTGTCTTCTTTCCCACTTCCCCTCGTCTTTTTCTCTGTCTTGTGGTGGGGTGAAGAGGAGGAGGAGGAGGCAGTGCTGGGTGTTATTGTACCTGGAGGAGAGCTCACTAAAGTGGGCCACAGTTATTCACCAGCTCCCCTCTTCCCCCTGGAGACCTCATGAATCTGCACACTCTCTGGAAATCCCGTAGGACTCTCCTTTTCTATATCTGCGCTTTATTCTTTTTGTATCTCTGCACATTTCTCTTTCTGTCTTTCTCAGCGCCGCGCTTTTATTGTGGCCTCTCTCTCTCTTGCTACGTCTCGTTTCCTCCTCTGATTCAGTCTGTGGGGATGATTCAAACCTCTTTCATTGTCAAGATCTTACCACAGAGACTTTGCATACAGCGCTGGTTCTCTTTCTTGTGTTTTGCTTAAGAGCACCAACAGCAGCAGTGACCTCTTTTCCTTTCCTCTCTCATTAAACTTTCCTTAACTTTCTTATCTTCTGTTCTTCAGGGTGGACCCAATGCCCCACGACACTCCCAAGCCACCGGGCTACACCCGCTTTGTGTGCATCTCGGACACTCACTCCCGAACTGACGCCATCCAGATGCCGTATGGGGACGTGTTCATCCACGCTGGAGACTTCACTGAGCTGGGACTGCCCTCGGAGGTCAAGAAGTTCAACGACTGGCTAGGTAAGCATCTCTAAAAGTTGTGGCTCTGCATCCAGAGCAGGTCAGGGGCCTATTTTCTGTAACTGGGTCCCTGTGTCACAATCTATTAATAAGACCGGGGTCAATGCCAGGCTAAATTTACTCACTCCGGGTGCTATGATAAAAGTTTTGAAGAAAAGGGATGATTTAACAGGGATGATTCTTTGAAATTCTCAGAATCTCGGGGTTACAATAGGCTGTCTTTATAAGTATGTTTTCATTATTTAAAGAGGTTTTACAAATTTAGCAAATAGACTGCGAATTAAAAATCTACTTTTGCTTTTCTGTTGATCTCTTCCCCAAGTATGTCATACATTTTTAAATTGATTTCCTTGCATACTGAAAAAGAATAGAATAGTCTTTTCTTCCTTTTTGGTGAGTTCAAGGAGGCTCTGATACATCAGAGTTTTGGAATTGACTTGTGCACAGCAAATTTATAAGTGTAAGAAGCAGCAAGATTTCTGTTGTTATTATTTGTCTTCTGTGTTCATTTTTCTGACAACAGAGCTCATGAATGCAGCGTTGTGGCCGCTGATTCTCAGGTCCTTGAGGAGTTCCTTGAACATACCACAAAGGAGAGATTTAAAAACTGTTTTCTGCTCAGAACCGCACTTCCACACAATGAAAACTTTGACGAAACAGTTGACTTGAATGTTCATTGTGATGGACCGCAAGTCTCTGCAAGTTTATTTCCATAGCGTGTCGACATGAATAGAAACCAAAGGCCGACTTTAAGCAAAGAAAAAAACAGAACCATTGAGACTGATGCTGTGCTTTGTAATACAAACCAAAGCGACTTAAAAACAGCATATATGTGATTATTGTTGAACATGCAAACCCGTAGTATGGTCCTCTGAGTGTGATGTGGTGCGGCATGAGTCTGGTTTGTGTTACACTCACTCTCAGCTCTAACGGAGACTGCAGCGATGTCCCAGTTCATATCTGTGTAGTTTAACACTGACAGCCTGCTCCTCGGTGGAAACAGAAGGAACAAACCACTGAGACAAACCAGGCGAGAAAAGTTCCTTCTTCAGGTTTTCAAAAGCCATACAGATGGAGTAGAAAATGTACATTAAATTATTTATGCCTCACATTTTCGTTGTATCAAACCAATTTTGGACACTATTTGTAGATAGAATTTCTAACATCGGCTATTTAATGTATTTACATATCCTAAAAGCCTCTCTAGACATTGTTCTTTGTTAAAGCCAGTTTATGGTTGCAAAATAGGCATGTCTGCAAGGTCAGCATGGTGTAAATGTCATCATCGGTTCATGTCCATGAAGGTCTGTGGCGTCCCCAGTGACGTGCGACTTAACACACTACAAGCACACCGACAAAGCATGTGCCTCAAAAGCAAACTGGACTTCATGCCCATGCGTGTTACACATCTGTGTATACACAATCTGTCGTTCCTGGAAAATCATAATCAATTCAACTGACCAATGACATGTTTTAATGTCTTTGCTTTGTGACTCAGGGACAAAGATACCATGATAAATGGTAAATGGCATTTATATAGCATTTTTCTAGTATGCCCACTTCTCATTGCACTTAACAACACTTGTCACATTAACACACTGACATGCGAGGTGCCTCTATCTGGAGCGTAAAAGCACTTCCTAACAAAAGTGAAACAATATTTCTATGCCAAGCCGTTCACACACACACTGATGGAACATTGCTACTAGGAGCATTTTCCGTATCTTGCCCAAGGGAACTTCAGTGTGCAGCCAGGGGACCAACCCACTGACCTTCCGGCTAGTCGGCGACCCGCTCTAGCTCCTGAGGAATGGACACGCTAAAGTATTTTTTTGCCTAAACCTAATCAAACAGCGACAAAAAACACAAATAAGACGGAAAACAAGTGCACAAGTGAACAAAAATGCCGTCTAGATGGGAGACAAACCATTGTCTAACCAAATCAGCCACATTGGTTGTCTAGATGTGAACGCTTTTTGTTCAGTTGCAATGATGGTCCTGGAACAACAATGTTCTGGGAAACACACCAACCAGGTGATAACAGATAACAGACATGTGCATGTATTTCACTCACAATGCAGAAAACAAGAAACAATGGAGGTGTAATTTTCCTTGCTCAGTTGTCAGGATGAGTCAGCTGACATCCCTTCTGACATCTCAAATGCCCATCCATAAATATCAGGAAACTCCATCTACCAAGGATGACAGTCAGAAGCAATTGAAGAAAAGTATATTGAATCACTTGATGTGACATAAATTAGCATTAAAAAGTGGCATATCAGACATTTTGGTCACATTAAAACGATTCCGGTTTATTTCTGCAACTTCAAAAAGCAAGGTACTTAGTTCTGCAAATAAATTCCTATAGTTCATTTGAGCCATTTCCTTTTTTTAAGCAGAACTGGAAGAGCTTTACTGAGCCCAGTCTTGTCTTCTTTGACTTTTTGCACGGCTAGCCTCCACTGGAAGCATCTTATCTCATACTGAGTTTGGAGCAAGTGTAAGTCTTATCATTGCTACGTGATAGCTGCGGAAAACCAGAATGAAGCGACCTCGTAAGAAGCGACAGAAAAACTGTTGAATTGGTGAATCTACAACAGTCGGAGTGAGCAGAGACGCCCTGCTATCATCGCTATCGTCGTCATTGTCGCTGCCGTCACGAACACGGGCACAAACCTCGCCGGGAACGGCAGAAGCCTGTTTGCGGGTGCAAGGGCCTTTGTGTGTTTGTCTCTCTGAGGGGAGAGGAGAGGGGGGAGATAAGGAGAGAACTTGTTGTCCTTCCCCTCCACACACACACACACACACACACACACACACACACGCACGCAAGCTGCAGGGAGCGTGCGCTGCAAATCCGCTAGCCCGCACTCCAGCGGCGAGAGAGGCAACGGGAGAGACGGGAAAGAAAAGATAAACCGAGCCAAGCGCGCCTGCTGCCGCCTCTGAAGTCACTCTCTCCTCTCTCCATCCCTTCCTCCCATCCTCCCGTTATTTCCTTCTCCCCTGCAATTCTGCCATCTCTTCCTTTTCCTCTTGTATAAATATTTATAATGTGGTTATTCCTATTCTTTTCTCTCTCTTTCATTCCCTCCTGCTCCACATCACTGTCACACACACACACTGTCTTATTCGGTAGATGAATATAACTCCTGCTGTTCAGTGTGTGCCGAGCAGATTTACAGGGAGATCAGGTTTAATGTATTCATTTCGGCGGAGTCTGTACAAACCGAGCCTCGGTCAGGTAACTTTATCTGCTCCCAAACTTTCTACTCTTTTATCTTTCCTCTGGTGGAGTCGTGTCTTAGTCTTTCCTTTATTTTCCTCTTTTTACTCATATTTTGTTTTGCACATCTTAAGTTTTTGTTTGTTTCTCATTATGTCCCTCTCTTCCTCCTTCAAACTCATTCTTCCACCTCCATCGGCTCTTTCTTTCCGTGACTTTCCATTTTCCTCTCTCTCTTTTTTTCCCCACATTCTCCAAACCTCTATCCAATTTCAGCCTTTCTCTCGCTTCCTCTCGCTTGGTGGCAGCTCTCTGAGATTCTTCTCTCAGCTCTTATTTTTAGCAGGAAGTCAGTCAGCTCTCGGGGGCCGCTGGCAGCCGCTCAAGGCTTTGTCAGAGCTGGTGAGCGCCGCAGGAGAGGGGGGAGAGGCGAGGAGGGGAGAGGAAAAGAGGAGAGGAAAATTCATGCAAAAGGAAGGGGGAGGAATTGGAAAATGAGAAGATGGCAAAGAAAGAGGAGGTGGAGGTTTGAAGGGACTCAAGAGTAGAGGAGAGGAGGACGGAGAAAGTCTGTGCTTCTCCCCAGACGTAGGCTGCCGTACCTGGGTAAACTCACAGCTCACGGCCCTGGAGACTGATGCCAAACTTCTGCACTCTGTTGTCATGGTGATCCATGCAGGTCCAGCTGTCAGTCACTGTATGAGGGCTGTGTGTGTGTGTGTGTGTGTGTGTGTGTGTGTGTGTGTGTGTGTGTGTGTGTGTGTGTGTGTGTGTGTGTGTGTGTGTGTGTCTATTTGGCACACATATTTCTTGGTAGTCCCTTTATACTTCTTAATTGTGTAGTAGCCGATAGCTTTTAGAGAGATTTTGTCAATTTAAATATATGATATCTAAAATACTAGACATTTGTTATAGACTTTGTTGAGTTATGAATTTACGTAATCTCTAATTACAATGTTTAAAAACCAGGGAAATCCACAAGACTATTAAAAGTAATGGTGTGTTTCATTTGGTCCCCATGACTCCTGAGGAAGCAATAGAGAGACTCTGTGGCAAATTTGTACGAAAATGGCTAGGTGTCCTCCAGCATTCAGCTTGGTCAATCTGTAGCCAGACCTCCAAGCTCTGCTTACCATTGTCATCAGTGGTGGAGGAATTCAAAGCCACTAAATCAAGCACATTGATACTGTCAGAGAATGAGAAAGTCAGACATGTTAACAGTATGGCAGGGAGTGGAAGCCCCAGGGAGCACTGAAGGATACTGAAACTTACTGGAAGCATCAGGAGATTGTAGAGGTGGTTTGCCAAGGACAGTAAGGCCTTGGTAATTACAACGCCAAGAGATGGAGCAAATCCAGTGCTCAAGGCAGGAGAGAACTGGTGGTGTAGAGAGTCTGAGAGGCAGCAGAAGTGGACAGATGTATACAAGTGGTTGGGCTTGCTAGCCAGGAGCATTGGATGCATTGGGACCAGGCGCTTGGCTGATTACTCTCCTGAAAGGAACTTTGGACCCCCCGACCAGGGCAAGTTGTCCTTCCTTGTGCGTGCTGTGGCTGACCCCTTGCCAATCCCAAACAATCTAAATATTCGGAGCAAAGAAGGAGACCCATCATGCAAACAGTGTGGAACTCAGTGCACTCTGGTTGTGGCTGACAAGAGCCCGCAACTAGAACCCCTCTGCAGGCGAGGGCTAATCTAGCCATCACTGTCCCACTCAGGTGAGGCGTCCAGGTTAAGGGGCAAAGCACTAATGATGCTGAGGCACCTGCTGATGACGTTGTGATGTCTACATGCCTGACACACATGAGGGGAGCGGCCTTATTGCCTTCCTCTCTTTACCTTTACCTCTCTGCTTGCCATGTTGCCTTTTTTTCTTCTCTTTTTTCTTCCTCTTGTCCTTTTTCTTGTGACTCTGGTGGTGGTGCTTCTTTTTCTTCTTGCGTCTTTTCTTCGATTTCTTGTCTGAATCGGAAGAATCAGTTGATGAGGATGAGGAGCTGGATGAAGAGGATGAAGAGGAGTTGGATGGACTGGAGGATGAAGAGAAAGAAGATGCACCAGGAGACAAGTTGGCCGAGGAAGATGTGTCAATTGTCCCACCGTCATCTGTATCTACAACATTATAGAAAATACAATACCAAATGCATTACTATGATGATGCAAGTCAGCTCACATACATTCTTATCAACATTTACATTTATTAAGACTTTCAGTTTCTCTGATTCATCAAATGGTGATCTCATCAGTTGGACAGATGTGTCTGCTGTCAATCAATACTACAGATATTATCTTCCAGGTATTAACTGTACATGTGTATTGTTTGGGTAATAACACGCTCATGCTCTGATGAAGGTCTTGTCACCGTGAAATGTTGGCCTTTCTTCCACTCAATTGTATATATATTTTACAAAGCATTGTCAGGTGTGCAAACATGTTTTCCCAAGAAAATGTTAGGCCTACTTACTTTGAACAACTTGTTGGCGGAGGGAGTCTCTCTTCTTAGTCAGGTCACTGATTTTTTCTGTGACTGTGTGCTGCTTCTTCTTGGCCTCACGGATCTTAAACTGCTTTTTCTTAATATGTAAAAATGCTGTTGGAGCTACAGTTGCCTCAGTATTTGGAATGATATGATAGAGAATTAAAAAAGCTCTAATCATAAAAGCCAGGTGAAGGTAAAATAAAATAATGAGCAGCTGGCTCTAGATATCTGCACTGGATCTCTGAATGAGTGAACATAATTGTATAACTATCATCCATCGCCAGTGAATATATCAATGGATATGTACAGACTATCATTATATACATATATATACACACATATATATACATAGGGCTGGGCGATATGGCCTTTTTGAAATATCTTGATATTTTTAGGTTATGTCACGGTACGATATATATCTTGATATTTTGCCTAAGCCTTGTAATTTGTGTACTGCATCATGAGTAACATGTATGCAGATGTTTTATTGTAACAGTAGTTAATCAGTGTTTTATTAATTTTAACTGTATACTGTTAAACTGTTGAAAGGACAATAAACCATAAACACTGACTGAAAAAAATATGTAAAGCATACAAATTTGTCAAGTTGTTAGCTCAATGTCCTTCATGACCAAATTGGAGTGTGGGCATGAAGAAAGGTGCATGTTGGCACTTTAAACACTTTAACTCTGGTGACCTGATTTTGGGGGATGTCATATAGGTAGAAAGGATCAAAAACTGTGAAAATAGCAGATCTACGTGCTCAAAACACATCACATTGCAACATGTGAGTTGTAAGCTTGTAGATCTGCAATTTTGTGTGGCATCCTTTGATGAAAGTATGAAATAGGGCTTAAGTGGTTAATAAAAGCAACTAATCAATTAATCAGGATAGTATATGAATATGGTTATTGTTTTCCAATACTTTAGATAACTAGATTTAGTTGTAACACGTCTCACCATCCAGAGTTTGCTATTTATTATGTCAAGTAAAGTTCATAGACAGTTAAGCAACCGTTCTGAACCATTTATTTTAATGAAGGTTTATCCACACCATTCTAGAAGGCACATACCTGCTTACCACGGTGTCACTACCTCCTTCACATGGTGGAGAGTCTTCCTCAACACTTATTATAAATCCTTAACAAACTGTTAACTGTTATTTAACAAGTCATTTATAACTAATTAACTAACCCTTTATTAATGGTCTATTAACTATCTATAAGGCATCGTTATAAATCCTCAACAAACTGTTAACAAATACTTAATAAGTCATTAATAACTCATTAATTAACAGTTTACTAATTCTCTGTTAACTAGTTATAATGGATAGTTATTATAAAGTGTTACCAACACCTGTGCATGATGAACATGCTGCAGTCTGTATTTATACCGTTCACTGTGTCTGGTCAGAGGCACAGGAACCATTTCAACTTGCAGAATGAGTTTATATATTCAGTATTTGCCTCTATGTTCAGTGATTGCCTGATTGCATAATCATCATTTAAGAACCCAGAATGTGATTATGGTGTCTTTTGAACACTGGAAACTACTTTTAGGATAATGTTTCTGGGAAAAGTGAATTGATGTAACATATCGGACCCGACGCTCAGGAATGATCAGCCTCAAAACAGATCATGAAAAGAAACAGAACTCTGTGGTGAATCAGAAAACAAATGAAATATAGCCTAAAAAAAATTGGTGATACATTTGAGTTTAATCTGTCATTTGTCTTCACTCTGGTATGAAACTCTAGTGATGTTTTGATGTATCAGATCAGTCTGATCACCTGCAGCGTCCAATCAATGACTAAGGACAGATTTCTGTGAAGGCTGCTCTCGTTTGTCTTCGCTCATTGCTGCTGAGAGATCACTCTGTGCTCCTCGCTAACAAATAACAAGTAAGAAAAATGGAACATGCACCTATGGTGACAGAGTGTGACTTCAGGAAGTCACAGAATTAAAGGCGGCATCACTGAAGGCAATTCAGGCACTTCATAGGCAGTGTTTTCAGTGTTCTCAGTTCCCGTTGGCTTAGACTTTGGGTTTTGTAACTTTTTGTAACTGCACCACATAACACAATGAAGTAAAGGAAAAAAAACTAAAAAAAGTATAATAGGTCTCTTTTTTATTTAACCTTCATTTATCCAGGAAAAATCCCGTTGAGATTAAGAACCTCTTTTTCAAGGGAGTCCTGGCCAAGAGGCAGCAAAAAGTTACACAGTCACATTCAGTGTACACAACATACAGACGACAATTTGGGTTGTAAAAACAGTTACAAGTAAATAAAAATTATAAAAAACAGTTACAGGTAAAGGAGAACGTCTCAAATGCTCTCAGCTTGGATTTAAAAGCATTCAAGGAAATTATTATGTGTTTATCAGTTATTTTCCATTCTTTTTGCAGCATATTCCATGTCGAAGGGGCAGAGTAGGCGAAAGCCCTTTTTCCCAGTTCTGTTCGAGAAAATGGAACAGACAGCAACAACTTGTTGTTTGAACGCAAACCGTAGGAATCAACATTTCTCCGTGTTAATAAGTTACGGATGTAGGACGGTAAATGCCCAAGCATGGCCTTGTAAATAAAAATACACCAGTGTCTCCGCCTCCTGGTGGACAAGGAAGGCCATCCCACTCGAAAGTACAGTTCACAATGATGGGTACGTGCTCCACAGTTAGCAATGAACCTCAGAGAAGCATGAAAAACAGTGTCAATCTTACTTAGACATTTAGCTGAGGCATTCATATACACCAAGTCTCCATAATCTAAAATGGTTAAAAAAGTTGCAGTGACAAGCCGCTTTTTCACCTCAAAAGAAAAACAAAATTTGCTTCAGAAGAAAAAACCCAATTTAAGTTTCAGTTTCTTCACCAGATTGTCAATATGAGGCTTGAAGGTGAGAGAGTCATTAAGCAAGACACCAAGGTATTTGTATATACGAACCATCTCTATGACATTTCCCTCAAGCGTGGACACTGTGGGGATAGTTTGAAGTACTTTCTTAGTGTTAGAAAACAACATTAGTTTAGTCTTGTCAGTATTGAGGACTAGTTTTAGCTGCAGGAGTGTGCGCTGGACCACGTCAAAAGCTTTCTGCAGGGATTCAACAGCTTTAGCAGGAGTTGATCCAAAACAGTAAATAATTGTGTCATCTGCATAAAAATGTATGTTAGCATCTGAGACATTTTTTCCCAAATCATTAATGTACATAATGAACAGGAGGGGTCCCAATATTGAACCCTGTGGTACCCCCTTGTGGACACTCACAAATTCTTTTAATTGTGAAATGCTGATGTTTTCGCTGTTCTCGACTGTCTTTGAGTTGGATTTACCAAAGGGCTGAGCTGGTGCCAGTGCTCTTCAACTGTTGATCTGATTAGTTGAGCTTGTGCTGTGGAAACGACAGCTCGTGATCAACGGAAGACAGATGGCTCGTCGAAACTCAGATCGAACTGAAATAAGCTGTACAACAACAACACGACTACTGTTGTGGTGAGGTTGAGGATAACAACCTGTGTTTAGCTTCAAATAATTACATTAATACATTAACATATCTCACTGTTGACTTTCGTTTTCACACTGGACATGACAGTGGTCTCCGGGGTAAAAGTCCCAACCATTTTTTCCCTGACCTTCTTTCTATGGTCGCTCTTCATACAATGTCACCTGGCTTCCTCCTTTGCTAAAGTAATGATTACTACAGCCACTAGAGGTCTCTGCCTCACAAGAAACGTTGGTATTTGTCTTTCATAGTAGACCTTTCTGATGAGAAACTTGAAAAACTAAATAGAGGGACACTCAAATCACAGTTAGTTGCCGGCTTGGTGGCAGTGCTGTGGCAATCTGTGCTGAAGTGCAGAGTGGAGCTCGGGTAGGCAGGCTCAGAAAGTTAGCTGTGAGGACTGAGATGAGCGGCAGAGGTGCGTATTGGTGAGGCTGGAGCTCAAGGAGGATGTCCACACTGGAGAGGATGAGGAAAGACAAAGTTAGGTTTGTAGAAGAGCAAAACATAAACATATACATTCTCTAGAGCCTCGAAGGTCTGATCTACCATGTAGGTGAGACGAAACAGTCTGGCAACGAATGCAGAGTAGCCCAGAGCATTTTTTCTTTTTTTTTTTCTTTCTTGATAGTGCAGCTGAAGAGATGACAGTAAACAGCATGAGAGAGGGGGAGTGACATGCAGCAAAGGGCCCCAGGCCAAGACTCGAACCCAGGGCCCCCACAGCAAGGACAAAGCCTCTGTGCATGGGACTCTCCAACTGAGCTAAACTGTGCCCAGCTCAGAGCATTTAAGCTGGAGTTGATGAGATTCGCTTGCAGGTGTGTGAGACAGAAAACTCCAGCCCTCCAGGAAAGACACACCCAGCCTCCACTGCACCTCTGAAAAACACACCAAGCACAGAAAATCCACCCAAAAACTCCAAATCATAACACTTATGCCCCATTTCCTCTTCAATAATTGGAAACATGAATGTAAATCTTGTTTGAGAATGTATGTTATACCTACCTATACCTTTCAATTGTCCATGGTGGTCAGGAAAGATAGAAAGCTCTCCATTTTACCAAAAGGTGATTTTAGTTGTCATATGTTGTGATAGCAGTGTTTCCCACAGAATTAGACTTTAATTGTGGTGGTGGCTGTCCAGGTGGGGTGCCATAGAGCATGCGCACTGAAGACATCCGCCAACCAAGTCGTCTAACTTTCGGTTCAGTGCCGAGCTAACTTGGATGGGGATAAAATGTAACCGAGTGGGCTCTTCGAGACTTTAAGACCTAAGAGTGACCTAATTGACCAAATTCTGACAGTAAAACGAGTCATTTCGCTGGGAGTGTGAGGCGTTTATTACCGTTTTACAGACGCATCTTCCACAATGTTAGCTTTTGGGAAAAAAGTCCCCAGTGCATCACATGACGATGTAATTACACGACTTGGACACAACAAAAACTGGCTTTAAGGACTGGCTGTGTTTAACAGTTCTCCTACGCTTCTTCTTTGGTTTTACCGACGGACTAAAAACCACACCGCCATCCACTGTATCGGAGTATATAATATCACCTTTAGGTGCAGCTCCAAAAATAGAAAATCAATATGTGGCGGCCAATGTTGACCGCCACAAATAAAAAACAGTGGGAAACACTGGATAGGGGTGATGTTCATGACTGAGTAAATGTGTTGTTGCCTTGTACTGTAGGGGTGTGGAGTGTGTCACTGGTTTTTCACAGAGGTCCAGCTATTGGAATCAATTGATAGCATGGCTATCTTATTAAAATTATTGTTGAATAAGTGTGTAAGTGCTTAGCTGTGTAAGCCAACACAGTAAATATTTATTTTATTTTTAAGTTCAGTTAAATCTGCCCTTAAACGACCAGCTTTCAGGACTACATGGAAGTTCCACAGAGCTCTTTAACTGTATTACAATGCAAAGATAATGTGACTGAAACACTGACCTGTGAGATCATGGACACCACAGAACCATGTATGTGTGTGTGTGTGTGTGTTCTGAGTAGCATATTGTGCCGCCTGAAGAGCTCTGATGGAAAACGCGCTGTAAGGACTGTGTTGAAAAGCGTGTGAGCTGATTGTGCGGGACAGGTGAGAGGAGAGACAGAGGAGAGAGATTCAGAAAGAGGAAGGGAGGAGAGAAAAGAAAGGGTTAGCAAGGGCGAGAGGCAGACCTCGAGCTCATGAGCAGCAGCACTTCAGTCCAATTGTCTCCAATAATGGCCTCTTTGATCAGGCTTTCAGCACACACTTTGCGGCCAGGAGCGCACACATGCCAACGAGCATCCACGTGGATTTCGTAAGCCAAGCCAATGCTTCTGTGAGTGTTTGCGTGTTTGTTTTGTGTGCGCTGCCCTGATCGCTGTAGACTTGAGTGGCGTCTTTATTCATGCTTTGTGATTGCGTGAGCTGGCGAAGCGGAACAGGAATACACGGCAGTGAATGTTGTGTTTAAATATGGATCTCGTTGTGCTAGGGAGTCAACTCTGGGTCAAGAGAGGAGCAGCTTTAATTCTTAAAGGCTTTGTTCTCTCAGCCTTTCCTTCTGGCTCCCCCTCTGTCTGACTTCAGTTCATAGGCTGCTTTACTGCCGCCACAGACACACAGACCATAAAATAGTGAAGCTCTCTATTGGGAAAAACAGATCGATGAACAACCAACAGCCTATTTGCAGATTTTTTTCCTATCTTCTTCCCTTAATGTGTGAGAACCATTTCCCTCCACAGAATGCATGAAATATTAAAGGGATATTCAGGGCTTTTCCTCTCTTTTATGAACTCCACTCATGAGGTGAATCAAGGTAAAAACATCATCCAACTTGTTTCTTGAAGCAGAAGGTTTTAAAAGCAGTCCCCTGATACTGGATTAAATATCCACCACCTGTGGGTTTGAATGTTTAGCTTGATTCTTGAGCTGTGGTTGCATTCAGCCTGGACTAATGGCAGTAACAATAGCTTCTAATGGTAACCAACATTCTTACATTAACTTTTCAGAGCACTTCAGCAGTCCAATCTACTCCTCCCCTACATTGCTGACAGACATAACTTTACTAACAAATTAATAAATATGTGTGTACCTGTGTACTTGGATGGATGGGTGGATGAGGGTAATGGTTCAACACAGAGCGCTAGAACATACTCAACATATGGCTCAACTATGGTTGTCTCAGGTTGTAGTGTGTGCATCTTAGATTGGAGGTGAGCACTGAGAAACTGAGCTGTTGTGGTTGGAGGGGGACTGCAACAATCACATCATATTTAAAGCAGCTGCATGGAACGTTCATGTTTTGTTGATTCCAGTGGCCCCTGTGGACAGTACTGATATGAGCACCACCTTTTCTAGCATTTGCATTTGCTAAAAGTTTTTTAAATACTATTCTTCTTTCGCTGCTGCGGGATGCTATGGGATGGGGTAGGCTAATGTATCAATTTGTGGCAATGTTGGGAAACTTGGGAAATATATGAATATAGGTCAGATTGAAAACGTTTTCACATAGACAAATCATTTTAAGCTAACTTGCTTTGACAACAAACTAGCAACCACTTAAGGGGGCAGATGATTGGTTGATGCTAAAATGGATGGGCAGGACAGATGGGCAGAAACATTCTGCTGTGCGCTCTGTTTTTTACATAAGCAGTAACAGTTAACAGTGTTGAGTTGAGTTGGGTATAGCAGCTGTATACTGTGTAACTTATGAGTGGTTTTGCTACACATCCAGCACTTACAGAGCAACATTCATTTCAGAATGTGTTTCTGACCATCTGATGAATGTATGTCCAGCATTGACTCTGCTTGTAGCTGTGTTAATATCCCAGGACCACTGAGTAAAATATTTGTCTCTTTAACTGCTAGGGCTCACCAGCTATGTGCTGACTTTGTCAGCTATTTGGTTCTGGGCAGGTAGTGTACAGTGGGTTTACCACATTATTCTTGTTGAAAACAGTTGCCGCCTGTGGTAAAAGGTTTTATGAGTGCAGGATTTTGCGATACAAAACCAAAATAATAAGCCAAAGAAACTGGAGGTGAACAGCATGGATAGGCGTTAATTATCTGTGGGTTTGTCACTCAATGCAATACCTTTCATATTTCATTCAATTGATCCTTTGTGAGTATGAAAACATAATAAATGGTGCATATAGAAGGTAAAAATGCACAATAACCCTTCCCCAGGATGGGAGAGTTGAAACTGAAGTAACCCCATCTTCCATTTTGGTATTTAGGTTTTGTCTCGGTATCCTCCTAATAAAGAAAATGACCACAGGCGGTTCCCTCTTTGACTTGCGAAGTCTATAGCCTTTAGCTGCTACAACCCTTTATTTAGCACTTGCTCTACTCTGTTCCCCTTTACTGCTGAATAATAGATGAGGCACGACCATGATGCGATTGCCATGTAGGCACTTTAAATGCGAGTGTGGGTTTTTTCTTTGCTCGGGAGAGTGTGTCTCTGGCTCTACACCTGCCTCTACAGCCACGTCTGTGTGCGTACAGTATGTGTGATTCTGCCCCTTCATCTCCATCCTCTGTCAGGTGTTACCCCTCACCTCCCCTTTGGACCTCCTCTTCACCTCTTCAACTTCTCTCATTCTCCTCGCAGCTTGCTCCCTTTAGCTTAGTAACAGCGAGGGCATTAAACTTTCATGACTGCTGTCTTTTTGTGGCACTTGTTTCACTTCTTCCATCCTCCTTCCCTACTCCTTGTATTCCATCTCTTGCCACTCTCCTCCTCCCTCCTCCTTCCTCCCTCTCTCTCCTCTTCTCTCATTTATCCGTACTCCCCTAAGCCTAATTTTCTTCATTCTCATTCTCTTCCTCTCTCCACTTTCCTTCCTTCCTATCTTTTTTTCTTCACCCCTCTCTCTTATGTTTACCCAGCAGTGAGCGCTGCTGGAAGAGAGCCTAACGAGGAAGTTTGACACTCCTTTATGGTTTTTAACATTGGAAAACTCCACAGAATTTCAAGTGACTGTAAATTTAAGCAAACCGTTTCCCATCTGTCCCTCACTGCTTTTGTGTCTTCTATTTGCACACTTGAAAGACTGCGCTCTTTGCGAGTGTGTGTGTGTGTGTGCGTGTGTGTGTACATGAGGGAAAAAAAAAAAGATGCAACGAGATGAGAAAATTGCCATAGGAAACATCTTCACTTTTTATTTCAGAGAAGTTATTTTCAGTTTGTTTTCCTCCAAGTTCAGAAAAGCATTGAGAGTGACGCCAGTGGATATCACTGTATGGAAGCGTTTATCATCATTTCCCTCTTCTCTTTCTCTGTCATTTATTTTCTTGGTCAGCATCAGTGTATGCAATTTGTGTGTGTAGTGCAAATGGTGATAGTCTAATAGTACGTCCCTGGTACTTCCAGAGGCAGGTTCTCTACGTCTCACAAGCTCAACTTATAGTGTTGTAAATTAACAAAATAATCTCACAAAATGTCACAAAGGGAAGTGCTTTTACATATTGTGTCCTTCCCAAACAGAAAGAATACAAGCGTAGACCTTCTGAATTAAGATTTTTATTTAATTGCCTTTGTAAAATACACCTCATTCAAACTCCAAATAATTGAAGTGAAACTCACTTGAACAGTCTTTTAACAGTCGACTCAGAGTTGGTTGAAATAAATTCTCAATTTACCATGTAAAATGTGAAAATAATCACAGTCCTGGTCAGAGTGGCTGTACTTCACCTCTGTACTGTATCCCATTTTTTCCATCTCACACATTTGTATTGGAGGCTGAAGCTGTGTTCAGTTCCAGCTCTGTGTCCAGCTATGTTCACTCTCAGGCAGCTAAACCTGGTTGGGCTAAGCCCTGTTGAATACAGTGATTCCCCCTGTGATCCAAGGATTTATTCCAAATAAACTCGAAGTGGCTCCATGCTTAACTGAGCCATGAGCTAATTAGGTAACGAAGTGAGCTACGGCCAAGTACAGCCAACAAAGAGCTGTCGTTACCCTTCTCTGGTGATATGCTGTCCTCTTTATTCTTGGAATTCTGGCCGTATTTTACAAATGACGACTTTAAATTCAAGTTCAAATTCAAATTCGCCTCATGTCCTCTTGTTTGTTTGTTGGTTGGCTAGTGTGGATCCCGATGATCCTCACTTTCTTGAACATTGCATTGACGTGCCGTTTTTTCAACATTTCTTGCAAATTTTCTCAGGGAGCAGTGCATGGTTCTTTATGAAAAACATCAGGTGTATTTGGGTGGCCGGTATGTATAAGTGAGTACAATTTGATGCAGAACCAAATAAAAGCAGAGTAGCAAGTAGCAGAGCGTAAAGTGTTACATTTGATAACTGATTAGGCTTGATTGAATTAAAATGAACTGTTTGGCCTTGTTGGAGATATGCACTCACTGAGGATAATGTACATACTGTTGAATTAATAGTACCTGGTTAACACCTAGATACAATTTGTCATGAGCCTGGTTACATTTACCTGAACTCAGTCAGAATTTTCGGGCAGGAACTGCAGATTCGGTTTAGTTACTGTTGTAGGTGGTTTGCGTGTTTTAGCTCATAAATTATGACTCCTCCGGATTATTTTTGTTTGAGAGTACAGTAAGATTGTCCACGTAGCCTGTTTCAGTTTCATTTCATTTCATGAAGTCATGCAAACAGACTGACAGAGATTTGGATTTGATTGAGAACGATAATCCACACTGAACACTCCATCGCCTGCCATATTTTGTCAAAGTGACATTGTCATCATGTACCATAATACTTTTCCATGTCAGTGTGTCCAAGTACACTCTGAGAGTTCTTGGTGAAGTTCCCAATTTGTGACTTCATGCTTATGAGAAGAGGCATAAGAGTGTCTACACCCTCCAGTGGGCCCGGAGCAGTGAAATCCGCAACAACAAAACAGAGAAAAGAAAAATAAAACCTTGTGTGTTGGAGGACTCTTGAACACTTGAACATGGAACTGGTTTTCTATGTGATGAAGTGGCTCTGCCAAAAACGTTACCATACACACTGCAGGATACGGCTGTTAAGTTCAACATCAGCTAAATGTGGCATCTATAGAAATCCCGTTTTGAAAACAGACAGGGGACAAATGGCGAGTGGCCAGTCGTTTAATTCATCAGAAGCCCACGTCACTCGTTCTGAAAGTTGCAGCTTAATCTTCAACCACTTTATCCTGGAGGCGACGTCGTCACACTGAACGTGGAAGTGGAGCAGACAGGATGAAAGAGACAGAAATGGAGTGTAGGAGGGAGAAAGAGAAGAGAGAGACCACCTACGAGGCCGCTTGATGATGTGCTGAATCTGTCTTTGTCACTGCTTCTGTGTGTGTGTGCGCGCGCGCGTGTGTGTGTGTGTATAACGCATTATGTTCAGAGAGGACATTGTTAAGTGTTAGGAGGTGCTGCTGTACTCAGATAAAATATGTGTTTTGGATGCGTTGCTCAGTAGGTGGTGTTTGTGTACGCCGTCTCATAATTGCTGGCTGTCTTTGTTTTGCGTCTGCTTGTATGATGGTGTGTGTGCATGTGTGTGTATGTGTGTGTGTGTGTGTGATGAGACACAGCAGTGTGTGGGTGGTGAGCTAAATGAAACGAGTGAGTATTAAGTTTAAGCTGAGGTGAGAAGGCGGAGGCCTTGCTGCTTCTCTTCCTCCATCATCCATCTCTACCTTGTTGCATGTCTCTGTTTTACTCGCCTCTCTTTTTTTTCCCTCTCTTTCATGTGACATATTACTTTCTTCTCTCACATCCAGTCTTCCCTCTTCTTCTCTGACTAGTACACACACACACACGCACACACACGCTGTAAAGGAATTACAGCTGATCCGAGCTGAGTCTTTAGCTTGTCTGTTTTTTAACATCAGTGCTGTTGCTTTTGAAGCTTCCCTTTGAATTACTGCATTTCTGTTTAAGCATGCACAGATAAAGGCCAGCTAAAGCGGCACTGGCTATAATCGCACTATGTTCTATACGTAAAGAAGACATGCATAAGCTGCGGGGTGTATACACACAAACACGCGCAGGCATGTGTGCTCGCAATAAACACAGACACAGAGTTTGGAATTGACAAATTATTCTTGTTTATCACTGGGTTCTTATTTTCTGGGTTCTGGCTGTCCTTCCACAACAAAGTCAGACATGGCATGAAACAACAACAGTTTCCAATTATCTAAACCACAAGTGCATCTCAAATAGTGTAAAACTCTATAATTGCCAGGAAAAAAAATGTTTGTGTATTGTAGGTCAAAGGCGAACCAAGAAGTTGGTCTGTAAACTATGATGGGTGTTCACAAAGACACTTCAGCCAGTATTTTAACTTTGGCGGCCATGGGGAGTAAACAAATACATTCACTCAAGTACAATTTAAAAGGCGCTATAGACAAGAGAGTGATAGTGATATCAAAGTCTGTCCCATCACCACTGCAGTCACCGTAGTCAGCCGCTCAGATGAGTGCTGCAGTTTTTTCCTTACTGTTAAATGATTAATTCCCCGGCCATATTACTTTCACTCTCATGCAGGACTGTTGAATATATATTTATATATGACAAAGCTCAGTGAGAAGCTTTGTCGTATGTCTTTAACAGTAGTAGCCAGTGTGTGTGAAGATGGGCCACCACCACTTCTTGGACCTAATTAAGATATGGTTTGTTGATACCCGTGGATCACCTGTAGCTGACTGAAGGTCAACACCACCCATATACTGATTGTAGTGGTTGCTTCATTTTGGTTGTATGATGCTGTCAGAGGAACATTGCTCCTTGGTCCATCCCTTGAGGTCTCACTGCTCACAGACATGAGTGTGGTATTGATCTTCAACCCTCATTGAGACAGAGAAAAATAATTTCCCAAAATGCTACATTTCTTAAACGTCGAGTGTGTAGGATTTAGGGCTTTAGGGTAGAAATGACGAACCACCTGAAACTAGGAATTATTGTGTTTTTGTTACCTTGCATGATTCTTTTATCCACGGAGGGAGTGGATCCTCTTGCACAGAGTCCGTCATGTTGACCTGCCATATTACTACAGTAGCCCAGAATGGACAAACCAAACACTGGCTCCAGAGTGGGCTTTTGATTTTCAGCCACCACTGTAGGGGGGATAAGGTAAGGGACATAGTGTTGGTTGAAGTCCGCAATCTCACAGCTTGATTCCAGTAAATCCTACACGCTGAACATTAAAATTCACGATGATAGGTAAAAGACCTTGAGTGGCACATTAGTTAAGTAGAAATGCCAATTAGCCTGCATAGAAAAAAATTCAACACAGCTCCAAAAACATTCTCTGTGGCTGCTTGATAATGTTACCTCACACACAACTGCGTAAATGAAACTAAGCACCAGGCGTGATTCGATACTGTCATTTGATGAAATTGCGACTCTTTATTATCCATTTTAATACATGCGCAAAAAAGTCTTTATTAGCCAGAAGAAATAAATGAAAGTTGTAATAAACTGGACTTTCCCCTTAATTTAATTTTAGCATAACATTTTGGCTTCTGTTTCTTATACTGTACGCATGCATTCACTCAACCTGACACACACATACTGGTATTAATTTAAGCATTTTGGATTTTGGCAGGAAAAATTTGGCCCCTGTTTCCCCGCAAGTGCACACACACTCAATGACGTTCTAAATACACACACACACACACACACACTTTGGTACTAAGATATTTGGCAAGATGTTTTGGCTACTAGCTTTTGGTATCGAAGTGCGCACACACACATACACACACTTAGGAATTAACTTTGTCTTGGCAGGCGGGACAGTTGTGGCTTTTTTTTGTTTCGGCATGCACGCAGACACACATATATCAGGTCGCGCGCACACACACACACATGCACACACAATGGGCTGTAATCCCCTCTGAACATGCCAGAGCTTTGGGCAGAACAGGGATTTTCCTCTTCAAAGAGCAGACCACCCATCGCAGTGTCGGAACAATGGTGGCCGAACTCTGGAAGATTTCCTGTGGCGGGGGGAGTCCACACATACAGATACTGTAGCCAGTGTTATGTATAGTCACACAAACAATAATACACATTCACACATCAAGATACACAGGATAGATAGATTTTGGACCCTGTGCATACCTGCAGGGTGCATGTGGCACTTTAGCACACATTTACACTCACGCAAGCCACCTTGTGGAGCTCATGGGAGGATGGGGATTTTTGTGGTCACATACAGAAAAAGCAGATCTGGGATGTGAATGACTGGAGGGGGGCAGGCGCTTGACAAAAGAGCAAAGACACGGAGAGAGAGAAGGAGTTGAACCAGAACCAGAGAGGACTAAAGGGATGAAGGGACAGAAGGAAAAACCAGAGTCCAGATGTTTCCACTCCTGAACACAGCTTTGCCTTCAGCCTGCGCTTGTCCTATGTTTTCCTTAAGTCTTTGCGTTCCCTCTTGTTCACTTTGTATCTTTCTTCTTCTTTTTTTTAATTATGTTTTTTCGATGCGGCAGAAAACGTGGATGTCTGCCCTGTCCGCCACTGACGATTTCCTCACAGACAAATTAAAACGATTTGTTGCTCAAAAAGCAGACTTTTGAATTAAAAGACAAAAGATGGTGGGGTAACAAAGAGTGGCCCGCGTGTCCCAAATGTTTAGATGCCCCAGCACACTCCACACACATCCGCTCCCCCTTTCTTCTCTCTGTTTGTCACAGAAGCGAAACAATCATTCTCATTCGTTGCAGAAATTGTCTTGTTGTGATTGATTTGTTCTTTGTGTGCGTGCACAATAAGGGACCGTATTGTTGACGTTCTTATTTTTTCGGTATTATTACTTTAATATTAACAGCAGCTCGGGATGAGAATTCCAACAATAAACACTTACACACACTGGCTGCTCTTAGTTGGATTCAACTATATAGAGCTCAGCTAGTTGGTATTCTAGTATTGTCATTTAGCAGCTTCTTTTCTTGGGGAAACTTTTGAAAGATTAATCCATGAAATTGAAATTTAATTTTGCTAAGTACGAGTGTGTGTGTGTGTGTGTGTGTGTGTAGGAGGATGGTGGGGTATTTGTGTCCAGCTGGTGGAGTTTTATATTTCTCCCTGTGATTTATTTCTCTCTGTTCACAGTTGGCCATCAAACTTCATTGGTGAAAAACTGCTCATGTTGCAGAATTTCTGAGGGGGGGCACAGAGAGTGTTTATTTGTTGAAAATTTACGAGCGCCTAGTTATGTCGCTGTCTTTGCCTTGTTGTCTAGCATTTTAGGCGTTTAGGTGATGATCTCAGCCAAAGCGGCTCTTATTCTCCCCCAGCTTGTTGTCTCTCTAGCTGACTTTAGACGATTCTCTTTGAATCATTAGATTTTAATGTCTCTTTGCAGATGAAGGTAGAAAAGGTTGTGCTGTTGGGCCACATAACTGCTACAAAAAGAGTATCACACAGACATGTTCAGTATTACAGCTCAAAGACTAAAGGCAGCTTTTTCTTGATCTTACTTCATTCATTTTTAATATGCTATATAATAATTTACCCAATAAAGTAAATATATATGCTTTAATATACATTTTTGCTATGCATACCCTCTGAGGTCAGTCCAGTTTTCATCAATCACTTCACACTCAGGCTGCATCAGTCCTCGACGACAGAAAAAACAAACTAAACAAGTCTCCAGGTAGATGCTGCTACTTGGCTCTCGGTTCCTGGCAAGCTCTTTCTCCGGAAGCTATCACAGTCATCATTAACGCTGTGGAAAAAAATATGATTGTATGATCTATTTGTAGCAGTTTGTTAGGCAGTATGAGATGCAGTAGATTTGCAGTATTTGCAAAGGCAACATATATTTAACAATAGATCAAATGAGCAGTGGTCAACTCATTGTTTTCTTTTTCTTTTCTTTTTTTTATTTCAATGTGTGTTTATTTGATATATGAATACATAACAAGCAGTGTATGGATATCAAATTATAACTAGACGAGTATAAATATATGCAGAAAGTTAACTGAATTAATGAGCACATTAATAATCATGCAGGTGATTCATTTAATTTGTTGACCAAATATCGAATGTGTGTGAAGAGGGGGGGCCAAAATATGCAGTGTGCCGAGTATATATTTTTTCCATTTAACCTGGCCCTGGGGACACCATTCTCCTTGTTAGCAAAACAACCGCAATGTCTCACGCTTTATTTTCTTTTTTATTCATTTATAAAAAATATTTTGGAGGGAGGCTTTATTCGATTGGAAAGCTTTAGAGTTGACAGGAAATGCGGGATAGAGGGATGATATCATGAAGGCTACTGTGGTGAGGATACGTGGGACAGGCGCTCTTCCAATTGAGCTACCGGGGAACATCGCCCCTGCCTTTGGTCATTTGACCCCTTTCCATCCCACCTGAGGTCACTAATCGGCTGACGGCAATCTGGGTCAGCCATCCTATGCGGACACAGAGTTATAACCAATGAATAATTAAGAATTACTACATTTAGATGGAGCATTTCTATTTTAACCAGTGCAGACTTTATGGCACTAGCGACCCAGGAAACTCACAGACCAAATGCATTTGTTGTAAATTATCTCACGTGGCGCCAGTCAGATCGGTGTATTGCCCAAACATTGGAATTTAACAGATGAAACAAAATTGACAGTGAAAAAGAGGTTTTAGATTCAGACCTGGCATTAAATGCTTCTCGACATTCGACTTGAGTGACCAGTTGAGATTGGATCTCACTTCCCTGCTCTGTAGGTTAATATAAACTAGGGCTGTCAGGCGATTAAAAAATTAATCTAATTAATTACAGGATTTGTAATTAATTAATCTAATTAATCGCATTTTAATCTCATATCTGCTAAAGGTACACAAATAAAGAATTCGAATTCTAGGACATTACAAAATTGTATTGCATGACTAATTAATTCAATACACTACGAAGAGAAGAACTTGCCATTCAAAGGCCCTAGCAACGATGTGCTCGCCTCGCTCCCCTGAGTCGCGTGCATGTCTGTTGTCACCCTGCTTTGACTAGCGACTCGGGCTGTAACGATACACCAAACTCACCATTCGGTTTGTATCACGATTTTTGACGCACAGTTCAATACAAACCTCGATTTTTTTTCTTTCTAAATTAAACAGTTTTTATTTATGTAACATTTCAATAACTTATGTATATGATACTTGTCTGATAGTATCAGATGTCCAGTATTGTGGAGGGCGTGTCTATCTGATGGTCTGTTAACTGCACAGATCCCTCACTCAACTTAATACAGAGAAATGTCCCACAAAGCAACGTTACAGAACCAAACTAAGGTAACGTAGTAACTGTAACTGTCTTTGGCAACAAGTTAAAAATACCACAGCTGTACGTGGAGATCGTCCTTCCTCCCGCCCGTCCTACAGACCCCTCGTCACATTTCTGCCATGTGTCTGTCACCGTCAATAAACTTTACCTCACCGTCAATAAACTTTACCTCAACCGGTGTTTCTGATGGAAAAAAATCTCCGCGACGGTCAGCCCTCCGGACCGAGACTTCAGTGAACTTTACCCCGGAAGACAGTCTCCGTCGGTTTTGATTGACAGGGGAGACACCGGGGTAACCCCTTAAACACACACACGTCATCATCATGACGTGTACCGTCACGTCTCTTTAGGAGCCGCAGCGCCGGCTTTCTGTGTAAATTACACAGCGGTTCGTCTTTACAGCGGTGTTTCGCTCTGTGTGAACGACCAACGGCGGAGAATTGGCGAACGACCGCTGCGGTGTTAATGTGGTTACAGCTCATAGGGCTGATCTGGACTGGAAGTTGTGTCGCGATTCTGCCTCCTCACAGCGCGAGACAGGTTCGTGGATCTGAGTGTCCCTATTTCAGCTTCGCTAGTTCCTAGATGCTAGTGCTACAGTGACGTGCCACTGCCAATAGCCTACGGATCATTCAATGGGCCAAATTTAAAAAGCTCGCGCATTGAATTGCTACTCAGAATCTCAGAATTAATTGCGTTAATTTTTATAACGCGCTAATTTGCAGTGTAATTAATTAATCTAATTAACGCGTTAAACTGACAGCCCTAATATAAACCTACATTACTAACAGAAAAAAAACAGACACGACATTCACACAGAGAAAGAAGAATCTTACAAGGGGGCGGCTGTGGCTCAGGGGTAGAGCCAGTGTCTTGTTATCAGAAGGTTGCTGGCTCGATTCCCCTGGTCTGCTTGTTGAAGTGTCCTTGGGCAAGATACTGAACCTCAAATTGCTCCCGATGTGCTGGTCGGCACTTTGTTTGGCCATCAGTGTATGGACAAAAAAGCTAAAAGCCCTAAATGTAAATGTACATTTGCCGAATGAACGTACGGAATTTGTAAGGGAGTGTCTGGGATATTGCCGTGTGTAGTGACTTCACATCACCATTACCTGGTTCATGTCCATGACTTTCCTACACACACACACACAGCAGCCCACTTCTTGCAACAATGGTCAAGTAGATCACAGCAACAATTAATCTCATATGGATAAGAAAAGGTATGACAGCACACACCTCAGAGAGAAGAGAGAGAGACATTGTCTTTGTCATTCACGATCGAATAGGTAGTAGTTCCTTGTTTTTTTTTAACCTATCTGTATCATTAATGTAAAAATACTAATGATAATAAAAAATGTAATTTTTGTGATTAAGATAATATTTGTTCGTAATGTATAATGACACGTCGCTCAGAACCTGGAGGCAAATATTGGACAATGCAGTCTTCCAGCTGTGAAATACATTGATGCTACAGCATTAGAAACCCAGATGATATACAGGGGTTGAATTAATTTTCGGAGCTATCCTCAATACTATCGGAATAATGATTGCCTTTTTTTATTTTGTTGTGAAATATTCCTTCAACCTTGGATGACTGAGTGAACACGACTTCAGATGCCAAAGTCCCAGGAAAAGGAATCTAAAACATCTTTTGATTGTGCGGTGGCGTGTGTGCGTGTGCCTTTGTGGAGGTGCAGCCCCTCATTTACGGGGCTTTTTTGGTTTGCGCTTGACAGCTAAACACAAGCCCTTCTGCCAAACAAATAGGAGCTGTGTTGGGGAGAGGGGCGGCCCCGGCCCAAACTGCAGAGCTGGGCACTCGTTGACAGCTGCTTTCATCTTGTTATTATTCCTCCTTCACACTCAAGGATTTTTGGGCTTCCTAAAGTATTTCTTTCGCTCCGTCCTTCCTCTCCCTCCTTCTATCCCCCCCACTCTTTCTCTCTTTCTGTCACCGGGCTCTGATTGGCTGTTATGACAGAGCCGTCGCCGGGCTGTCAGCCTCTTCTAAAGCTCAGTTTAATTACTCCTTTTCACCAACATGACACGTTCATGCACAGATGCATGCAAACTCGCACACACACGAGGGAAAGTCACAAACACACACGCAGACACACAAACCGATGTGCCCAGCTGCATGTCGCGCCGTCCTGGCAGTAATGAAAAAAGCCTTGGTGATTGAACTCTCCGTCAGCCACTCTACCTGACAAAGCAGACCCCCAGATGTTCCTCAGCAAAGCTTTGAAAACACCATGTAGATTTGAGAGGGGCTGGCCGCCGCTGGGTTTGATGGGCGCGGATCGATCACGCACCCTGTTGTGCCGGGTTCTGAATAGCCAATTAAAGCCATTGAGACGGAGACGAAAAGGGGGGGGGGTTGGGGTGATGTGAAGGAGTGGGTGTTTGATTAAAGGAGGATCATGAGAGAGAGAGCGAGGGAGAGAGAAGGAGGAAAGATGCAGCAGTGGTTGCCATAGTCGGTAAATGTTTAATATTCTGCGTCATAAACTTCACAATGATCATTCTCTCTGCTCTCCCTTCCCATCATTCCTCCAGATAAAGATTCCCTGACGGATACGTTCAGCTATGCTTCCATAAACAGAAGACAGCAGTGCACTGGGTTGAGACCTTGACTGATGAAGGGAAGCTAAGACAGATGTACAGATTTGCTCGAAATGGAGGGGAAAACAATGAGAAAGCCTTGTGGCGTGTGAATGCCAAGTTGTCTGGAATGGGTTTCATGTCGTCTTCAATTTTTCCTTCTCCTTCTTGTCCCTCCCCGCTCCGTCTGCCACCCTTCTTTCTATCATTTCCTTTTTCTCACCCCCTCCACTACGTCTCCTACCTCTCTGTATCCCCTAAGCATGTGCTCATGTCTCCCTCAATTTTCTATTTCCTCCTGGACGTGGCCTTCATCTTCCATCCTTGTCCCTTCTCTTGCCTATTCTACTTCCATCCCCGTTCTCCTAATTTACACCACTCTTATCTTTTCCTCTATACCTTCTCTATCCATGTCATTTATCTTTCCATACGTCATCCGTTTTTTCCTCCTCTCCTCTTTGCTCTTACCTTTCCTTCCTATCTCTTCTCAACTTCTCCCTTCTCTCACCCTGTGCCAGGTACCCTGCCCTATGACATCAAGATAGTAATTGCCGGAAACCACGAGTTGACCTTTGACCAGGAGTTTATGGCTGACCTGATCAAACAGGACTTCTACTACTTTCCCTCTGCCTCCAAGCTAAAGCCAGAGAATTATGAGAACGTCCAGTCGCTGCTCACCAACTGCATCTACCTGCAGGACTCTGAGGTCACAGTGCGGGGCTTCAGGATCTACGGCTCCCCCTGGTGAGTAACCCCTACCACTGTGCACAAGAGCGAACACTTAGTTCAGGTATTGGAAAACTACTTGAATGAGGTTTCATTTTCATGTAATATTTATTGTCACCAGATTCTGTAAAATTATCAGATCCTTTTTTTTAATCTAGCACAAAGTGCAGCAATTTCTAAAAGTGTGAATAACATCATTATAGAAGAAAGCTCTGAAACCTTTTATTTTTTTCAATAATTTGCACCAGTGGCTTCCCTGCTACCAAAGAATTGGCGTTTCTGTCTGGAGTCCTTGTTGTTGTAGTTTTGTTTCCTTTGTGTGTGCAGTACAGGACATTTACTACAGGTGACAACAACCAACTCCCCCAAAAAAGCTTTACTTACATGTACCTATTGCCTCCTGTAGCACTGCACCATTTGATCTGAATCATTTAATGGCATCAACAGATATGCCAAATTGACAGATGTGCTTTAACCTAGGGAAATATGAAAATGGATCATTCTGATTTGTTGTCACATACATATTAATATATATGATATGATATATACATTTAACAAAACATGTGAGCTAGTTAAGTCAGTCAATTTGTGTCTGTCACTTCAGATAAATAGCATAGTCAAGGTAGGAAGGCTGTTCTTGTCACCCCCCCACCACACACACACACACACACACTCCCAGCTGTACTATGCTTGGTGCTTCCTTTTGGGGAGTGATGATGTCATCATTACAGTAGTAATCCATTATTGGCTTGCTGAACTAACATCAAAATGAAAAGTATTTTTTTAAACACGTTCATCTTATTCTTCCATACCACTTGTCCAGTTATGTTGGGACGGTTAAGCATCTTAATAGTGGAATGGGGTTTCTTTGTTTCAGAAGGTTTTAAGACCTTCAGTTTTTCAGTTTTGTGTTCATATTTGGCATATTCGTAAATTAATTTCTGTTTACACCAGCTTGGCAAATTTTGAAGCTCATCAGTATTCCACCATAGAAAAACTATACACATTAGGGAATGAGGAAGGGGAGTGGGGTTTGACGACTCATTTTCACCCTGGGGTCTGCAGCAGGTTCTGGCCATGACTTGGTGCTAAAGTTGAAATGTTGGTATTGTGACAACACTCTCATACTGTTCTCCCTTCAGCTTCATCTGTGAATCATTGAATCAGTGTAATGAATCATTTATCAGCTTCTTTATTTAGCTTCGACTTGCATCGCTTTCTATTTTTCTACCTCAACTCCTTGTGAACTTGCTGCTTCTTTTCTGAATGTGTGTTGTGTGTGTGTGCGCACGCCATGAGCAAGTGTGTGTAAGTGCTTAGGTGGTAGTCTATGATATAGTTTTTGTGTGCGAGTGTGTATTTTAGTGACACTTGTTCCCGAGGGCAGTGTTTGGGGTTGTATGCGTATGTGTGTGTGTGTGTGTGTGTGTGTGTGCCCCTAGTGCTGGGTAATTGGTTTGCTGTGATAGTAGGGTCCCATGAGTTTATTGCTCAGGCCACTGCAGAGCGCCGCCTGAGGTAGACCAAGAGGAAGATAAAGATGGGAAAAAAAGAAGAATGGAATGACGAAGTGAGGGAGGGGAAAAGTGAGAGAACACATGGAGGGCAGGAGGCAAAGGAGATATGTCGGAAAGAAGGAAGAGGGGGTGATGGATGGAGAGAGCGGACGGAGAAAGGGAGGGATGGAGATTAGGGAGGAGATGATTTTTATTCATTTTCACCGGCTGGCCCTGGCTGGTGTAATGGGCACATGAGGTGATGACTGTGTGTGTGTGTGTGTGTGTGTGTGTGTGTGTGTGTGTGTGTGTGTGCCTGCGTGTGTAAGGATATCTCTATCTGAATGTGTGAGTGTATGTGTCCACTGTGGGTTTGTGAACACCGGTGTGTGCTCTCACTTGCCTTGGACTGCTTGCTCGCACACGTGTGTTTGTTTGCGAGCCTCGGGGTGTGTTCCTGCAGCACAGAGGGGCTCCAGCTGGAGGCTCCGTGTACCCCCCTCCCTTCCCTCCCCTGCACTGTCTGCTCCCCTCTTCCCTCCTTCCTTTCACCTCCTGTCTATCCTTCTCTGCTTCCTTCCATTCATCCATCATTCCCAACCTTCTCCCTCCATGCTCTCCATCTATCGCTACCCTCCTCTTGCAACCATCTTTTTTACCACCAACTGCTTTATACTGCCTTTCCCTCCTCCATCTACCCTGTTCCCTACCCCCCATCTTCATCTGCGCACTTTTTCCACCCCTACCCACCCCTGCCCCTCATTTCCCCCGATCATTTGATAGGCTCTGCATATAGATGGACACACACACACACACACACACACACACACACACACACACACACACACACACACACACACACACAAACACACAGCAGCCACCTCCTCCACATGCTCCACTCTCTGGCAGAAGTAGTGGGAAGGTGCTTGTTCCAGTCCCTCCGTCGTCATGGCGATGCCAGTTTGGCACTGCTTTATGGCCCGTGGATTACCACCCCCGCCCCACCACAACCACTATAACAATCACCTCCACCACCCCGAGGTGCTACCCGGCTGTCTGACTGTCTGACCGCCTGATTATCTGAGTACTTAACAGTCTGTCTGTGTGTCTGGAGTCTGACCCTAACATGAAATGTATTCAATACAGACACAATAATACTCATGTATCAAATATTGTCACTTTAAAGCAAGCCGTCCTGTATTATTTTTATAGACCTTAACCCCAGTAAACAGATGAAAACTTACAGAAACCAGTCGAGTAATTGTATTAACTACAGATCGAATCTGTTAATTAGGGCCTGAGCAGGTCTTGACCTGCGAGGTCCCTATTGTTTTCCGAATGACTCACCAAACTTGGAATATAAGTCACAATGCCGAAAAATTTCATAATCTATCGTTGTCCTCGATTCCCACCACTAGGTGGTGCTATAATCAAGGAAAGTGTGTTTTGGCTTATAACTCACATATGCTTTGTCGCACATTCACAGACCTTATATCCACACGTTCACTGAATTGTGTGTGTGAATCTCGTCATATAGGCCATGCCTATTTCTGCCACCATTTTTTTCCACAACTTCGCAAAATGTCACAAACCTACTTTTTCAAACTCCTCTCAGGCGATTTCACTGATTTCCACGAAACTTTGCACACATCATCTGTGGACTCTCCTGACAAGATTTTATTAAAATAATTTTGATATTCCAAACAATTCTCAAGTTATTAAATGACAACTTCCTATACATTTTGCTCAAAACACAAAATGTTGCATATCTCCACATTGGTCTGGCTGAATGACATGACACCCCGATGGCAGCATGCCCCGACGCGTGTTCATCGCTGCTTGCAGCTTTAATAGATCTTGTTCCTATATGTTATTGAATCTGTTTATCTTTTACCATTTGCAAAAAAAGTTGTAAATCACTAAAACTCAAAGACTCAATCAAATTTGTAATCTACTTTTGTTGCTTGAGAAGGCAACAGTACAGTTTTAGCAGCTGTATATACAGTATATGTGCCCACAACCTGAAACTGAAATGTGAGACATGAAAGATATCATGTTGATTAAATGTACCTGAATTCTGACACACTAACATGACAAACAGCTTATTTTTTCACAGGTAACATGCTTCAACTAGAATGGCACTTAGAGAGAAGAGTGCATACCTCCACCAAGATCCAACAGCCCCCTGAAATTCAGTCAAGCCTGATCCAATATCAAAGTTGATAGCCCTGTATCACTCTCAGTTCTAAACCAAGGCTTTGATATTGGATTAGGCTTGATTGAATTCAATGGGATTGCTGGGCCTTGGTGAAGGTATGTGCTCAACTGAGGGCAATTTTATACCTGCTATATATCAGCATGTTATTGTAATTGTGAGCATGTTGCTGATGCTGATGTGAGCAGTGCTGTGCCCACATGCAGCCCGACAGAGCGACTAGCATGGCTGCAGACCATACACAGGGTAGTTACAGATGTTATAAAGATAGACACCAGCTAGCAAAGGGCACATGACAGTACGTTTCATTTTATATGCTATGGGATTAGGGATGTAACGGTTAACGGTGTCACAGTAAACCATGGTAAAATTCCCGACGGCGAAGGTTACCTTTTAAGTTTTAATTACCATGGTAACCGCCGCAGTCGATAACCACGGTGTGGAAAACTCGCCACGCATGCGCAGCGTGCGCTTGTTATGTGGTGAAGAAGACATGGCGGAGGGAGGACATGATATAGCGGCCCTCAAGGCATTTTCTCGCCTTCAAAGAAACCAAATCTTAAGTCTGGGCGTATTCTGGTTGTTATAAGAATGCTCAGGGACAGTTGGTCGAGGGTGGGAGCCTAGCTGAAGGAGCTGCAAGAAGAAAGTTGGGGCATACATCCAATTTACTTACTTTCACTTAACGACCATCACCCTCAACTGTTCAGCGAATACAAGGTAAGCTAACCTGTGTGCATGATGTATGTGTATGTTGAGTTTTCTCTGTCTAATTTGCTGTTGTCACTAATATAAACTGACCAGATAGTGGTATAACTGAACGAAGTTGATCCGTGATTTGGCATGTTATCTGAACCGCTTATTAATTGTAGATTTCACTTTTTAAAGTCGACCTAATAATTCCCCAAATATTGATGCAGAGCTGCAGTGAGGAGGATTTGAGACAAACACGTGCTGGGTGGACTGAGTTAGTGAACGCAAACTGACTGAGATGACTGACTTTCATCTCAGCTCCGTTCACCAGAGCAGCGTCTACCTGTGGCTCAGCAGACATCTGACCAATCAGACTGACCGAGTCCACTGACAACAGACGAGATAATATAAAATTGTGAATGTAACAGGTGCTGGTCAATAGCTGAAATAGAGTGTTCATAATTAATTTAACAATAATCCTTTTTGTTTTTAACTTAAAATTGATCCAACCTGTTTCTCTCAAACGTGATATGGTTTAAATTGTGAGTTTTGTGATCTGTTGGTTGCAACCTTAGTATTAAGTAACAATGACAGTAATAATTAATAATGACATGTGCTATTCATTTTTTTCACAGAGAGGGTCTGCTGGCCAATCGAGTGGTGCTGCCACTACAACTCATTCTACCTGTGTAACGCAGATATTAAAGGACACGTTTCAAAAACAGGCTGCCTCATCACAAAAAGCCAGTGACCTATTTTGCACAGTTCTGTTCATTATTTTATGCTTATTTACTGTTGATTTTGCAGTGTTTTGTTAAGGCTTTGGATTTGGACTATTTTACTAACGATTTAAATATAAATCTTGGTGTAATTATTTCAATTTATCAGTGTACCAGTGTTTTTTCAACATTTTGAAGACATTTTGAAAATACTGCAGTATACCGATAACCGTGATAATTTTGGTCACTATTTCTGCACTATTACCGTTACATCCCGTAATGGGATTGACAGTAATTAACTACACCTGAATTTTCAAAAAGCAGCTGTTAGCACTGGGGTCACTCCACGCCAGCTGACCCAAAATCTAGAACTTTTCCCAGATCATGTTATGGATTTTCTCAAAAAGATTCAAACTTCTACTTTTTTTTTCTTTTACTTTATTAATCCCCGGGGGGAAATTATTTTATCTGATATATTACATGCTACATGCAAACACACCTGAAATTCTGCATATATTGTAAGTATACACAAATACACACACACTGCAAGCTAGGAGCAGTGGGCTGCTGTGAAAGCGCCTGGGGAGCATATTTTTATATTATCTTTTCACATGCATTATTTACCATTAATATAATGTCACCTCTACATAACCCACCCTACTAAAAATATTACTAATTTTACAATCACTTCCCCCCAATTTACCCCCATCCCAATACACCTACTAATATTAATATCCTCCACAAATCACCCCTAACCAACATCCAAACCCCATTACACATTATATTCACACCACCACACAAAAAAAACACCAAAATAATTCCATACCATACTCTCCCACCTTCCCTATTTCCAAACCAAAACAAACCCACTAATTTTAGGAATCATCCATTACCTACCCAATCACTACTCTCACTCACACACTCGCACACTAGTGTGTTAAAAAAATATATATAATATATGATATAGACCAAAGTACCAATAACATATATACTCTAACCACCACCCCCTCCCCCACCCTCATCCCTAAATACTCAAAATACAATAATACACTCACACTCACACTCACTCTAATATATAGTTCTACATCTATAACCAATCCCCAACAACAATCTCCTCCCTCCATAATTATCCACTACCAGTACACCCCCCTCTACCTCACTCCCCACCTCATGTGAGCCCTCTCAATATACCAAATATAGTATAACCATACAATACACTCTCAACCACCTCACTTTATCCCTCCCCTCCCAGAGTATCATCCGCACTCTACTTATCCCATAATAGATATACACTGCACTCACTGAATCACCCTTTTACTGTACACGTGTGTTGCTCTATTAGATCATCCTTCACAAGTCACTTCCTATCGTCCCACCACCCTCGTAAGAGAAACCCGACCCACCACATAACGAGCAAAAGTGTCAGTACACCAGACTGCCATAGTGATATAGATATATGAGAGATTACTCTATAGTAGAGATAGTCGTCTACGTCAGTGATAGATAGATATGAAATGTGATACAATGTCACCTACAACTAGTCATGATATTACCTCCCAATGTCTGTAGACACTTCCCCTCCACATATGTGCTTTAAAGAAACTACAAGGTTCGTTGTCCACCCATGTAAAAAAACCTGCCAGAACACCTCTCTCCGACTCCCCTATTCCCACCCTCACTTCATCAGCGTCTACCCCTATACCAAAACATAATCCCAATTACCTACCCCCATCCTACATCAAATAAAAGATAACGCTCAACTAGGTGTAATCTAGACTCAATACCCCTAGAGATGATATAGATATATGTATAATGCACTCGCTACCATCCCAGTCCCCTCACTACTCCACTCTATCTCTCTTCAATGCCTAAGTGTATTCCGAGCCTGAATCCCAAACCTACACCATAGAACATTCACTACCTCCATCTCATCTCTCACACAAGACTTACCCTCATCCACGTACCACCTACCAGAGTAAGATGCTTCTCTTACTCTGCACCTTGTACTCCTTCGTGTTAAAATGTCCCTGACTATGTGTCCCCTGTGCTCCCACCACCTACTCTCCTCCTCTATCTGTCCCCACTTAAAATTACCCACCCCCACCCCTACATCTCCCCCCATACGTGCCTGTCCACCCTCACCACCCACCACACAAAAACCCCACCCCCCACCCCACCCCTCCTCACACACACACCTTCACCAACTAAACACATCATCTCCCACCACACCTATCACACCCAAAAATACCCATCCAAATCCAATATATTCTCCTCTTTCATCCATATTTCTCCATCATCACACACCAATCCTCTTTACCATACTTTAAACACACCCATAAATATAGTGTAACACTTTCTCCATATATAAAAAGTTGTCGACTTAACCAATTTAGTAGATATGTTATTGTCCTTCACACACCTCAGATACTACAATACATGTGTGTGTGCCTTATCTTCTGAAATAAAATGTGTTATTAATTAGAGACCACAAAGCATTCAATGAATAAGGTACAGACTACCCTACTCGCACAGATGCTTATCTCATATATGTGTACTCACAAACACCACGTCACCGCTCCTCAATCATACTCAAAACAAATGATACCACTTTTGTGTACACACAAAACGCGCACACATTTATTTCTGCATATCGCCAAAGGTCAACTTTAACGTTTCATACCGACATTGCTCTGTCGCTCAGCGGCCCATGTTTGTGACAATCAAACCATACTCTGTTATTCAAATGTCCAATATATCGAACAGTAGTACTCTAACATCCACTTAGTATATAACTGACCCCTGGTAGTCAAACACGAGACCAATATGTATGATACTGTCATTACTACTACCCCTCATCCCATCAGATTTATTCATCCCTAAACTTATAGTCAACGAAGTAAAACATCACTAAATCCCCTCTAAGATTAAACAATTAAATTTCCTATAGTCAATATATATTTTTACAAAACTGAACAGTTTTAAATTAGCCACAAAAAATCCTAATCAATTGATACACCTCAACAATCTGCCACATGGTGAAAATAAAATAGCTCGCACCTCTCACGACGTCTTGATCTCTCCTTTAGATTATAAACCAGTTGATCTCAGATATAACCAGGTATTTTTGTGATTCGTTGAGGTAGAGGAGGATTAGTTGGCGCATACTGGGGAGTATGTAGAATCAATATATTGTCAACTCTGAGAGAACGTGCGCTGTTTACTTCACAGTAGAAGGAGGAACTCAAATATTGGCACTTCTTGTTCTTCGCTCATAAGACTCGCTTGTGTGTGTATATTCTACTAGAGAATCATACTCATGAGTAGGTTGATAAATGCTCGCAATATGAGACTTATAGAATGTTATAAGACGCACGCTGGTTTGGACTGCGTAGAGGTGTCGATAGAGATCGAGAGTCATGGACGCGCAAGTGCGAGAAGTGTTCCTAAGTTTTTAATTTGTGGTAAACATGTTTACAGGGTCACTGTGTAACCTTGGGACACGTGCTAAAAAAAATAAAGAGTAAGAGAGATACAGCACCGCTCACCGTAATCCACACACTGACTTGTCATGGTATGTTTGTGTCGTGAAGGAAGTTCCAATATTGCACCGGAAGCAGGCTACTCGCGCTTAGTGTGTTTGAATACAGAAGCATGGGGTTGTCCTTAGGAGCTAAGTGCGCAAATGCGCAGGGTATCTGAACGGTCGTTCTATTGTCGTCAGTTATAAGTGGTTTGTTTGCGTACTAGAGAGATAACTAGTGTTATATTTTCAAAATCTGAGGAACCTTGAGATACGAGTTGCCTTTTTATGACCAATGCTTTTAAGACTCTTCCGCAGAAAAGTTAGTAGTGAGTTCAACCATCTTCAAGAACTTTTCAGCCAAGCTATATTTTCTAATCTTCTCTCTCTGTCATTGTGTTACTGTCAGTTGGTGTCGTGTATATATCAGTGTGCTTATGTATAATGATGTCTTGTGTCCCCTCAGTGTTGTTGTAAAGTAGATGGACTGTGGACGTGGGCTAGGACACGCATAGATTGATTCACCGCATGCGTGCCTGTTCATAGTATATAGAGATCGATCTGGCAGATGTACAGAGTGACAGGGTAAAACTGTTAGTCGTTTTCCTCGTGTGAGTTGTAGTTGACTGTAATAACATCTTCCACCCCGCCATAGCCATTTGTGCAATAGTGATCCGTAAGTCATGATTAGCTCCTCTCATGTTCTCAGTTATATACTTACCTCCTGTGTAGTAGTTCCCATCACTCCCTACCATATACTCTTCCAGATTACATAACTGAGGTTCCCCAAGATATAAACTCTATCTCTCAAGTATAGTCTCATCATCCTCCACCCCGAGGCCCTGAATATCCTATTTTAAGATCCTGATGATACTATATTTTACATAAGAAGTAGACTGTATCCTGTTTATGCATACGCTTCCCTGCACCCGATATATCACTAACCCCGAGCTCCACAACCCCCTGCAAGACTCCCTTTGCGCCTACCTTCTCGCTACTCGCTCACACCCTCACTATACCACTAAATACCTTGTTATTGCATACCCCCCCCATCACTCCTCATATCTAATTGCTGCCGCGCACCAGTTCCCCGGTTCCCTCCCATGGTAACTCACGGTGTCAGGTCAAGGTCAAGGTCAAGATAAACTTTATTATTCCACAGGTGGGAAATTAATGTGGTCACAATTACAGATGCACCGATCCAGTTTTTTTCTGATCCAATCCGATACCGATACCTGGACTGAGCGTATCGGCCGATACCTGATACCGATACGTTGTTGAATTAATAATAAACTGTATACCTTCCACCATGTGAAAGGGACTATAGGCACCAGACTTTCCTAACTAAGACAAAATAATCAAACAGTTACCGAACATTGTAAACATGTGTAAAATTAATAATAATAATAATAATAATAATAATAATAATAATAATAATAATAGCCTAATAATAATAATAAGAATAAGAATAATAATACATTTAATTTATATAGCGCCTGTCAGGGTACCCTAGGACACACGTAACAAAGTGGAACAAACAAAACAAAGAATGAATGTATGTAGCGCCTGTCAGTCAGCACGGAGGGAACACTAGCCCCGAGGTCAGTAGCACCGTCCGTAAACAAACTAGCGCCTGGAGGCTCCGTGCACACAGCGGGGCGACCATCCAGCATCGTTGCAAGCCGGGGAGACCGCAGCAGCAGAGGAGGAGACAAAGCAGCTCGGCGGTGAATAACCCTGAGGTTGTGGTGGAGGGAGGACCAACGGAGCAACGATGGACAGCCCACATACACACTGGGCTGCCCCCAGCCTCTGGAACTCCCTCCCACCAGACATTCGCACTTCTGACACTGTCTCCACCTTTAAATCTCGCCTGAAAACACACCTATTCCGTGTGGCCTACTCTGTATCAGCCTAATCATATAATCACACTCCTGCCTATTCTCCATTCCACTCTATTGCACTATTCTCACCCTGGAAGCTCAACCCTGCCTAACCCGGCCCGGTTGACTTTCTATATGGTGAAGACTGCAGAGCCTGAACCCTGCGCACCCTCTTTTCCATTCTTTACCCCACTCTACTGCACAATTCTCACCCCAGAAGCTCAGCCCTGCCTAACCTGGCCCGGTCGACTTCCTGTATAGTGAGGACTACGGAATCTGAATCCTGCATACACCCTTCCCTATTCCTATCTATTGCACTACTCTCACCCTGGAAGCACAGCCCTGCCTAAACCGGCCCGGTTGTCTTCCTATATGATGAGGACTACAGAGTCTGAACTCTGTGCCGAGACGGCACTGTGTAACTGCATCCTCTTATTGATTTTATCTGCACTAAATTGTCCTGTACTTGTACTGTCATTTGTTGTACTGTTGTTGTTATGTGTGGTGTCCTTGAGTGCTTTGAAAGGCGCCTTCAAATAAAATGCATTATTATTATTATTATTATTATAGTATTGAGTACGTCGGTTTGAAAGTTAGCGTTGCTAGGCTAAGAGCTGACCGGTGAGGCTAACAACTAATGGCGGGGCTAACAGCTAATCAGCGGAGAAATGTGACGTGAGTAAGTGTAACATCCTGCAAACAGGAATACAAAATAAAACATAGCAGCTGAACCTGAGAATAAACTAATAAAGAGTTGGTCAAACAACAACTTGCGCTCTTCCAGCATGCGACACACTGACGCCGGCGGAAAAAGAAAAAATTGGATCGGCCGGTGGAACTGTTTCATTTTACCGATCCCCGATCCATCCGTTCTGTCAATATCGGAGCCGATATCCGATCTTAATATCGGATCGGTGCACCCCTAGTCACAATTGCACGTTACATTGCTCTAAACTATACAACATTGAGGGAAGATTAAAAAAAAGAAACAATAACAGGACAGACCAAACAATAAGAACATGAGAAGACATGACAAGCATGTATGGATAAATAAAATAGTTAAGTGTTCATTTGAAATAGTTTAAAATACTTAGGAATTGTTTCGTCTAGTGTTGTACAGTCTAATTGCTGTAGACACAAAAGACTTGTTGTACCTTGTGGTCCTAATTTTCCTCTGCAGGATTCTGCCACTTGACCTGCTATTTCTTAAAAAAGTCAGGTGGAGAGGATGAGTTGAGTTTTTTAGGATTTGATCTATCTTATTTAAACTGAGGTCATTGTGCAATTGAGCTACAGATACCTGATCAAATCCAATGATCCTACTGGCTATTTTGACTACTCGTTGCATTTTTTTTTTATTCTGAATATGCATGTTTCCAAAGGCACAGATAAGACCGAAGGATAAGACGCTCTGCAAGAGAGTTTTGTAAAACATCTGAAGAAAGCAGCTATCTATCTTAAAATGTTTCAATTTCCTAAGAAAAAACATCCTCTTCTGCAATTTTTTGGTCTTATTTTGTGCACATTCTTTGAATGTCAGTTTGTTATCAATTTCAACACCCAGATATGTATTTGTTGAAACCGGCTCTACTATTTCACCATTAATATTTGAGGGCGGAACTATAATTCCTTTTTTATTAAAATCTAAGACCATTTCTTTTGTTTTCTTCACATTAACCACAAGGAAATTGTCTGAACACCATTTCATAAAACCTTTCATCTCCCTTTCAAAACCCTCTAGGGATGCAGTGTTAGACTTTAAAAAACCCACTAATGCTGAATCATCAGCATATTTAAAATAAGTGTGGTCTGAGGAGGTTGCTTGACAGTTATTAGTGTATAAGGTATATAAAATAGGGGACAGAACGCACCCTTGTGGTGCCCCTGTGTTTATGGCTTTTAGGGATGAGACGCATGAATTGAATTTGACTTGTTGACAACGGTTCGTCAGAAAGTCACAGATCCACAAAACTATTCTTGGATTTACCCCGAGGTGTACCAATTTCTTTACTATCAGGTGAGGTTAGATTGTGTTGAAGGCACTGCTGAAGTCTATGAACACAATCTTGACAAGACTCTTTGCCTGTTCAAGGTGCTCATATATGTTGTTTTTCAAGGTCAGCAGTGCATCTTCAACCCCTCTCTCCACACAATATGCAAATTGGTTTGGGTCTAAAAGTGGTGAGACCTCACATAAGAGCTGTTTCAGAATAATTTTTTCAAAAAATGTCATTACTGTAGATGTAAGGGCAACCGGACGCAGGTCATTAAGTTCCCTGGGTTTGTTGTTTTTGGGTACGGGCACGATCAGAGATTTTTTCCACAGACAGGGAACTACGCCAGTGTCTATTGACAGCTGGAACAACCTTTGAAAGGGCTGTGCCAGCTGATCTGCACACATCTTTAATGTCCTGCTGCTAATACCATCGGGCCCACTTGCTTTACGGGGATTTACATGTCTGAAATAAGACTTGACATCATCTATAGAAATGTCAATGTCCACACACTTCATACCACTGATTTCTTTATGAACCAAGTCCTGTTCAGCCATAAAATCATGTATGTCAAATCTACAATAAAAATCATTCAAATCATTGGCCATATTAAGTTCATTATCCACTGCCATGAGATATTTTTTAGGCTTGTATCCTGTAATTGCCTGAACCCCCTGCCATGCTCTCCTAGCATCATATCTAAAGAAGCTTTCTAATTTACGTTTATATGCTGCTTTACATTCTCTGATCATACTTTTTATGTTTTTCTGCACTGTCCTTTTCTCTTCTCTGTTTGCACCTGATTTAAACAGTCGCTTTTTTTGGTTAAGAAGTTGTTTTAATTCTGGGGTTACCCAGGGCTTGTTGTTGGAAAACATCTTAACAGTCTTTTTGGGAATAATTGTGTCCTCGCAGAATGTTATGTACCTCGAGATAGCAAGCGCGGCTTCATTGACGTTTTCAGTCCCGTCGGTCACTACATTCCAGTCCATGCGCTCCAGACAGTCTTGCAGTGCCTCGGTTGCATCAACAGTCCAGCTCTTAACCTCCACCTTTCTGGCTTTCTCACGCCGCAGCCGGGACACATAAGCGGGCATCAGTTTAATGTTGTGATCCGAGTTTCCAAGACCGGACAGTACTTTAGGGTAGAAGGCCCATCCATCCATCCATTTTCGTCCGCTTATCCAGGGCCGGGTCGCGGGGGCAGCTGCCTGAGCAGGGACACCCAGACTTCCCTCTCCCCGGACACTTCCTCCAACTCTTCCGGGAGGATCCCAAGGCGTTCCCAGGCCAGCTGGGTGACATAGTCACACCAGCGTGTCCTGGGTCTTCCTCGGGGTCTCCTCCCGGCGGGACATGCCAGGAACACCTCCCAAGGGAGGCGTCCCGGGGGCATCCGAAAGAGATGCCCGAGCCACCTCAGCTGGCTCCTCTCGATGTGGAGGAGCAGCGGCTCTACTCCGAGCTCCTCCCGGGTGACAGAGCTCCTCACCCTATCTCTAAGGGAGCGCCCTGCCACCCTGCGGAGGAAACTCATTTCGGCCGCTTGTATCCAGGATCTTATTCTTTCGGTCATGACCCAAAGTTCATGACCATAGGTGAGGATAGGAACGTAGATTGACCGGTAAATCGAGAGCTTCGCATTTCGGCTCAGCTCTCTCTTCACCAGGACAGACCGATACAACGACTGCATTACTGCGGCCCCTGCACCGATCCGCCTGTCAATCTCACGTTCCATCCTTCCCTCACTCATGAACAAGACCCCAAGATACTTAAACTCCTCCACTTGAGGCAAGAACTCTCCCTCAACCTGGAGGGAGCAAGCCACCTTTTTCCGGTCGAGAACCATGGCCTCGGACTTGGAGGGTAGAAGGCGTCATGGATATTTCCATAGCATTGGTCGAGGCAGGCTGTATTACGAGTGGGACAGGTGACATATTGCTGGTATGTGGGTAAGTGCTCTTTTAGGCTGCATAGATTGAAGTCCCCCGTTACAAAGGTAGCAGAATCTGGAGCCTCTGCCTCCGCCTGAGCTACAAGTTCATGGATCATAGAAGCAGCAGCATGTGTATCGGCAGAGGGCGCGATGTACACAACAAAAAGTCGGATTTGATGTATTTCCCTTGGCAGATGATAAGGCCTTAAGCTGAGCGCTAATAATTCAATGTCTTTTGTGCATAATCTGTGCTTCACTGTAATGTGAGCAGGGTAACAATACTTATTATTAATATATACACACACACCTCTACCCTTGCTTTTTCCGGAGTTTTGGTCCATCCTCACCAGCGTGAAGCCCTCTAGGTCAGCTGCAGAATCAGGATCCGCCTCCGTAAACCAACTTTCTGTGAGGCAGATAAGGCACGATTGCCGGTAGACTGAGAGATACTGAGTGCAGGCCCGCAACTCATCTACTTTGTTCCGTAGGCTTTGGACATTACCGAGCATGATAGGTGGAAGACATTGTCTATAAGGCTTCCTTTTAATCCGCTCTCGGATCTCTCCTTTCCTCCCGCGTTTCCTTGCCTTAGCGTTGTTGCCTCTGCCACATTCCGGTGGTGACAGCGATGTGTCTTTGAGGCAAGGACGGGTTGAAAGGAGTCCGATGTTTAACAGAGAGTCCCGGGTGTAGGTGATCCGAGCCATCTGGCCGGTGCATGTCTTAAAGTTGTGGCTGGTGACATATTGGATATGGTCGGCCAGAAAATTGATCAGGATCAGCTGTAAAATTAAAATTACTTGGTTCGGCCACATAGTGCTGGGGACCAACACGTTATCGTTTAGAGCTTTATCCACGGTGAGGTGTCACAATGTCAGAGGGGAGGGAGTGACGCTGAATGAAGCCGTTTACACAGATACACTGCAGACAAAGTCCAGACTATAGTTGTTATTTCACACATGTAGCACACAACAGGAGACTCTCCGTGTCAGACGAGTTCTCACGTGTTGACTAAACTCAATTGATAACGTAGCAGCGCGACGAGTCCTTGCTAGCTAAGCAGCTAAACTTTAGCGCTGCTCCGTGTTAAGGTCCCGCCCTGTGTGGGTCACTACACTGTCATTGGTCAGGCGCGCACACGCTGTTAACGATACCATTGGCTGCAGAGTGTGGCAATTTGTCAATAAAGATCAGACAGAGAACTTTAATCAATGTGAACTTCTTTAGTCTGGAGCTTCAGCACAGTGAGGTGAACACAACACAAACACATTAGAGCAGACTGGCACTCACACTCATCGGTGAGGGAGTTTGTAGCGCGGCTCCATGTTGCGCACCACTAACCGAAACTAACGTTACTGCTCCGTTTGATGTGGTCCCACTCACTAAACAGTCCGGGCGGCGCGCGTGCTAAGGTTCCGGTTACGTGTTTTTTGTTCCGGTCTTGCGGCAAAGCATCGACGTTAATTAATCGATGCCAAATCGTCATGTGAGGCATCGCGATGCATCGCCACATCGATGAATTGCACCCACCTCTAATGATTACAACAGAGATGTCATGTCAGGTCATCATCTGTAACCGCTTATCCCTTTCCATGGGGTCGCGGGGTGTTGCTGCTGGAGCCAATCCCAGCCTCATCTCAGGGCGAGGGCAGGGTACTCCCTGGACAAGTCGCCAGCTCATCGCAGGGCCCTCACTGATGAGCAACGTGGGGTTTAGTATCTTGCTCAAGGACACTTCGACATGCAGCTCAGCCCAGCCTGGAGCCGGGATTTGAACCAGTGACCTTCCAATCACGAGTCGACCTGGTCTACCCGCTGAGCTACAGCCACCCTACAACAGAGATTTGAACCCAAAACGCACGACTCGAGACTCAGATGAGTAAATACAAAGTCAATATTTATTGTGACATGAAGAATCGTAGTGTGGAGAAGGAATGACGACTACTAGTTTGGCGTCCCTTGTTGTAATGGTGGTGCCACGTGGACGTGGATCACGTCCCGCTGGTGGTCCTGTTGTGGAATATTCACGGTGGGGCCGGGAAGCACAGATACTAAGACAGGCACGTAGATGGCGACGGTTCGACCAAACGTAGGCAGAAACTGTAGGCTGGCAGGCAAGCAGGCAAGCGGGCAGGAGAAAGCAGCTGGAGCAACTGTGACACAAGGAGAGATCAGGCCAAAAAGGAGCTACACAAGCTAATGACACGAGAGATCTATAGAACACAACTGAGCCAGGATCTAAAACTCAAAATACCGCTCCGGCCGAAAGTATGATCTGGCGATGAGTGGCTGAAGGTCCAGAGGCTTTATGGAGTAGTTGATTACTGGATGCGTATCACCTGGCGCTTACTGCTGGAGAGAGTAGCCACGCCCATGCACAGATAACACAGACAAGGGAGGGGGAGACAAGAGGATCAGACAGACACGGAAGAAAAGACAACAAACACAGGGAAAGAAGAGGCTGCCAAGACCCAGATCATGACAATTTTCTCCCTTTTGTGAGAGGGCAGGTAGGATAGCATTTGTGTGTTGTGTTTTTTATTGGTGTTGAAATGTAGGATATAGATGACTAGTTAAAACACATGTATGGTAGTTTAATTATATGGCTAGAATTCTGTAACATTAACAGCCAAACTGGCCATCAAAAAAGAAAATATATATATATATACTAGTGCTGTCAAAGTTAACGCGTTAATAACACGTTAACGCAACGTCCTCTTAACGCCGTCAATTTTTTTAACGCGCGATTAACGCTCAGTATATTTAAAAAAAAAAAAAAACACGCGCATTGTATGATTTACGGCCGTCGGCGGCACTCGTAGTCTTGATTCAGAGGGTGGCAGAAGAAGAAGAAAGGGAATCAGAAGAAGAAGAAGCAGGGCTGGCGGTTCGTTAAAAACACGGCGGACTGAAAAGCAGCACTCGCTGCAAACTCCTCATCTCTGCTGTCAATCACGGTGGCGGACATTTGTTTCGCCATCGCCCTGATCATTTTGCGGGACACTCTCTCGTGGCGTGCCCGTTTGCTGATAACTCATCCCCGCATGTTTATCTCAGGCTCCTCGCTAGCCTTCTTCCTCCCTCCAGCAGGCAGCCTGGCGCTGCTGCTGTCCTCCTTGGACAGACGCTGAAGCTCCGTTTCTCTCACTCTCTTGGGGTCGACAGAGACACGTCTAGCGGCTGCTTTTCCCGAGTTTTCCTCTGAATATATCACGACAGAAAGTTTGAATTTCAAGTCGTACTTTTTATTGTTTTGCTGCACCGGAGCTATGGCGATCATCAGTGTGATACTGATTGACAAGAAGAAAAACGTGCAGTGTCAGTGGACACCACTTGCAAGCCAAACAGACGGCAGATACAGAGAGCCCGTCGCCCCCCCTCGCCAAAAGCAGACAACCCTGGATTTATTTTCCTGCATGATTTGAAGTGTTGAATGAACATTTTCATAATGCAAGTATATTTGACCTTTCTTATGTTGTTAAAAGTATTAAGAACATGAAAAAATACATTAAGGTACATTTAGAACAGAAAAAAATGTGCCAAAAAAATTGCGATTAATTTGCGATTAATCGCGAGTTAACTATGGACAAAATGCGATTAATCGCGATTAAAAAAATTGATCTTTTGACAGCCCTAATATATACATTTATATATATATATATATATATATATATATATATTAGGGCTGTCAAAGTTAACGCGTTAATAACGCGTTAACGCAACGTCCTCTTAACGCCGTTAATTTTTTTAACGCGCGATTAACGCTCAGTATATTAAAAAAAAAAAAAAAAAAAAAAAAAGCAAAACGCGCATTGTATGATTACGGCCGTCGGCGGTGCCCGTAGTCTTGATACAGAGGGTGGCCGAAGAAGAAGAAAGGGAATCAGAAGAAGAAGAAGCAGGGTTTGCGGTTCGTTAAAAACACGGCAGACTGAAAAGCAGCACTCGCTGCAAACTCCTCATCTCTGCTGTCACTCACGGTGGCGGACATTTGTTTCTCCATCGCCCTGATCATTTTGCGGGACACTCTCTCGTGTTGTGGCCGTTTGCTGATAACTCATCCCCGCATGTTTATCTCAGGCTCCTCGCTAGCCTTCTTCCTCCCTCCAGCAGGCAGAGAAACGTCTAGCAGCTGCTTCTCCCGAGTTTTCCTCTAAATATATCACGACAGAAAGTTTGAATTTCAAGTCGTACTTTTTATTGTTTTGCTGCACCGGAGCCATGGCGATCATCACTGGATGCTGACTGACAGAAAGCAGCACACTGTGTGAAAAAGGCGAAGAAGAAAAACGTGCAGTGTCAGTGGACACCACTTGCAAGCCAAACAGACGGCAGATGCAGAGAGCCCATCGCCCCCCCTCGCCAAAAGCAGACAACCCTGGATTTATTTTCCTGCATGATTTGAAGTGTTGAATAAACGCTGAAAGCGCAAGCATATTTGACCTTTCTTATGTTGTTAAAAGTATTAAGAACATGAAAAAATACATTAAGGTACATTTAGAACAGAAAAAAATGTGCCAAAAAAATTGCGATTAATTTGCGATTAATCGCGAGTTAACTATGGACAAAATGCGATTAATCGCGATTAAAACAATTGATCGTTTGACAGCCCTAATATATATATATTAGGGCAGTCAGTTTAACGCGTTAATTACATTAATTAATTACACTGCAAATTAACGCGTTATAAAAATTAACGCAATTAATTCTGAGATTCTGAGTGGCAATTCAATGCACGAGCATTTTAAATTTGGCCCATTGAATGACCCGTAGGCTACTTGGCAGTGGCACGTCACTGTAGCACTAGCACCGAGGAACATCCGGACGTGTTCGTCACTTCCCACCTGCGTCGCTAGTAGGGCTGTAACGATACACATATCGAAGCTGAAATGGCTACACTCAGATCCACAAACCTGTCTCGCGCTGTGAGGAGGCAGAATCGCGACACAACATCCAGTCCAGATCAGCCCTATGAGCTGTAACCACATTAACACCGCAGCGGTCGTTCGCCAATTCTCCACCGTTGTTCGTTCACACAGAGCGGAACATGGCTGTAAAGACGAACCGCTGTGTAATTCACACAGAAAGCCGGCGCTGCGGCTCCTAAAGAGACGTGACGGTACACGTCATGATGATGACCTGTGTGTTTTTAAGGGGTTTCCCCGGTGTCTCCCCTGTCAATCAAAACCGACGGAGGCTGTCTTCCGGGGTAAAGTTCACTGAAGTCTCGGTCTGGAGGGCTGACCGTCGCGGAGATTTTTTTCCATCAGAAACACTCGGTGAGGTAAAGTTTATTGTCGGTGACGGACACATGGCAGAAATGTGACGAGGAGTCTGTAGGACGGGCGGGAGGAAGGACGCTTCGCCACGTACAGCTGTGGTATTTTTAACTTGTTGCCAAAGACAGTTGCAGTTACTACGTTAGCTTAGTTTGGTTCTGTAACGTTGTTTTGTGGGACATTTCTCTGTGTTAAGTTGAGTGAGGGATCTGTGCAGTTAACAGACCATCAGATAGACACGCCCTCCACAATACTGCACCTCTGATACTATCAGACAAGTATCGTATAAATAAGTTATTGAAATGTTACATAAATAAAAAATGTTTAATTTAGAAAGAAAAAAAATTGAGGTTTGTATCGAACCGTGGGTCAAAAATTGTGATAGAAACCGAATGGTTTGTATCACGGCCAGCACATCGTTGCTAGGGCCTTTGAACGGCAAGTTCTTCTCTTCTTAGTGTATTCAATTGATTAGTCATGCAATACAATTTTGTAACGTCCTAGAATTCAAATTCTTAATTTGGGTACCTTTAGCAGATATGAGATTAAAATGCGATTAATTAGATTAATTAATTACAAATCCTGTAATTAATTAGATTAATTTTTTTGATCGCCTGACAGCCCTAATATATATATATATATATATAAAGTCAAGCATGAACTCTGATCTGCACATGGCCGAGCATTTAAATTTTTCTGCCTTTAGTCTTCAGTTTGGTCCAGACCAGGGGTAAAACAAATGTATTGCTCTGGTAAGGTTCATGTTTGCACTAGCTTCTTACAGATGAACAACAAAATCACACAGACTAACAGACAACTCACTGATTCGACAGTTTCAACATTGTCACCCTATCATCATAAGATCATTATCAGTCCCCACAAAGGGATCAATTCTGAATGAACTCACCTATTATTACCATTCTTTGATTTTTTTATTCAGGATTTTGAGGCTATAGGCTACACTAGATTGTACGATTTCTGCCTTTGCTCAGCTATACATGCTACTTCTTAGAAGTACAGCACACCGGCGAGTCTGATGCAACATTAGTGCTGGTGAAGACAAATAAAAGCTGCCATACTCTTATCCCCGCTGTACGCACGTAATTTAGAGAGAAAACATTAATTAAGTGTATGGGTGTGCAGAAGCTTTGATTTATTTGCTAAAAACAAATACAGTCCAGCAAGTCAGAATCTTCTCCAAAAATAACAAAAAACAACAGGAGCTAAGCTGAGCAATGCATGAAAAATGTTTTGTGGCTATATTTAGGCTGCAATTTTTATAGGATGTCAACTTCCTCCACCATTCCTCCCTGTGAGCCTTAAGACTTATTTTCCTTACACCATGAAGGTATTACGATGCCTAGAGACTTCCAGTTGTTCCCAGTGTATTACCCATTGGTTCAGTTCATTTAGGGTGCAAAGTGCGACGGCATCGTCTGCTGCAGATTCTTCCACTTGTGAAATTTTAGGGCTCAAGTCAAAAAAGGACCCAAAAATCACGAGTTCAGATGGGTATTTTTTTTGCACAAATGGGATATGCAGACAAGAGCATTCCAGCATTTGCGAACCATTTTATAAGCATAGAATTAAAAGATAATATCTGTCCTTTCATGTATTTATTAGAATCGAGCGCCATCTTCGTATTACTGGACTGAATGATTCTTTAAAAAAAATAAACTTTTGAAATAAGAAATTCACGCAGAAAGTACATAATAGTTTCACCAGCTGGTATCACAGATCTTGGATGCTCAGTATCTCGGAGCTACTCTCTACTCATAATTTAGCAACTAAGATGCTCGGCAGCAGAAACCAGTCTGGCAACCTCGGCAGATTACATCTGAGTCATTATTAATAATGAGCTGTATGGCCGGGACACACAGCTTTGCACATTTATGGATCAGCTCCTCTCCGAGCACAAACACAGCCACGGGTATGCGCTTCTCACTGCGTGCAATTTTGTAATCAGCAGCCAATTAAGAAGAAACTCGTGTCTAAAAGGAAGAGGAGTGAAAACATCTTCTTCTCTAACACAAGTGATTCTTTTTTTCTTTAGATATACCGCATGTATCACATTAAAATTGAAGGCACTGCTGTACAAGATCCGGTCACACTTGACACGTTCGTTTATCTTTAAGATGGTGAAAACTGTATTTACCAGAGATGGGACCAAGTCACATATGTGCAAGTCTCAAGCAAGTCTCAAGTCTTAACCTTCAAGTCTCAAGTAAGTCCCAAGTCATTTTTTCTTGGGCAAGTCAAGTCAAGTCACAGGTTATGTCAAGTCGAGTCATGTCAAGTCCTGTACTAGGTCAAGTCAAGTCCAAGTCAAGTCACCTTATTATTGCAATTTTACCCGCGGAATCTGATCTTAATAAAGTGAAAAGACAAGATATAAGTAACTGTCAGTAAACAGCAATGGCCAATCTGTCCAACCTGTTTAAAAAAATGACAATACTTTGGATTTGCATTGTAATTACTGATATTCAGTAAAATACATTTACTCATTTACTCAGCTGTTTATGGAGGACCAAACCTGACATAAGTATAAATAAATAAATAAATAAATAAATACATAAATAAATAAATAAATGCATAAATAAATACATAAATAAATAAATGCGTAAATAAATAAATGCATAAATAAATAAATAAATGCTGAAATAAATGTATAAATAAATAAATAAAAGTATAAATAAAAGAATACATGCTTTTTATTTATTTCTGTATTTCTGTTCACCTACATTTATTTATTTCTGTATTTCTGTTCACCTACATTTATTTATTTCTGTATTTCTGTCACCTACATTTATTTATTTATGTATTTCTGTGTCCATATGTAAATGAGGAGGTAGGAGGTCCTACAGTGAGCAGCTAACAGCTAGCATAAGAGCTTACAGCTAGCATGCCACTCTCGAGCCGCTCGGCGTGAACAAATGCCTCAGCCTGTTCCATGAGTTATATGAGAGTACAGAGATTCACGACTAAGATATGAGACCGACAACATGCACTTTTGGACGATTTGTGCTCTGTAGCGCTCGTCTAGAATACACATATACATACGACGCTGAAGTTAGCCTCCGATTCGCCAGCTTCCGATTCGGCACTTAAGGGGAAAGTTAAGGGGAAATTAACGTAACGTGCAGTGCGACTGTTTGTACACTGATTGTCTGTTTTTTGTGACACTTCTTGATGGAAAAACATTTCAGACATTTTAGGTGAGACATTAACTTTGCCTGACACCCGCTGTTGTATATGTGAAACATTTATTTTATTTGTGAAAATGCTAAAGGGGAGATTTCACCGTTTTTGTTTGATACCTGCAGACCTCATTAGACCAGGTCCAGATCAAAAACCACTGTACCTAGACTTCTCAAATCTGGACTAGATTAATCTACAGGCCCTGAAGATTCATTCAGGCACAGTTTCTGATCTGTGAAACCTTTATTCTATTTGTGAATATGCTTTAAAGGAAGATTTCACTGTTTTCTCAGCATGTAGACCACATTAGACCAGGTCCAGATAAAAAAAAAAATCAGTGTACAGGAATCAGCACCGCTAGTAAGGCAGAAGTAGTAGACCCTCAACGAGCACACTCCTGTAACCAATCATGCTCTTGACTGAGGTTAGGACCTCCTACCTCCTCATTTACATATGGACACAGAAATACAGAAATAAATAAATGTAGGCGACAGAAATACAGAAATAAATAAATGTAGGTGAACAGAAATACAGAAATAAATAAATGTAGGTGAACAGAAATACAGAAATAAATAAAAAGCATTTATTCTTTTATTTATACTTTTATTTATTTATTTATTTATACATTTATTTCAGCATTTATTTATTTATTCATTTATTTATGCATTTATTTATTTATGCATTTATTTATTTATACATTTATATATTTATTTCAGCATTTATTTATGTATTAATTTATTAATTTATTTATTTATTTATTTATGTATTTATTTATTTACTTGTACTTATGTCAGGTTTGGTCCTCCATAGATGTTAACCCAAATCAACTTCATATGCTGTTTTTAACTAAAGGTTACTTCATTTTATAATCCCATTTACTTCATGTACTGTTTTAACATATGTATTCCATTTTAAATTATATTTACTTACTTTGCTAAGTTTTAAAATCATATTTGTGTCATGATCTGTTTTTAAGCAGTATCTACTTTATTTACTAGTATTTTAGCTTGTAGTAATTACTCAATTTTAAGACAATTGCTTCATTTAGTCCATCTCAAACAGTAACGTTATTCATTCAACTTCACAACCTTAGTTACTACTACTACTACTTTTAGGTGACTTCCTCGCTGCAATATTTACTTTGCAGGGATGACCCCCGCATGTACACACACACACACACACACACACACACACACACAAACACACACACACACACACACACACACACACACACAGAGGTAGCGGCCAAAATCACGCAGGATAGCTTCAGATAGGCAGGAAAAACACTATTGGCGGGCTGGTATGTTATTTAGCTCATTTAACCCTGTGTTGCTCGTTCGTAAAACATACAGCCAGTCTTCTGATGAACCAGTCGGAAGGTTCACTTACGTTGTCTGGGGTCAATGTTGGCAAATAAGTTCTACCAAACCGACCCTCCCCACCCCCACCTCCGTATCATATCAAGCTAAAGTTAGCTAACTACCGACTAGGCTAACAGGTTAATATTAGCTAATTGACAAGCACTTACTGGGCAGAATGGCTCTTCAAATGACGAACAAAGTTTGAAGTTGTCGCTTGGCTGTCCGAGATGTTTATGTCACATGTCTTGCACTGTGCTGTGCGTCTTTTGCCGTCAAAATGGTAATTCCGAAAGCCGAAGACGATGACTCTCTGCACCCCTCCCGCTGCCATGGTGATGCAGATCTGATATAAGAGGGCATGTTTCTCAAATAAACAGGTAAGGTACGTAGAGAGGGCATGATTGATTGACAGGGTAGTGATCCAATCATGACAACGCCATTCTCAGCCTGCGCTCCTACCGGGTAATCGATACATATATATATATTTTTTAAATTAATGTATTAATTTATATTCAAACTGAAATCATGAACTGAATAACACTCAAGTCATTCAAGTTATTGTGTCTCAAGTCAAGTCAAGTCCCGAGTCATTAACTTCCAAGTCCGAGTCGAGTCTCAAGTTTTTTTTATATTTTTTCAAGTTAAGACACAAGTCATCAAAACAGCGACTCGAGTCGACTCGAGTCCAAGTCACAGTGACTCGAGTCCCCATCTCTGGCATTTACATGCATGGACAGAATAACCTGCCATTAACCTCGACTGCACATGGAATATTTCTTATTTGCCTAGACAATAAATAACCTGGGCCAGATTAACCATATGGGCAACTGGGCAATTGCCCAGGGGCCCACGACCTCTAAAGGGCCCAGGTCTGGTTATATCTCGCTTATATGTTAAACTGTCTGCCGGAGCGCTGGCTGCATTTATACCGTCTATGTGCTGCACCTAATCTCTGCCCCTGGCTGCCTGTGGATCTCAGCTCACGGCCACAGTGTGACTCCTCATTGGTCAGCCCGTATGAGGCAGGGCAAAGGTGATGCCAATCAATGTGCACTGAGCAGGTCGTGTGACGTCAAGCGTTGCTACACAAAACAACTCAGAAGACGCAAACACGGAGAAGCTAAGCAATAGCGCTAAATGGAAATTAAAAAAGGAGAAGGATATTAGGAACGCAGAAAATGTTAAATATATTCCGAAAATAGGGAATTTCTCCACGCTAGTAAACGCTAGCAACTGTTCTGCTAAGGCAGCATCCGTCAACGAGGACAGCTCAGCTAGCCAGGACATTTCTTCACTGCCGGCGCTAGCTAATGTTCACAGCCCCGAGAGGGAAGAGCCCCCGGTAGCATCTTCAACCAACGGCCCGGATTCTGCTGCAAGTGCCACTGTTGAGGGAAGCGGTGATGGGTTTCGAGTCTCACCGCCATATGAACCGCTCGTGGAGTCTGCGAGCAGCCCCTGTACCTCAACGCCTCTACTCCCTAGAGAGCCACTCCGGGAAGAGGCGATCTTCCGAGGACCTGCAGCTTTCCAGAACCGGGCTGCCAAGTATCTTGTATCGGTGAGGGATTTCGGACTTAGGAGTAGGACACGTTCGCCCTTGCCTGTCTTGTTGAACTATGATGTAAGAGGTTCTTTTCTGTTTTAAAACAAGTTAAAAATGAGTTTAGGAGCAGATGATACTGCATTTTATTTATTTTTTGCTTGTGGTGGCTCCATGAAAATGCTGTAAATTGTTTATTGTTGTTGAGAGAACAGGCAGATTACAAAATGTTAATATTGCACTATAACTTGATTGTCCTGTTGAATTCTGAGGTGACAGGGTGATTTCTGTTTAAACTGAGGACCAAAATGCTTCTTGATTCTAGGAGATTATGGATTTTTGTTTGTGTCTTGTCTGTGGACTTCCTCTGTGATGGTTCTATCAATTCAATACATTTGTGTTGGGAGTAGGTGTTGTTAAATAAATATTGGATGCTTTGAAAGTGGTTGATTATTTTTGATTATTATTGTGAAAATGGAGGACACTTCCTTCCCTCTCTATGTAGTGGGTCAATTTTGCCAGATTATACTGATGCCAATTTGTTTTGTTTTCATAACATCATATGTGAGTGAGTGGACTTGACAAGAGAACATAGTGGTGCATTTGTAGTTTTATGAGCATTTGCACATCCGTACATCAAAATGCACTTGATGACAGTTAGTTATTAAAGTATTGAGTATATTTACTGTATATTACTGTAATTTATTCTGTATTCTGCCAGATTATGGTGATCTTGGAGTCGTGATGATGGGGCCCTTGAATATTGTTGCCCAGGGTACAGTGAAGTGTTAATCTGGCCCTGTAAATAACTGATTTTCTATCAACAGAAAATTTGAAGCAGCAACAATTTTGATAAACAGGGAATCACTAAGGTCATCTTCAGGAGCAAATCTTAAAGTCGTTGGTTCCAGCTTGCTGTGTTTTGTAGACAGAAAATGTGTGTGTTGATGTGTTTGGCATTTTCCCCTATTTTCTGACAATTTATACTAAAACAATAAATTTTCATAGAAAATAGTTGTCTACGGAAGCGCATTGCATTCACTCGATAAAAAAAAAATTAGACACCTTATCTCGTAATTATGAGATCAGGATCTCGTAATTATGAGAAAAGATCTCATGATTACAAGATCAGGATCTCCTAATTATGAGAAAAGATCTCGTAATTATGAGATCATACTTTTACAGTAAATACTCCCAGTAATAAACTGAAGGTATCACAAAGGTATCAGGATTTCAAAGTAAAGGACGACATGAGAAAAAACAACAACAACATCAACAACAAAAAACATTTTTTCCATAAGTAGTTTACTGAACTAAGTACTCCCTAGAATACTTGTCTAACTGTAATGAAGTACTTCTACTGTGTACTATTTAAGTAATCCTCTGTCAAAATCCTTATCCTCGTATGCTTCATGGGTCTGACTGTGAGACTGCAGTCTGACCCACACAGTCCCCACCAGCAGCTCTTTAGAGTGGCTTCAGTACGATTACCCTAAATGTTATTAGATTCGCGCACTAGAAAAAAACGGTGCGGCTGATTTGACCAAGCAAACGCAAACCACGGCTGGCTTGACCACAATCAATGACGCACCTTTCCTCATCTCATAATTACAAGATCCTGATCTAATAATTACGAGATCCTTTCTCGTAATTACGAGATCTTTTCTCGTAATTACGAGATCCTGATCTCGTAATTACGAGATAAGGTGTCTATTTTTTTTTTATCTAGTGAATGCAATGCGCTTCCGTAGTTGTGAGATGTGTTAACAGTGTAATTTTGTCGCCTTACAGTATATGATAGAATAATACTGCTATGGAAGCAAAAAAGGAAGCAATTTGATAAAACATATCTTAACAACCTATAATTTTAACTTAAATACTTGAAGTTCCATTGAAGTCAAAGTCAACGTTCAAGTGTTTTTGTTGGTATGCCTTGCTCTATATCTCACCCATACACTAATATCAGGTCCCAAAATGGCGAGAAGCCATTTTGTAGGTATCCTTAATACAGTACATTCTCTCTTTCTATGACACTGCCATGGATGTATAAAACCAATGCTGAGTGTACGAGGGGCCTTGCCTCACAGATCACTGTATAAAAACACAACTTCATAACTTTATTCACTAATTTTGGTGAAACTGGGTCATATTTTATAGAGAAAATATACACGTCCAGACCTCCAGAGGTAGCCCCGGTCCTGTATTCCCTGTCATCAAACTGGTCTGAGGATGAGGCTTGAGACCCCTTGGGTCCAGGGCCTTGGTTGTTTAGACTGAAATCAGCCCTATTTGAGGGATTGTGTTGCTTCATGTGCAACACAAATTGTGAAACAGGAAGTCTAGTTTGAGTTTAAAGGCTTCCAGCCTTTTGCGGCAAACCAGTTTCAAGTGCAGGCTAATAGACCTTAGTCATACACGTACACACATACAGTTGCCAGTTACGTTTAAGCAAGGAAACTACTTGGTTAGTTTTAGAAAAACATGACAGTCTGGGTTAAAATCCCAATGTTGCTTTTATAACTTCAGTTACATATGTAGCTATGTTATAATTATGTAAAGCACGCGACACAACTCCACTGCATTGGTAAGAGAAGAGACACAATTGTTGACACGGACGGCGGTCTCCTGAATGTGTCCTGTCTGTTAACCCAACCATCTGTAGCTCCCTTCCTAAACCGACTTTTCATTTGATATACTACTTCACCTGCTGCTAGAAAAATTATTACAGCTGCTAAAGGTTGCTGCCTAACAGGAAATGTAAATGTGGGTCATAATAAGACGCTTTCACAGTGGACCTACAGGTGTATAGTCGTTTTTCTAATGAGGGTGGCCTGCTCTGATATTTGCAGTGGCAATGACTTGACGATGTTTTTCATGCTGGATCCTTTTTTGCATTCTGGCTGTGTCACTGGACTAGGGTCATTCAAATGTATGATTTGGCTGTGTTTTTTTTACACAGTGCTCAAATCGGTCTTAGTCTGAGTTAGAGTACATGTATTTGTGGCAGCATGATGTTGTATCTAGGATCGAGACAAAACGAAATACAGTTTGTGTGTTGATGGAAATGAAGGAACAGTGGCACAGATATTGCAGTCTTTAATACACAATACTTGTCTGCAGGATGCATCCATTGTTGGTTTCTGTCTCTTCTTGGGACAGAAAACCAAACCTCCGACCTTATGGTTTAAAAATGTAGCCTATTTTCCAGGTGACAGCAGCCATGTAAACCTTGACAAGAGACTATTTGGCTCGAGGGTCTCTGACAGATGCCTCAAATAATTGAATTTTAGGGGGCAGCCCTAATAACTTTGAAACTAATATGGTTAGAGACTTGATTCCAAATCCTAAAGGGGTATTTTTCGAGGGTTGAGATGCAAGGGAGGAGTGCTCATTGGTTGAGAGTTGGGTTAGGTTTGGTACTTTCTGTTTTTGCTGTTTAACTCAGCAGGACGGCCGAGTCAGAGACAGATAGAAACAGAAAGGGAGGACAGGCAGGGGGCAGATGAGGAGAGGGATGGAAAATGTGCGCTGGTACTAAAGGGGTTAAATCTCTTTAAATGTTTATGATGACAATCTCTGAAGAACGTAAGACAGGCTGGAGAGATGGATGGACATGTTCACAGACACAGACAAACAGGCGGGGATGAGAGAGACAAAGCAGTCTGTTTTTTGATGGGGGATTTGCGTGAAACGACAGGGGAGAGAAAGTGAAAGGCCCTTTTTTCTTCTTTAAATGAAAACGGGAGAAATGTATCGCTCCCCACTGCTCCGCATGGAATAATTAAGGACGGAGATGCAAAAGACTCCTTAATTAGATTTTTTAATTATTGAGGATTCACTTCTCCTTCTATAGTGGCCCAATTAAGAAAGCTCATCAAAAACTAAAGAGATGAAGAGAGGCCTCCTCCTCTTCCCTGCCCCCCCCCCCCCCCCCGTCTCGTCTTCCTCCATCTCCTCTTCCTCAACTCTCTCATTTGACAGAAATGGACTACCTGCGATCTGTTTGATGGCTTGTCCTCGTTGTTGAGCGAGGAATTGAAGGGACTCTCACCGACTTTAATTAACTTGATTGTTTTCCCGGCCTCGCTGAAAGTAAAGACGAGAGGCGGGGAGAGTGGAGGGAGTGGAAAAGGAGAGGTAGAATGTAGCACTGGTGTGTAAAGCTTTTTCTTTAAAGATAATGAGTCTAATGATGGTGGAGATGGCATGAAGGTAATTTGACCTTTTTTTTTTCTCTTCCCTGAGCTGCCGGAGTTTTCTTTGTTCTCCCTCTGATGAGGAAACACTTCAGAGACATTTGAGTGATGTGAAGTTTGAGTTTGAGGAGAAAAAGAATGAGTGAGTGACAAATCCAACTTCCCAAAAGAATTTACCCAGGCTGTTGCATGTTTTACCCCATTAACTACAAATTGTGTTGAGTTTACATTACTGCAGACCATTTTAGAAAGAATCCCATTTGTTTAAGACTGATTCTCTTCCTTCTAGGCAGCCATTGGTTTCACTTCAGTTCAGGATGCAATGAAAATCAACTTGCAGAAACTTAGAGGAAGATAGCTAATCCATCAGAGTCAACATTTAGTGGCTTTTTTTTTGCGTCGCCATCATGTGGTAATGTGGTTACAGGGACCATTTTGAAAAAACAGTTCCTGTTGGTGTGTTCAATGACAGTCTGACTTCCAAGGTGTGGGAAGTGGCTGCAAGTGGGTATGTGCTGTATAACATAAGCATCAGGCAGAGGCAGATGGCAGAGGCTTTCATGCGAGGTTGATCTTGAGCTTCGGGACCTCGTTGTTTGCATTTTCGGGTGCCGTTCTTCTTCTTCAAATTAGCTCCTAACTGCTTATTCCACACGTAACATGTTATTAACGCAATCCCACACCTGTCCAGTACTGCTCACCCTGTTTACTGCCCCATTACTACCTCTGGTGCTGTTTAAGAGGCCGAACGACAATGCGAGGCAAATTAACAGTGCAACATCCTCGCCTTTAACAGGCTGTGTGAAAGGGACGAGAGACACTGTCAAAAGGATGCAGTTTTTCAGCCAACTCTCAAATCTTGAGTGATAGAGTTTCATCCAAACAAGAGCATTGGCCTTATGTTCAAATTCTTACATAGAAATATCTTGAGAAGGGACCTCCCTGGTCATGGTCTTACTGATTCGAGGAGGTAGTGGTGGAAGGTTGGGCTAAGCTAGCTATAATGGAGCTTTGTTCAGCTGTCAGCTGTCAGGGCTAGCTTTTTTCTGCCATGGCTAGCTTGAATTTGAGTTCAACCTCATTGTATTTAGTCACAGTAACTTGTTATGACATTATGTTGGGCTCAAGAAACTAGCTCTAACTAGCATATCTGTCTGGATGATTGGGCTACCAAGTGGCCTCTGACTGACCTGGCATATCTGTTCACAAAAATGTTTTATAGGTTTAAACATCTCTATGATAATTGCATTACCTCAACCAAGTAAACTGAAATATCGTTATTTGTTTAAAAAACATAGCAAAATTAGCTATTAATGGTAGGCTATCTTCAGTTACATTTTTTTTGTCAAGCTTTTTCAAGATAATGATTGTAGTATGAAGTATGGAGGATTTTTTTAGCTGCCAAAGTGCTTAGTGTGATGGTTACCACTTATAATTTTGAAGTTTTTCCAGTTTGATTTTGACTGTCCCCTGAAATGAACTGAAACCAACGGCTGCCTGTGAGGAAGAAAATCAATCTAAAAACATGTGCTTTGCTTTCGAATGCTGTCGGCAGTAATGTCGTGTATGCACGGTTTGTAGTCAATGGGCTGTAACATGCAGCAGCACCGGTGTGCTGCTTTAAAGATGTAAAACGTCAGGAAGACGTACAGTTGGGAGTTCATGCTTTTTTCTGGGCCTCCTCACCAGAGCCAACACTAAATTAACATCCGATTCACTCTGAGACTCTCAATCCCTCCTGGGCCCTGTCCTCTCCTCTCTCTCTTCCTCTCCTCTACCCTTTCATTCCTCCATCTCCCATCTACATCCCTGTAGCCCTTACATTCCCACAGGACCCAAATAAAGTAGCCTACGAACACTGAACATTAATAAACGGGTACTTAAGGGGGTTGGTTGAGGAAGGAAGGAAAAAGAATTGGCCTACTTTAACACTTGTCACTTTCCCACCCTCTCATCCCCCCGGCCCCCACTTTTTTCCCTCCCTACTCATCTCCAATTTCAGTAAGTGCTGCTAGTCTGCAGCCCTGTAGCTGAATAAACAGTTATGAAGGAAGGAAGAGCAGACGAGAGGACATTTACTGTGTCATTTCCCTGGAGAGATTTCTCTTTAAATTACCTGTTAAATGGCCTCCAGGGGCAGGACTTCAACATGTGTGGATGTGTGTGCGTCTGTGTCTGTGTGTGTGTGTCAGCATTTCTGTGTGCATGTGTATTATGGCAGGCTACAGGGCATTTTCCTCCATTTCACTCCAAGGCATGTGGCATTGTCAAGAAAAAAAAAAACGTAATTAAAGTGATTCTGTCCTTATGTTCCTCCTCGCCTCAGTCTCTCTCTCTCTGCTTGTCTCTACACACTCTGCACTAACTCACACACCGGCACAGACACACACACACACACACACACACACACACACACACACACACACACACACACGTGCCCTACCTCTTCTTCTCTCCATCGTGCCAGTTCATCAGCGAGCGGTTATGTTTGGTGTTTGACCACAGAGCTGGGGGAGTCAGGATGCCACGGACGCTGCAAAAAGTGTCCATGCTTGGAAGTCATGTCCGCTCCGTTTCTGTCTTTCTCTCCACGCACTTGAAAACCAGCAAATGAGATGTATTCTGCTTCCTCAAAATACGGCTCCATTTTATTGCGGCAGTTTTTGCACAAGCAAATGCAAAAGCAAATTGCACTGTGAAACAAGGCAGATTAACTCAGATTGATCCACTTGCATTACAATGAGCCTTTCAAGCTAGATAAACATGTTGATGTAGTAAATTACTCACTTATTTTTATTGTAGAGAATCCTGACAATCACATCTCTGCACACTTTGACAATGTCGGAAATATTTAATCATGATTCTAGGTGTTACTTTGTGGTGAATTGCTGCAAATGACACTTTTGTACTGTATACAGGTTATTGTATAAATGTTGATTTGAGTCCTTTGTTTACCAGGATGCCTGTTGGCCTGAAGCCTGGCTCGTTGGTAAAATTTTGCCCTGGTATTCGTGGCGACACTGGTGTTACTGCATTTGTTGACAGCAGATTGGTTTGAAATATGTCAGGGAGTAGATTCATACTGTCTGTGGGAGTAATGGAACAAGGAGCAGCCTCAGTTAGTTTTTAAAGTGAAACACTAACCTAAATTCCGCTCGCAGCGGTCATGGCAGCCGAGAAGTGTCGATCTCAGAATGTGATGTAACATGGAGGTGAGTTAAGGTGGAACGCTCCTAAAGCTTAGCTCCATATAAATGCCCGGATAATTCATTGTTTTGTCATTACCGAAAAACAATATTGACCTTGAAGTTGAAAAAGGAGCCTCATATAAGAAACAATGCTAAAATCAAAAGCCGGAAATGTCACGTGAGACATTGCGTGGATAGTTATTGCCGGAAGACAGTACCGTTCCATCTTAACTGTCCTCAAAGTTACACTGCATTCTGAGATCGACACTTCTCGGCTGCCATGACTGCTACGAGTGGAACAAGCTACTGCTAACGTGAGTTGTTCAAAAACTTTCTTTTTAGTAAACTCTGTGTACACAAACAATGTTGTCAATGCTTGTGTTCATGTGTAGAGACCCTGGTGATACTACGAGCAAAGTTTCATGTTGTGTCGAGCTTTCTTAGTGCTTTAAAAATAGCACGTAGCTAACGTAGCATTTGCCCCTAGCACTCCCATATAAAATGAGCTTGACCCGAAAACGAAAATACGGTAAATCTTAAAAGTGCCTCTTTCGTCGTAATTATGCTCTCACACGAAGGTTTGACTCATATACATTCACAAAAAAAGCCTAGGCTGCATTTTGGCGAGAGTTTAACTTTTAGTGAAGAGCTGCAGGCAACAGGATGCACACCTCCAAGTTCTCAGTGAAGTAGCTAGCTTCTTTTCCTGCGTTAATGTTGTTAGGCTCTCCCTTGTCAGCATTGGATTTAGATCGGACATATCACCAATAGGCGCTTTTTCTTTATACTTCGACAACAAATCTTGTTGAGCCATACTTGAGTGCTGAGTAAAAAAACAGCAATGATAGTAAGGGCCACCATAATCATTTGAATGTGGGGATAACTGTGCACACTGTTGGAGTCTCTCCTTGAGGCATTTACATTTTTCATGCGGTTGCAGACAGGAGAGTGACAAATCCAGTGAGAACTGTAGTGGGCGTGATTTGTGTCAGTTTGATAAAGTTACAAAAATTGCCAGGAAAAGTGAGGGAGAAGGTTCAAAGGCTCCCGGTTGTCTGCAGCAGTTATGTGTTGTACTCTGGTAATGTGCACCACTGAAGGGTGATAGTAACTAAAATTTAAGGTTTTTGAGATAGCTCATTTTATCTTGTCCTGTGCTGTGGCCCTGTGTGTCTTATATGTAGATTCTTGAATTTTTAAGACATTTAATAATCAGTTAATATTATGCAACACAGACGTTTTTGATTACATAATTAGAGAAACTAATTGACTCAGAAAACTTGGGTAAAGTGTTCAAGTATAAAGGTCCTGCTTGGTTTTTAAGTGCAAAACATTCTCAATGGAACATCTGTTTGTGGGGCTGCTTTGATGGTTTCATATGTATCATTATTTGATCAGAAATGTACTGACCATGAAACCTTTCACAAGTCCCTTACTAGTGATGGTACTACACAGGAGAAGGCTACTGCAGGAGATTAAAAACATGGCCTACCTTGCATATGAAGTCCAGCAATCTATGATCTTAGGGTGTGCTTCCTCCCCAGTTTGGGGGAAAATGACTGTAAGTTAGGTGTAGTCTATGATATGAAGCAACATCCACTTTTAAGGCAGGTGGTAAATGGTTGCTGATCCAGCCGGTCTGTCTGCAACCCGCCTGCCTCCTCTTGATGTTGGAAGTTCATATTTAGTTTAGTTCACTTCAAGGTCTAAACAATGAACCCGTTTGGTATTGTTTCCACATAGCAAGACTCAAAATCAACACTGTTGCTGTCCTTGAATTTCCCGGTTGTTTCTATCTGTGGCTGCCAATGACCCAGTCCCATTCGCCCTTATGTGACATCAGCACAATGAAAAAAAATATCTAATCTGTGATGATTTGTAAACATTTACGGCTCAAACTGCATCTTCAATCACTTTCCCTTCTAACCCTTTGTTTGCCTTAATGCCAAATTAGGCATTAAGGTGACTAAGGATCACTAGCTTGTCACTCAAATGCGACAGCATAAACACACTTTCAATTTTAGCCAAGGATTAGTTACAGGGGTTGAACTTGAATTTCTTGAAAAAGTCCCAGTTCTATTATCTAACACACCCAAGCCTGCTAAAAACTCAAACTAAAACTCTTAAGTCTAGTTTGCAAACCTGCACCAGGACACCCTGTCGGTAACCTCAGCCATCTGCCAAACAAATGATTGAACTGAAATGAAGCATTTTCCTTAATATCCCTTTGATGATGGAATATGTTTCTTTTGTTCAACAATCATGGACACAACGGCAAGGACCTTTGCTTGCAGTAATTTGATAGGTATTGGAAGTATTCGTTGTTCATTTTTATCATGCCACTTCAAAATCACCATTAAAGACATCTAATTACAGTCTGTATCTTTCCTAAAAAAATGTATATCCTTTCCAAACTGAAAGCTCACATGGTCTTGAGATAGATCCAACATATCCCCAGGCTGTATTGCATATTTGAGTCTGTTGAGACTGTGGTGCATTTTGTCTGTGTGTGTTTTCTATGACGGATTTCTCCCTGTTGATAGCTGAATGTCAGCGCTCTCGTGTTTCTGGTGTGGCTCTGCTGGAAATGTCTCAGAAGAACGTTGTGTTGTTTTCATTCTGCCAGCTAATCACTTGTCCCAGCCAGTGTCTTTATTATTGAAGCGCTTAAAGTGTTTTTGGGTGGATTTTTCCTTTAAATCTGATTAAAACATTTCTTCAGATTGATATTTTTTCCAAGAACTCATTTGCATATGAAACAAGAGTAAATAATTCACCCAAATGGCAAGAAGATGAATCACGTTGTTCAACCAAAATTATTATTGATTTTTTAATTCTGACTTAATACAACATTTAATAACTCTTTAAGGTGCATATATCCTTGCACACGATTATTTGCACTGAAAACAGGTAACATTTAAATGACAAAGGCTCAGCTCTCCATCCAGGATATTTTTTGCAGTGTGCAGGGTCCACAAGACAGGCTCCATCTCTCCCTCGAGGGCAGCTCAGTGCTCCACACCACAGTGTGTCCCTTCTGCCATGCTGGCACCGGGTTTACAGTTCTTGCCACTTGCCCCCACCCCATCCTGGATGCAGGAGAGGGAGCCACCCTGCAACCGCTCCTTCCACCCCACTGCCCACCCAACCAGCCAACCACCCACAACACCTCCTCCACTTGCCCTGAACAAGCCACCAGCTTCGGATGATCTTGCTAATCTCCACGATTCACACGTTGAAGAGCACAGGACGCAAAAGAGGGAAGACGAGGAGAGAGGAGGGGGGCCCCCTCCCGTTTTTTCCATTGTCTGTCTGCTCCTTTCTTCTCCTCTCCCCCGCCCCTCGTTTCCATCTCTCCACCGGAGAACTTTGAAATAATTTGCGTCTCGTGGGTTTTTTACACATTCTAATTTCCAACTAAATGGGACATCTGTTTGAGAAAAGGAAGATTTGCCACGGTTGCCAAGGCAACTATCACTCTGAAAGGAAGAGGGGGGGGCAGGTTGCATGAGGAAAGAAAAAAAAAGAAGTCCAACAGCTTTTATGGACAGAATTAGACTTTGGTGGAATATTATCCCTGCAAGACAACCAGCAGCGGGGCCTGTTCTTTCTTTCTTTTCTCTCTCTACCTCTTCACCCCTCTTCATGTCATCCTCCCTCTCTCACTCCTTCCACTTTCCCCACCTCCCACTGTCTGCCTGTCCCTCTGTTTTTCTAGCTCTAGCCCTCATATTCCCCTCCCCTCTCCATATTTCCATTCCTCCCCTCTCCCTTATTTCCCTCTTTTTCTGTCCTTCGTGCTGCAGCATCATCAAATATCAGTGTGAAATCTGCCTCCAATTAGAGGCCTAAACCCCCCTGTCCAACCCCCAGTGCCCACCCATGACAGCTTTTCTGCTGTCTGAAACATCTCATCCGCTGTGCTGAAGCCCACCTCACACTCCATGGTAATTGGTCATTATTTAGAGCAGGGAGGGACAAATGTGCTTCCCCCAGCGTTTCTAAATGAAAGTTAAACGGCCCTTCATTATGTCTGCAGTAACAATAAGGAATGATGACGGAGGAGGGGGGGTCTTGGCAGTTGTTTGAAATGTCATATGCTGCAGTCCAGACACAACAAAACAAGGTGAGGAAGAATTCCTTCCTCCTCCTTCCTGTGACATTTCATGAAGATTTGTTTGAAGGCAGAAAGTTAGAGGTGAAGAGGCGTTGGATCTGTTTGTATTACATCGAAATCTGCTGAGTGCACAACCTGGGGGACAAGCCAAGGGAAATAAATTAGGTTTAGAGAAAAGCTAGGAAACATAAATAGGGCTGTATTCGTTAACAGCAGTAGAGCACAAATTGTCATTATCACTGTCAATATTGTTAAAAAATCGATCTGTGACAGCAGCAGTGCACTGGGAAACAATCCACCTGTGGTATGCATCACACAAAATGCTCTGTGCCACTTTTTTTCTTTTGCACTAAAATTGAGCTCCTTTCCCTGCTCCCACACAAACCCCAGACAAGTGCTTGATTGGAATAGATGGGAAACTAGCAACACCTGCAGCACAAATAATGCACAAACAATAATATTGTGAAAAAGATCGATTACAAAGAAATGTTTTCTCTTTGTTAGAACATGCACTTTGTCTGTGTCTCTTCGTCCAATCAATATCCAGACTCAAATTCAAATTGTTTTTGTATGATTTTCACACAGAGATCGCATATAAAAAGGCCAGTGTTACTCCAAAACAGCACATTATGAATATAATATGGAGCTCTGTAATAAGTAATAAGTAATATTACTGTCTAAAACATCATATTAAAAATCTGCATCCCCAGATAGCAAGAAATCTCCCACATCCCAGTGAGTCTCAGGATCAATACCTCAGATAGCCACCATCCACCTGTAAAGCACTTGAAGGCTGTAGACTACAGGCTTATCTCTTGATAGTCATCAATCAGTCAGTATTTTACATCACTTATCAGTTTTTAGTTGCTCTGTGACCCTGACGCATCGGGGCAGGTAAAGACTGCTGTGACATTTACCCTTTTTAAGTTCAGTCAAATGAGCTCTGGTGTGAAAGCTGTCAATCAAACTCTGGCTAAAGACTAAACAACTGGAGCGAGGCTGCCTGAACAGGTGGGACTTAGATTTTGCTTTTGGTGTGGAAGCAAAGCAAGCCAACAACAACATTTTTTCATAGTGTGATTTAAACTCTATTTTTAAAAGCCAAACTGCAGTTAAATCCGCTCAGCTGATGGAAAAGCAATCTCTCAATCTGCAATGTGTTGCAGTTATTTACACAAGATTTTTAGTATTTTAGAATGCACAAGTGCTGTTTGTTATCACTTAAGACAATAACATTCACGACCAATAATGGGTTAACACATGAATTATATCTTGTTAAGCTATATCTTTACTCCAGGGAAGATCAATTAATGCATCAGATTCAGTAAAATGTGCATTACAGCTAGAACACTTTTTTGGCACCCAACAAGAAATTCTCATTGCACTGAATGGGTGTCATCTTTGCATTCTAGTTCTCGTTCAAATCTATGGTCAACATTTAAAAGATTTAATTTCTATGAAATGGCGCTACTATCTTAAAAATATGCGTGGTTTGCGGATGCAGTTGCTAAATCTGTCCATGGGAAAATTGGCACTTTCAGGTGATGTCTTTGTTGTAACCAGTATTGGTCAGTAACGCATAACTCGGTAATATATTACTGTGGTAATATTACTTTTCCCAGTAACGAGTAGTGTAAAGGATAACAATTTCAAAAACAGTAATAATATTACAGTTACTATATCAAGTAGCCTAATGTAGCGGTTCTGCGATACCAGAATAGGATATGTTTTTTGTCCTAGGTGGGCTGTCTTATGATGACGTGTACGTGGGAAAGTCAATCATCTATTAGTCAAAAAGCTGAAGGATGGAGGATGTGGGAGAGACACTTTCTTTTTTTTCTTTTTTTTAAATGTGCATTATTCCTTCAAATTGGAAAAAAGATACCATCTCTAGAAAGCATAAACATTAGCTCATGTTGACTGGTCGACTTAACAGGTACTAGGTATTGTACTTATTAAGGGTCAGCCTACCAGCTGGTGTAGCAAAATCAGCTTTATTACAATGGAGTCTATTGACGTGAATGACTATTAGCCACCTGCTGGTGTGGTCATACTTTCTGTGCAGTGTGCATGTCTCAGTCCTCTTGACATTATACTTTCTGCTGCAACAAAGGCCAATCCTTGACACGCAGATTTCAACAATCAAAGCTACAAACATGGTGCTGGTGAATGAACTAACTGGGCCAGAGCCAAGAACGGTCGGCTCTGACTGACGCTATATTCTCTCTCTACAATGCTTTGCCATCCAGGAAATGTGCATGCTGAAACCATAGAAATAAACCACTATGTAGTTTATTTAACTCTTGAAGAGTTTAGTGTGGTGGAATTGGATTTGGCTGTTCAATATAAAAAATGTATCCATTCAATTTTCAGGTTCACACTAAACCCCTGTATCAGCAGACATGAGTATGTTTTACGTGCAGCCTCAGACTCATGTTTTAATGCCTTTCTTTGTCATTTTTGACAACATCAGCTATCCACACAGTCAGAGAAAGTAGAAGTGAACATCCTGCTTATAATTTAAATTCCAGTGCAACACAGAGCATTGTACACATTTTGGGGCCTGGCTAAGATTAGGATTTGGTGCCCCCCAATTGCAGCTTCTCTCATCTGTTAAACACCATTGCATTTTGCGTTGCAGTCAGATTTTATTTAACTAGTGCATCAGCTTATATGAACATGTATTTACATTTCCCTGTGTATATATATATATATATATATATATATATATATATGTATATATATATATATATATATATATATATATATATATATATATATATATATCTCATATCTCATATATATCTCAAATGACCTAGTGGTCCCAGGCGCTTATTATGGTGAAAGCCTACCACCTTTGATATTTCTGCTTTCTCTGTATACGATTAAATAAGGCTTGAAAAAACCTCAAGCTGCTAATCTTATTCTACGAAATTTCTCGAATTCTCACTGCTATGTATGTGTCTGCTATAGAATGCGCAGAAAAACTTTGTGCTTAAACTTGGAGGACTTGTTGGTTTGTTGGTTTACAGGAGTGTCTGCACAAAGTTGAAATTCAAGTCTCTTTCAGCCAGTTGAAAAATTAGTCTAAAGTTTGTTTTCACCAGCTGAACATCTTGTATTTGTGAAACCTGTTGTTTGCACCTAAAATCATCAAAGTCTGTATTCATATAAATATCCTGTGACAGTATTCAGTAGTTGTAGCGCTGTTCCAATGCACGCACCTCATCCTACTACTCCCAGTCCCCCCACACAGGCTTGAATTAGGCCTCCTATGTCGCCTGTGCAGCTCCAGGCACCTCCAAATGACACAGCAACTCACCCACCTGCTCTGTAGGCTAACACACTCTCATACACATACGCTGCATCCTCCACCTGTCGCACCGAGGGAGGCTTATGCAAGCGCTGAAACCATGTGCTCTGATGCAGCCGTCCTCATCCCCTGCACATCCAGCACACACTCCGAGCCTCCGCAGAGACTTCAGCACTCATACCCTCTTCCTGGTTCTGTTTGTCTGCCCATCTGTCTGTCTTCAGATCATTCCCTCCTCCTCCCACCACCCTCCCCCCATTTTCACACACTCCTCCCTGAGAAGATAACTTGAAATTTTCAGTTCTTTTTCAAATTCTTTACACACTCAGTCTTGGCCGATTAGCGCATCGTTAACGTTTTTCCACGTTGTAGTTCCCTTCCTGTGAGAGTCGACTCCGGCGGGAGCTCATTATCGCCGGGCATGAAGTTGACTGCCAGGGTCCCGGCTGATTTGTCACATCCCACTTCCCTCCCGCTGCCGAGCCCAGCAGATTGGGGGTGTTGTTGAGTGGTGTATGTGTGTGTGTAGAGGGGTGGGGTTGGGGGTGGAGAGGATTGTCTAGAACTGCCTGCTCTGGGGAGCGTCACAAAGCGTTTTTCTACGGCCTGTGCTTGTTAATGTCTTGTTTCCTGACAGTAACTCTTGTCAGCAGAGAGGGACGGTGGCGAGTCATGTGGCGCGCGTTAAGAGTGTTTCTATGTGCCGTTTGTCATGTTGCTGGTATTGTTTACAGTGATTCATGCAGTTTTGTTTATAGCTTTGTATTGTACTGTGAAATGGAAATGGTGCTCTAGCAGAGCTTCATCTACTTACAAGATGCATAAGATGTGCTGGAGACTGTGGAAGGAGGAAATCAGCAATAAAGGCAAAGATTTATGACTCAAACAGACATTTTTCACAACGGTTCGAACAAAGTCGTCTGTGTCAGCATTGGAAGCACAATGATGTTGCTAGGTATGCATCCTGGTTCTCTGGTGCATTCAAATCTGACAGAATGCGGTGAAATCACTATTCATGCATCCATATTTTATTTATTTTTTATGCTACATTATCGACAACAAATCCGTATTGAAATAATGATAGAAGAAAACTCAGAAAAAAATCAGCAAGTCACCGACCATTTGCGCAGAGTGCATGTCTCAGTCATTTTGACATTATACTTTCTGCTGCAACAAAGGCCAGTCGTTGACACACAGATTTCAACAATCAAAAGCTACAAACTTTGTATTGGTGAATAACTGGGTCAGAGCCAAGAATGGTCTGCTCTGATTGATTCTGTATTCTCTCTTGACGATGCTTTGCCATCCAGGAAATGTGCGTGCTGAAACCATTTAAATAAACCACTATATAGTTTATTTAACTCTTGAAGACAAGTGTATCAAGATGATGTGATAGGGCTATAGGCCTACTAGATTTAGGATTTTATCAATTTAATTCACATATTTCTTTTTCAGTTCAGCACCACACTATATCACGGTTATCAGCAGACATGAGTATGTTTTACATGCAGCCTCAGATTCATGTTTTAATGCCTTTCCTTGTTATCTACGACAACATCAGATTTCTACACAGTCAGAGAAAGTAGAAGTGAGCATCCTGCTTATTGTTAAAATTACAGTGTAACACAGAATGTTTACATTTTGGAGCCGTAGCTCAGATTAGGATTTCAGTGTTTCCCACAGAATCAGACTTTAATTTTGGCGGGGGCTAGAGCATGCACACTCGAGACTTCCGCCGACCAAGATGGCTAACTTCTGGTTTGGCACTGAGCTAACTTGGTTCAAAATAAAATGTAATAAAAATAAAATGTAATTCTAGACTCTTCTAGAGAAATTTTATTGGACTGAATTGCCTAAATTCTGATGGTAAGCGTTAGGGTTAGGGACGACTTGGCCACAACAAAAACTTGCTTCAAGGCCTGGCGCACTTTGCGGGTGCTTGATCTCGACAATGAGGCCAGCCATCCTCTCTGCAGAGGAAGTTACAGTCAAGCCAACTGCATTAAAGAGTCCTCCTCTAAGTTTGTATTGTAGGGCACCAGCAGGCTTTCGGTACCTTGAAAGTTTTTAGGTTTGACTAATTAAATGAAGTCATAACGGTGAAGGAGTGGATAAATGAAAGGAGGTTTTCAAAGCTCTTGAGTAAAAGAGACACTGGCATAAGTCTTCATTGCACCTCACTTCTCTGAGTCCATACATCAAGGCCTCCAACCTGATAGAGTGTCAAATGGTTTGTGCTAATATAATTAAAACTTTTGTTTGGAAGTATGGATCTCCAAGGACAAGTTGATGGTCCTTGCCGAAGTAACCACTTCTTTATCTTTTGCTGACAAGCCAAAACGAGCCAAAACTAAATCACTCTGATGGAGCTATTAAAGACTTTGGGCTACCAGAGACTGCCATTTGTTTCCTGTTTCTAGCAGACTGTCAACATTGGTTTCTTTAAACCATGACCAAGAACTTTCCTGAATCATAACAATGTGTTTATAATTGTAACCATGAAAATGACAGTCCGCTTACCAATCAGACAAACCCAAGCCGTGATCTTTACTTAAACCTAATCTAAGTCATTTTTGCAACCCAGTCACAAGAATAAGTGTTGGTTAAATAAATCACTGCAAACCGTGGATATGTTGAAACTTTTCATTTCTTTATGTTGCAACAATACATTTCTTTTGATTCTACTTTCTATTTTATGTTGCGTCAACACTGTCATTAAATTTAGTTGGCATCAGTTTATATTTTTCCTAGGGCTCCCTAGTCAGGTAAACCAGCCATAGTTAGGACACGAGTGACTGTGACTATTTTAGTATTTTTTTGTATGAACAGATGTCAACCTGCACAACTTTACTTTAAATTCATGTCAAGAACACACCTTGAAATAGATGCATTTAAATGTGTTTAAATGATGCATGATCCACACAGAATCTCATGTCTGGCATGGTACTGTCCACAGTCCAATACTAAATCAACAAATAGTCTGGTCACACTCCCCGTAGGACCAACTCCTCTGACTGAGGGTGTGTGACATGAAACCCTCCTTCCCTGGAGGGCTTGAACCAGTTTAGGCTCTCCTGACATCAGACCTGATTAGAGAGCAAAAGCGACTGGAGATGGAGAGAAGGAGGGAGCAGGACCAGGGGACTTGACTGTTCATCTGTCACTAATCCTGTGTATAATTCCTTCCCTCTGCACTCTCCCACTTTTCCCGCTCCGCGTCTGTCTTAATAGCTTTCACTCCTCATGTCTTTGTTTGGTAGTGTTGTATGTCTTTTCATTTGATTGTTTCCCCATCTCTCTTTCCCTCCATTTCTTTCTCTGCTTTTTTTGTTTGTCTGCCTAGTTCGTTATCCCAAAAGCATTCCTCTCCATTTTGTTTTTTGTCTTCTCTACCCAGCATCCATTCACCTACGACAGCAGACATTCTCTTATTAAAGCGGGACACATCAAGGAAGCTGAGATCTTCTGGATGTGTGTGTGTGTGTGTGTGTGTGCGTGCGTGCGTGTGCGTGTGTGTGTGTGTGTGTTTGTGTGTGTGTGTGTGTGTGTTTATAATTGACTGCAGCCCTTGAGGAGTGATATTTCAGCATTTCAGCAAACAAGCAGATTTTATAGCCTTGGGGATAGGTGGATGGATAGATGTACAGATAGATGGATGGACAGACTGGGCTAAAGACAGAAAGTTGTCATGATGAAGGTGCAGATTTTAGAGGGAAAGAGAGACAATGTCTTATTTTCATGGTTTGGGTTATCACTTCCAGGAAGGAATCTTTCTCTGTCTGTTCTTTGCATATCTCAAGAACCGTTCATCCCATCTCACACTTGGCGGGTTTGTTTCTGAGGAATCTGGTGCAAATTTGGACATGCAACACAGCCCATATAATTAAATTTCAAATAAACAGTGAACACCACTCTCTGCAGCAGCGGGGGCTTGGCTTTAGTGCTCTGGCCTCATGGCTTGGCAGATTGAAGTCGGGCTCATGCATGATCCCTCTCATGTGATTGCTTTGATTAGGGTGTTGGAGCAACATACTGTAGTAACATGTTCCAATGAAAGAAAAAAAGCAGAGGTTAAACAAGTCTGGGTGAGTAGGGAGATGTGATCAACAGAGGTTTTTTATTTTTCAGCGAGAGCTGGAGGTGAGATTAAACATTTCTGTCAACTGTAGTAGCCAATGGTAGCCTCTAGGTTGACAATGTTGACCATTGCTTGGCATCATCGTCAGCTGCTACAGAATGCCTCTGCCATTGGTTGTTGTACTCCTGCTTACAAAGTACCGATGTAATCATCTAGATTTTAAATCATGAATATATTGTTTTCATCATACAGACAAAAAATTATATATATAAACCAACTATATTCACATACCCCACATCAACTTTAGAAAGCCAGACTAGAGACAGAGATAAATACTATATGACATAGCAGGGACTTCCACTAAGACCAGGAAGAATTCGAATGTCTAATAATTTGGCCCCAGATACTTTCAAATTTTTTCCTAAAATTCACGTGTTGCCACGGAACCTTTCAAGATGTATCCCTGAGACGAATTGCCTAACCCATCTAGAAAAAAAGTGCACTGGTAGCTTACCATGTCTTTAGAATTATTGTCTCAGCCACTAACATCCCAAACTTAAAAGGTGTGTTAAATTTTGATGTTATCGCTCTCACACTCTCTCATACTGGTCACTGGAAGTTCAACATGGCACCTCATGGCAAAGAACTCTCTGAGGATCTGAAAAAAAGAATTGTTGCTCTACATAAAGATAGCCAAGGCTATAAGAAGATTGCTAACACACTGAAACTGAGCTGCAGCACGGTGGCCAAGACCATATAGCGGTTTAACAGGACCGGTTCCACTCAGAACAGGTGCGTGTGCTCAGCGTCATATCCAGACGTTGTCTTTGGTAAATAGACGTATGAGTGCTGTCAGCATTGCTGCAGAGGTTTAAAGAGTGGTGGGTCAGCCTGTCAGTGCTCAGACCATACGCTGCACACTGCATCAAATTAGTCTGCATGGCTGTTGTCCCAGAAAGAAGCCTCTTCTAAAGATGATGCACAAGAAAGCCCGCAAACGGTTTGCAGAAGACAAGCAGACTATGGACATGGATTACTGGAACCATGTCCTGTGGTCTGATGAGACCAAGATAAACTTATTATTATTACCATGAATGCCAACATGTACTGTGACATACTGAAATACAGAGCATGATCCCCTACCTTCGGAAACTGGGCCGCAGGGCAGTATTGCAACATGATAACAACCCCAACCACACCTCCAAGACGACCACTGCCTTGCTAAAGAAGCTAAAGGTAAAGGTGATGGACTGGCCAAGCGTCTCCAGACCTAAACCCCATTGAGCATCTGTGGGGCATCCTCAAACGGAAGGTGGAGGAGTGCAAGCTCTCTAACATCCACCAGCTCCGTGATGTTGTCATGGAGGAATGGAAAAGGATTCTAGTGGCAACCTGTGAGGCTCTGGTGAAGGGTTAGGGTTAAGGGAGTGCTAGAAAATAATGGTGGCCACACAAAATATTGACACTTTGGGCACAATTTGGACATTTTCACCTAGGGGTGTACTCACTATTGTTGCCAGCAGTTCAGACATTAATGGCTGTGAGTTGAGTTATTTTGAGGGGGACAGCAAATTTACACTGTTATACAAGCTGTACACTCACTACATTACATTGTATCAAAGTGTCATTTCCTCAGCGTTGTCCTATGAAAAGATATATTTGCAGAAATGTGAGGGGTGTACTCACTTTTGTGAAATACTGTATAACAAAACATTTCTTCAAATGGAGACATAATGACGCAACATGGTCCAACATCAGCAGTGGTAAACTGCCTTGATGCAACATCAAACATACAACACTGGATGACAACAACTCATCCTTTGGTCTATAGTATGGTGTACCAATATAACAGGCTTCAGTTTTTAAAAAAATTGTGACAGCATAATTGTATAACTATCTAAAAACACACTCGCTGCTGTCAACTTTCTATTTTAGCAAAGACTAAAGAAAAACTTGTCACGTACATTTTAACAAACATCTACTTTTCTTTTTTTAATTTGGCAGTACATGCAGGATGGTCTGTGCATTTGTTTTTGGTGCAACTTGTTAAAAGTACACAAAATGTCCACTCAGTTGAGAGTCAACAAGCATCCAGTTGAAGGAAGTACTTCAGAGAAGTCCGACATCAATCCTATCAAGAGTGCGATGTAGAGGTGATGTCTCCCAACGTAGCAGAAGTGAAGAGGAAAGCTTTCTGTAGCTCATTCTAAACCTTGAATCTGATCCCTCAACAAAGAATAGTCACTGATCCGTCTTTCATTTGTGAGGTGACTGCAGACAGACAATCTTTGTTTCAAAAGAAGCACAGAAGTTGCTATTTGTCAGCAACATCAATTCGCAATGTTTAACCCTTGGGCACGTTCACAAATGTGACTGTTTTATGACTATATTAACTCTTTCCATATTTAACAGCAAAACATATTTCTGCCATTGGGTTAATATTAGTCTAATTTTCCTCCCTGCCGAGCTTCCTTTCTTCTTGAACACTTTGATACGATAGCAGTGTGTTGATAAAGGAACTTTGAGGCAGAGGGGAATGTGCACGATCCACCTGCTCAAATTACACAAGCTCGCCTCTCCTGAGACCCAGAGGAAAAAAGATTTTGCTTTTTTAATTTTTTTATGATAATTTAAGTATTATGGTTGAAACAACATGTTGCAACACATTTTTTTTTTCAAAAAAGTTTTTTATTAATTTTTTATTGACTGTCCCTTGTAGAGGACATCGGACTTCATTCATGCAGAATGTAGTAATGTAATTTAATAATGAAAGATGTGAAAAGATGAAAGATTAAAAGATGCCAACCAGCAATTAGGGCAACAATGTACAACAATACAACAATAAACATTTGAATAAAAATTTTAACTGAGCATAACACTGTTTGCATACTTAAATTTTCAACAAATTAACACTGAATACAGGACAACTGTTTGTTTTAGGTCACACCAGGGCACCAAATCACCACCCACAGTTCATGAGTAGTACAGCAGGAAACAGTTCTTGGTCTTTGAGACACACAAGAACATGTTACATTTGATGCACTTCACAAAGGTTTTGCCTTTGCATCCCTCTCTTCTGCACCTTGAAGAATTTGCGGCCTCCCCCATCATTGGCAAGTGAAATGCCACGTATTTTTTCACATTGTCGTCAGGCTGATGTTCAACAGGCCTTCTCTTTTTTAGTGGAGGGTAGTCTTCGTCATCAGAGCTCACCTCATCATCATCGCTTGACACATTGGCAGCCTGTTAGCCTCCCTGTGCCTGAGCGATCAGCTCCTCAGCCAGCAGCAGCTTAAAGTCGAAGTATTGCAGCCTCTCTTTCTCTGGTTTTCCAGACATTGGTGGTTTGATTTGTACTCGATCCAGCTGTTTGTGGCGGCCAGGTCAACGAGATGCAGGACGGTATGGATGGTCCACTTTCTTGTGCGGCTCGACATTGGATAGAAGCTCAACATGCGGTCGCACAAATCGACGCCACCCATGTTTTTGTTGTATTCTGTTGCAACAGCTGGTCTTGGCACAGTAACATGACGCTTCTCCTTTGCTGACCATCTCCTGCAGCTGTCTTCAGGCTCTATCCCATGGACAGTGGAGGCCATCAGGACTGCTTTATTATCCTGCAACTTTGTCACAGCAACCTCGGATGGTTTTCTTACAACCATTTCAGATTTACCTCTTCCCTGATTTTGTAGTTTTCTGTCATTTGTGATCTTCGATTTGCATGGTGCAGGGATTCTATTCTTCATAATGGTCCCTGTTCCCAGGAGACCATTTGCTTTCAAGCCATCCAGTAGCTTGATTGAGGTGAAATACCTGTCAAAGTACAGGCATGTTCTTCTTGGAAGAGATTGTGTCATCCGAGTGACTGCATCGCCTCCAATTCCAAGTTGCTGGTCATTGAATGTATTCTTGCCCTTGTAAACCACAAAATCCAGCACCAGACCATTGGGGCTGGCAAGGACAAATACTTTGAGTCCTGTGGGGTTTGGTTTCCCTGGTACAAACTGCCGTACAGGACACCGGCCTGTGAATGGAATCATTTGTTCATCTACACAGGCCTTCCCTGGCCTGGGCAGATTGAGGCAGCCATGTTGCACTCTGTTTAAGAGTGGTCTCACCTTCCAGAGGGGGTCACTCTTCTTCTCCTCATCAGAGACATCAAAGTCATGTGTGACTGTGAGTGAATGTCTGATCTTGAAGAATCTGTCGCGACTCATTGCATCAGCTATCACTGGGACCCTTGTCTTTGTTGCCCAGTACATCCGGATCCGCGGGTATCCCAGGCATGCCATGTATATAGACATGCCAAAGAATGGTTTCGGCTCCTCTGGTGTGGTCTTCAGACTTCCTCCAGTGATGAACACCTCACGGTTGTTTGTGTATTCTGACATGTCTTTAAAAACTTGGTCATCAATGTACTGTTGGAAGTAGTCAGTGGGCTTCCAATTCTGATGGTTGGGTCCGGCGTTTTCATTACAATTACTCTCTTCGACAATGGGGTTGAAACTGAAGCGATAAAGAAAGGAGAGGTAAGTTGAATGCACTTTTAGCAGATGTATTGTATGTGTATCAACAGGGTCAATAATTTGCCAAGTCAAGTTTTTCACAGATTGTGTGTGCGTGCGTGCGTGCGTGCGTGCGTGCGTGTGTGCGCACGTATGTGTGTGATCAACAGTGTGAACTAGAACTGCTTTCATTTCCCTTTCTACACACTGTAATAGCAATAAACTTCAAAACTCTAGCTTACACATTGCTCTTGATCCATAACACACAATGTCTATCATCACTTTTCCCTGGCACAGGCTCAGCTTCCTCAACAGTTGCAGTATCCTCCTCTGAACTTTCATCTTCCTCCTCTCTTTGGCCCTCCACCTCATCTTCAGACAGCTCTAGATCAGAATCTCCTTCCACAATTCTTAACAAAATCCTCTCTGCCTCACTTAGCCCTCTGCTCCCTGCTGTATCACAAATGGACGTAAGTAAGTTCTGATGTCCACTACGGAGGACATTGAATAAAATTTGTGTTTTGAAAGGGTTAAAATTAATGTGACTTTTTAAAAATCTTACTAAATGGAAGCAATACCTTTATTTCAAAGAAACAACTTGATTTTTGGCAACAGAAACATGATATCTGGAAAAAATTGATGACTTACCTCTCTTGTTGCCATAAAATGTGGAAGATGAAATTCCCACCATTTTTAAAAGACAATGCCTTTGTTGTGTTGTCACCTCCCCCACAACTGGGCCATTAAATGAGAGCCCATTGTCTCCTCTTAAAGGGACAGTAGCATTCAGATAGATTATATAAATGATGCTTGACATAGAGGTCTCAGACTCATGTCCCCCACAGAGGACAAAAATGAAATGATAGGTCTCTATCACAAACGGAAAAATACGGTTATGCTCAATATGAAAACGATTCAAAAACAGGTGTGGGTAAAAAAGGAATTCCCTCCTACCTTTTCAAACTCAAAATGTAATGACCATTGGCAAATTGTCTGTTAACATTAACGTAAGATTTGAATGGAAATGCCCATGTGCATTCGGAAGCAGCTACTCCATTGTGGTTTTGTTGATGCATGGGTTGCATTTCTGCCACCTTCTGGATGTAAGAAGAATCTTTGATAGACTTTAATAGAAAAAATAATTTAAATTGACAAAGACGTTTGTGACAATGTATTTTGCATTAACTGAAAATAAAAAAATTAACATGAAGTGCACAACCCAACTCATTAATTTTAAAAGATTACCACAAAATATAATCTGAAACAGCACCATTATCATTAACTGAAAATTACTGCCTTGCACTAACTGGTGATAAGCGACTGACAACCATGGCTGGAAATCATAATGTTTTTAGGGTTGTCCCCCTGTTCATCCATCCATCTGTCACTCTCATGAGAGAATTTCTTCACAATTTTCCACAACTGCCCACTTTGACTCAAGGATGAACCGAACAGCCAAAGGTCACAGAGACTTCAGAAAACACATTTTGGGCCATAATTCATAAAATAATAATAATAAATAATTCATTCACTATATATGACACAGTTTTGCAGAAACATCTAATAAAACAATAAAATTATGAAATTTGTATCCAAAAGGTCATAGGTCAACTTCAGTGGGACATCATCAAGTTCTGCATAAACACTTTTTTTGACAATTATTTAACACCATGGCTCAGGAACGGAAAAGCAGATTGCGACTATATTTCACATTTGGCCAAGAACTGAATTGGTGACACTAATCTCGGGTGCACACCTGATTGTAGGGATCTTCGGTGCTGCTGGGTCGAACGTGTGTTTGAAGGATCCGTGTTTTACAATTTGTGTTTTATTTGCTTCCATATTTAAAGCATTATAGTCAACTGGCTCATTGATTTTGCTGATATTGAATTTCAGGAAATTGTTGTTGCACGTGATTAATCTCTCTGACAGTTTTTTTGTTAGCAAGTTTTTTCACGTAAATCGAGGATCTAGGACAGAGGATGTCGTTCACTGCACAGATTGTAAAGCCCACCAATGCAATGTGATTGTGATTTTGAGCTATATAAATAAAATTGATTTGATTTGATTGCCTTATTGTCAAAAATGTCTCTTAGTAAAGACAGCATGTTTCTCACTGGAAATTATTCACTGATATCAAACATGTCAATATAGTAAGACCTTTTTATGAAATTCCTCCAAAGGCTTCACTTCACATACTAAATAAGTCTGGACAGATGCAGATGTACACTACAACTTGTTTGGTTTGCAGAGACATACAACCACAAGTTGTAGTTTGAGCCTATATTTGTTTACATTTTGGCAGCAACACAACTCCACTGAATAATCATTAGCAATTTCTTTCACTTTAAGAAAGCTTCAAATTGGATGTTTTCTAAGCAATCTTTATGTAGAGCAACTGGATCAGACATCATAACACTGAAGCTAAATACAACTTTTAAGGAAAATTGCCACTACTAACTTTAACCCATAAGAACCCACCGTGACACAGTTGTCACACGTCCTTTAAATGCTCTGGAAAATTCTATGAGCAGCTTTATCCTTGATTTTTACTCCTGAAGTCCCAGAGTGACACATACTAAACATCCTGGTGGGTCATGTGACAGGTCATGTGATTTAGTCTTCCCATAACAACATTTCCAAGATGTCTGTGTGCCAGGTTACCATTAGCGGCAGAGCTAGCTAAATTTAAATAGCTTGTTTTGGGTAGCCAGAGGTAAGATTCAAACCATTTAAGAATTGTAATGCAAACATAACAATGCCTTTATTACATTTAACCTGTTTTGAACACTTGTCATGAACAAGGTGATATAAAAAAAGTCAGGTTAATATCGTGGTGACGTATATGTCACATCGGACCTTTAACCTTAAAATTCTCATGTCAAACCCAGTGTGACATATATGTCACAATAAGAAAAATATATTATGATCTGCTCAGTTAACTTAACTTATTCAATGATATTTTGTTAATATATTTTATATTGTTCAATTTAAAGCATATTAAAACAAAAATCACATTAAATAAATCAAATTATTAATGAAATATGTAAGGAAACAATTTTTACCCCTCAGTAAATGAAATAAACAGACCCTATATCACTTTTTTCGACCCTATATTGTTTGAAAATGTAATTAAAATAAATAAACAGTAAAAATTAAAAATAAACAATTGAAAAATATCATTTAATTGTATCTGCAGCATGGATAATAATCAATACAGTGTTCAGGATGCATTGGCAGTCATCCATGTAGACGACAGTGAAGGATGTGAAAGTAGCTCAGATGAAGACCTTGAAGACCCTGATTACACTCCCAAAGACATGGAGAATAACTAGTCAAGTGAGTCTAGTGATTCAGACTGCAGTGAATCAGGTGATGTAGATGAAGTACCTCAACCAAAGATAAACCCTAGACAGCAAAATACAACTACCCAGAACAATGACACATCTCCACCACCACCTGCCAAAAGAGTTTGTGTTGGAGTTCCAGGTGATGTTCACGTGGACCAGGTTGCACACTGGTCTGTGAAATGTGAGAAGCATGGCCATTGAACATTCTGCAAAATCAATGCAACCACCACGCTTTGTGAGAAATGCCACGTGCATCTTTGCTTCACTCAGAAAAGTACTTGTTTCAAATCTTTCCATTTGGCCTAGGCTTAACTGCCACACATGTTGATAACAATGGTTCAAACATGGTCCTGAGAATACAAAAGTTTTTTTAATTACACATTTTTTTGTTTACAAGTTTACAAGTCTGTTGCTCAGTTTTCTACAGCTACAGTAACGTATTACGACCTCCAATATGAGGTAATTTTATTATTATTATTATTTTTATTCAATTTGCAGACTTTTACAAATGTATTCATTTTTGTGTTGGAAAACAAATATGAAAAGATGTTGTTATTACACCTAAGAGGGAAAGTTATAATCTTTGCTACCAAACAGAAAAACATAACCAGAAAAACACTGTTGCTCAGTTTACTACAGTTACATTGGTTTGTTGACAAGACCTCCGATATGAAGAGGCAGTCTTTTTTAAATTCAGTTTGCAAACTTTTGTATGATGAAATAAATCAAAATTGTGCTGTAAATGGTCTTGTTGTTAAACCTAACAGGTAAAATGAAATTATTGTGTAAACACAAATCACAAGACAAAGCTTTGTTTTAGAACCAAAAAATACGAAGGATGATTTATTTTCAAATGAGGAATGAATTTACTATTAACACCCACTGACAGATCTTTGACACTAGGAAGGGTTATTTTGAGAAAAAATGTCAGAAATGTGTTCCATATGGTCTATTTAGTCTGTTTTATGTCCTCCATAATTTTCATTGATGGAGAAATTATTCACTATCTTAACGCCCAATGTGACATATATGTAACATTTCAGATCTCTGACAGTGGTGGGTGGCATTTTGAAAAAAAATGTCAGAAATGTGTTCAATGTGGTCTATTTAGTCTGTGTTATGCCCCCCATAATTTTCCTTTAAGGAGAAATGTGTCCGGGTTCTTATGGGTTAAAGTGCCTTGACAGCTTCCATCAACTGTGTGTCCTTGCTGCTGCATTGGCTGACTGTGTTATGTAAGCAGCCAGTGCAGCTGATACACTACAATTTGCTCTTGGTTTAGAGGACCATTGTCCACCTGTCCTTTTGACATAAAGTTTGCGTTTGTCTTTATTCAAAGGACTTCAATTTAAACATAGTAAAAAATATATATATTTTCTTGTTGGAGCTATGAAGTAAAGGTAAACAAATGTGTATGTTATATAATAAAGGGTAGTTTTAGGAGAACCATACCATACTACACAGGGACACACAGAAGCACAATCTCACGCAAACACACACACACACACAAATATGTGCAAGTGAGACACATGGGAAATAGTAGTGAGCAATCAACACACTCTGTGTGTGTGTGTGTGTGTGTGTGTGTGTGTGTCGTGGTGCTGATGAGTGTATGTGTAGTGGTGCTGATGAGTGTGTGTCGTGGTGCTGATGAGTGTGAAAGCTGTGAATGAGCAGCTGTTAGCAGACAGGCCACACACACACACTCAGACAGACCAGACCAGGGAAACACTCCTGTGTAGCATTTCTCCGTGTCCTCTCACTGTTTCTTTGATGACACTCGCTCTCTTTCTCTCTCTGTGTGTGTGTGTGTGTGTGTGTGTGTGTGTGTGTGTCAAATGGACAGATGTCCCCACTCAGTGTCCCACAGATGGGCTCTGTGATGCCACAGTGTCCTTGTCCAGGATTCACAGGATGCTTGGACACTCACAGGCAAACGAAACCCAACTGGGCCCTCAACTGAGTGTGTGAGATTGTGTGTGTGTGTGTGTGCGTGTGTGTGTGTGTGTGTGTGTGTGTGTGTGTCTGTGTGTTTGTGCATTTGTGCATGTACGTGTTGCTACTGTATCAGTAGAGAGAAGACTGTGTCTAGATCAGAGCTCTGGCAATCTTGTAGTCCTTCCACTACTTTCAGCTGAGACCCCACTGCACTCTCAGCTTACCTGCAATTACGCAATGACACCTCTCTCTCTCTCTCTCTCTCTCTCTCTCTCTCTCTCTCTCTCTCTCTCTGTCAATTTCAATTTCAACAAGCTTTATTGGCATGACTGTGGTTCACAATATTACCAAAGCGTACAGGATTGCAGAACAAACATGTTAATAATGATAATAATAATAATGATGATAATAATAATACTACTAATAATAATAATAATAATAATAACAATAATAACAATAACAATAATAGCAATAATAACAACAATAATAAACAGTATATCAGTGTGCAGGTAAGAACCCAGTCAGGATCACCTGGTTCATGTGGAGGAAATCATGTCAGGTGTTGTTGTGCAGCTCGTCTCTTCTCCTGTGGCAGCATTCACATATCTCGCTGCATCTACAGCAGTGCCAGTTTTTTCTCCCAGTAAATGTTGTAACTTTTCTTGGTCTGATAGTTTGGGGAAGTCTGGGGTTGTACATGTGATTTTAGTGAATATCTGGGTTCCGATGTCTGTGTATGTGTCACAGTGCAGCAGGAAGTACTGTTCTGTCTCCACCTGTCTGTGTAGACAGAACCGACACAGCCGGTCCTCTTTGGGCAGCCACGTCTGTCTGTGTCTGCTGCTCTCTAAGGCCAGGCTGTGGTCACTGAGTCTGTACATAGTCAACGTTTTCCTTAGTCTCGGGTCAGTTACGGAGCTCAGATAATCTGCCATCGAGTATTGTCTGTTTAAGGCCAAATAGCATTGAAGTTTGCTTTGGGTTTTGGTTGTGGATGTCCAATAGTTGATGTAATTGTCTTTTTCTTTTGCTATAATTTGGTGGGGCTGGATGGTGTGAGGGCGGTCTTGGTCTCTCTCTGTCTCTCTCTCTCTCTCACTCTCTTTCTCTCTTTCACACACACACACACACACACACACACACACACACACACACACACACAAAGAGGAACTAAAGGAAAAAAAGCACATAATACCCACGTTGTCTGCAGATTATGTTGCTAAACCAGACCATGTGTGTGTGTTTGCATCTGTGGGTGTGTGTCTGTGTGTGTGATGCCTGAGACCCACTGTGAGTTACATAAGTCATGCTGAGGGCCAACATGTCTCCAATCTGCCTCTCTGCAGAGAGGTGTGGGGGTGAAGACACAGTCACCGCCACACAGGCGGAACCAAGGCTACAGGAAGGGCACATTAAAGGAGCAGTGCACCTCAAAGTCAACACAGCTCGCTCTCTGCTCACTCAGCTCCTGTTTTACAACCTCATTCAACTCCTGACACATTAAGTCACCTTTATTATTTGTCATTCGGTTGACATTTTAATTAGAGCTTGGGTTTTTTTCACTAACTTTTGTCATGATTACATCTATAGTTAAAAAAAAAACAAATAGCGATGCGCAGGTTACCCTTGTTTTTACTCTCTTGTGTAAATAAGTTTGTCAGTGTGCAGTGTGAGGTGTAATATTCCAGTTATGCTGACACAAAGTCAGAATGGTTGATTCAATACAGTTTATTGTGTAGGAAGAAAGGTCAGAGTAGGCACTGATGACTTTGATGACTTCACAGTGATTTGTGTGGATTTTTAAGGAATAATACTATATCATCTGCGTAGAGCCTGAATTTGTTTGTCATGTTGTTTGTTGCCATGCCAGTGATGCTCTTATTTTGAAAGATTGTTGCAGCTAATGGTCCAGTGAATAAGACGTTAAAAATTGTGGTGAAAAGTGGACATCCTTGTCTGGTAACTCGGCCACATGGAAAGCTTTGTGAGCTTAATCCATTTGAGGTGACTGCCATGGGTGTGCTATAGAGAATTTTGGTCCATTGAATGTATGATTTCCTGATCTAAATTTTTTTCATGGAAAATGTCCAGTTTACTCTATCAAAAGCTTTTCCTGCATCTAATGAAAAGATACCAGTAGTGGTTTTGTTACGGAGGGCGTTCATCAGATTGAAGAGTCAGCATGTATAAATTGAGGAATATCTGCAATTAATCCTTTTTGATGCGGATGAATGAGAGATTCAATTATAGATTCAATTCCAGTTGATAATACTTTGCTGATGAATTTGATGTCGGTGTTGATTAATGATAGGGGAAATAGCTTTATGCAGAGGGTTGGGTCTTTATTTGACTGCAATAGTAGCAACACCATTGTTGTATTTATGTTATGGGATGGATTTTGATCTTTTAATGTCATCTGAGTTTCTATAGGTAAAAGTGTTGACCAGAAGTTTTAATTGAATTTAGATGGAAAATGATTGAGTACATTGGCTTTATTTTTGAGCACACACATATTGGTATACATACAAAGAATATTTTTTAACCCTAACCCTACATATAAACAGACAGACAGACATACCATACATGTAGACAGATGTCTAAATAGACATTTTGAGGGGTCTGTGTGGTGTATACACAGACAGACATAGAGACAAACAGACATTATATTTATATAAGAAGATATGGTGGTGGCCAAAAGGAAGATACGGTTGTGGCCAAAAGCACATGATACATGTATATCATGACACTTTAGTTCAGTAATTCATTTATTATAGGTCTTCTGAAAATGTGACCCAAGCTGTTGGGTCAAAAATATACATAACTTGTACACTTTTTGGTGATAATAAAAAGTTGTGTGAGTCAAATGTGCTTTGTAGCACGGCCTCTTAACTTCTTCTGAGTGATAACAAATGGTGACTTTTCTGGGCCCATTTTAATAGCGCTTGTTTGATACACCCATTAGACACTAACACTACAATGAGCCCTGCATTTATCTGAAAGGGCACGTTATTGATTTGAGGAAGTCGGGAAAGTCACTTGGAACTATTTTAAAGTAGTTACACGTCCCAGGATCAATTGTACAAACAACTGTTTAAAAGTATAAAGTGCATGGCACAGTTGTGTCACTGCCACGATCAGGAAGAAAACACAAACTATCACCTACTGCTGAGAGAAAACTGGTCAGGATGGTCAAGGGTCAACCAAAAAAAACACAAAAAAACAAGTCTGCAATGAATTAGAAGCTGCTGAAAGACAAGTATGTTTTGTATCAGCATGAGCTGAGAGGTCATCTGGTGGAGATGATTTTGAGTTTTTGAGTTTTAGGTCTTCATTTTCCATCTGTAGTGTTTCGATTCCGATTGTCTATGCTCAGGACTCATGTTAAGACCTTTTATGTCTGCATGACGAACTTTCAGAATAGACAGTTTTTTGTTGCATTGACTTGAGTAAACTGACTTCGATGGTGATGAATTCCTTGTTGAGGATATAATCGAGGGAAAAGTTTTAGTTTCGGTTTCGGTAACCCACAGTCTCACCATCTCCCTGGCCCTCCCCAAGAGTCCACATTGATTAGGGCTTTGGGGTGAGATTGTTTGGTCAACTGCTTTTTACGATGTCAAGAACTAAATTTCACAATTTTCTAAGATATATACATCTGAGTCAGCTTTATTCACTGAAGAAAGCCGTTATATGTTGCCCCCCCCCCCCCACCATACTGTATAGTTTTAGGACAAATACATATACCGTTACACCTTTGGTGGAAACAACTTAGAAACAAGAAGTTTGATAAAACATTAAATCAAAAATTGATTAAACAAAAGGTCCATCTAATAGCTGTTGCTGTTGTGAAGCTTTCAGTAACATCACCTGATCTTCATCAGAGTTTGCCTCATTGTCCTGGATTTGTAGATTTCCAATTTGCCCATATATAGACCACCAAGAAAAACCTTTTTCAATAATTAGCATGTTGAATATCATCAAATGGAAATCAACAATTCTACCCGTCTGACATTAAATATGAAGAATACAACTTCAGTTAACAATATAGACAATATATTGTGCAAGCCAAAACAGAAGAAAGTAAGATAAGTGATGAGTTAGGATTGATGGAGAGAGGTGGTGTTAGAACAACACAATATATGCACAAACACACACAGTGTGCGCAACGCGCAAGTTTGCTAGCTCAAAATTACACATCAAAGTCTGTATGTGAATCAGGAATCAAATAGCGTGTGTCTGCATTGGTTTTAAGTCACAATAAATAATTGAATTGCAGAACTATCTCTTAGCAACATATAAAACAACTTGTTCCCTCTCTGTGTCTCTCCAAATCAGCACCCTGCTGTGCTGAGTGGGCCGATTGAGACTAACTCTTGCACGCTTGCCATGTACCACCACGGGCTATGTGAGTGCAGAAGCAAACGCATTTTGCCTCTATGCATACGTCTGTATGTGTCCGCGTGTGCCACCGTGTCTATTGAGTTACAACTGTCAACAGTTACAGTTACAGAGAAGAGTGCCACTAATCCCATCGTGGCACTCTTCTCTGTAGTTATAACTGTCAACAGTTACAAGCCCCATTCACACTGCCGTTTGCATGCGGGGATCCTGCGCCAATTCTCCGCACCCTCCGCCATTCTCCGAGTGAAAGTCTCAGATGCGGAGAGGGGTGAAATTTCGCTCCGGCGCTGATCCACCTCTGGAGGTAGTATCGGGGCTGTATTATTGTACTGTATTACAGTGCTGTCGACGGCAAAAAACTTTAACTCACCAAGTGTTTGTGATGAAAATAAATCACCGTCAGCCCTCCGGACCGAGACTTCAGTGAACTTTCCCCCAGAAAACAGCCTCCATCCCCACGAGTGAGGAGTCAGACAGGACCTGTTTACTGATAGTGATTACGTAATTATGTACTTTAGCGCGAAAAACGTAACTTTGTCACTTTCCAGGGTGTTTTTTGGGTCAAGATCTCAATCACAACACATTATAACAACATCCATATGATTGTAAACTGTCTGCGGGTTTAGATTGAAAGGGGGAACACCTGGGAAACACTGACGTCATCAACATGACGTGTCACGTCACGCCTTTTTAGGAGCAGCAGCGCTGGCTTTCTGTGTGAATTACACAGCGGTATGGCAGAGATGCTTCGCTCTGTGTGAATCACCATTAGCGGAGAATTAGCGAACCACCGCTCCGGACACAGTGCGGAGACGCTGTGTAAAAAGGGCTACAGTTACAGAGAAGAGTGCCACTAATCCCATTGTGGAAGAGAGGAGGGTGGTGGTGGCAGTAAAGCCTCTGCTATTTAAAGCTCACCTACAGTCAGTTTTACTTCCTGTCTAACGGTCAACATACTTTCTTAAACAGAGAATGGGGTTGTAGTTAATAGTCACTGGTAGTTATTACCATCGATACCAGGCTGCTCTTCTTACCTTTTTAATTATATTGTTTATTTTTTACAATTGTTATTGTCTTTGTTGTTATATTCTGTCCTTTGGCTGCTGTGGCAAACAAATTTCCCCATTCGTGGGACAATAAAGGAATACTGATTCTGATTCTGAAGCACGATCAACTTCACTAGCATGGATTAGCATAGACAAGTAACTTGAATATTATTAGGGATAGTGATAGCTGTCACACAAACAGAAGTTCTCCTTGTGTATTGAGGAGCTGCAGTGTTAATTCATAGTTCATTCATCAGATCAGTTAATTCATCTTCTCTGCTAAACTTTCCGCTGTGCTCCGTTCATGACACCAATCTGCTCTGAACACCATCACCGGAGCTATCTCTCCTCCTCTTGCTCAACCACTCACACACTACACACTGTGCTGTTTCCTAACGGAGCGACACTGCTTTTATAACCCCTCTTGGAGGATGACATATGACTCCCAGATTCTACTATAGTCATGTGTCATTATTCCATATAAGCAACAGTTGAAATGTATTGACTTTGATGACGAGATTAAGTTATTTGGCAAAACATATTCGGCAAACAGTTTGGCTAGTTAACATTGCCAGTAAAGGACTCATAAAAAATATCATAAAAAATTGCTAAATACACTGGAAAGGGACTTTAAACACATTGAGTCACTGCTGTCAAAAGAGCCAATCTGAGAAGCTGAGAAAAGAGACTTAAATTGTTTTCATGAATTGTTGTCTTGTGTTTTAACTTAACTTGACTTGTCTCTGCTTTGAATGGTCTTGTCTGTTGTCTTTAGGTAAAACAAGTCTTCTAAGGGAGTAATGTCTCTGACACTGGCTGTACACACTGTTGTTGCTGGTCTTGGCTTTCAAGGCTTTTAGACTTTTAGGCTTTTCTTGTAACTCTGTTTAAGAGCTGTGGCTGCAAGTTTACAATGTAACTCCTGATTACCTGTGACTGTCAGTAAATTTGAAGAGCAATTCTTCTGAGAGAAGAAAACATTGCCAAGAAATGGGTTGGTGGGATGGCAACCCAAGTGCAAGATTAAACAAAAATATATGTCAAACTTTAACTTTTTCATTTTCAATGTCATGTTTGACAATTCAATTAAAATACCTGCTTGCTCACCACAAACAAGGCAGGAGATGTACTGAACTGTGGTCCACCTCCTGCTATGAAAGATGGGTCACAAACATGTAATGTGGACATGATATGACACTTACACTGCTTTTCCCCCAAAATTAGAGGGTGTACACATACAAAAATCCCCTATTGACCCCATTCCCACTTCTCGCAGGCAAGGCAGCCTGTCTGTGATTTTTATCTGAAGCGCAACGTTGTACGTCACTGACGTTACATTTCACATCACAAATGCGCCGGATGCAGTTGTAAAAGAAGAGTTAAAAAAATAGACCCATTGTGAAAGAAGCATCTGTAGGCTGCACTTCAGGAGTGTACAACAGAGGCAGAGTCTACTTCTGAGGCAGACTAGCAGGCAGTCTAACCTGCTGAGGTTTCAGCGTCAACCTCCACCAGAGAGGTGGAGTCCCAGGGGAAGAGCAGCTTTGCCTCTGTTCATCCTTAATTGAAATTATTTCCCAATCAGGTGTCCTAATGAGGGGGCAAAGAGGCCAGAGGATGTAAAGACATGGATGTCGGGCAGTTTGGATAAAAAGCTGTCGGGAAAGTGCTCAATTAAATAGGCATGAGTGGATTTGAAAATAAGCATCTAAACATATTTGATGCACATCACACACAGAAGAAACATCCCTTCACAAATGTGTGTGTATGGCTTGTGTGTGTATGCAGACCGCCGCGCTCCACTCCCCCAACGTGCCTCCCAGGCTGTTATTAGGGTCGTTAAGTCATGAGTAGTTAATTAAATCTAACTGAGGTGATCACGGTCGATGTTTTCACTGAATCAGTGCATGTAGTGATTAGCACAAGGCCTGTGTTACACATTATGATGGACCTTGTTACAGTAATCCTCTCTAGTTCTCCTTTCCTTTTTCTGTCACAGCACCTCCTCACCTCGCCTCCTCTTTTTCCTCCCTCTCTCTTTGTGTGTGTGTGTGTGTGTGTGTGTGTGTGTGTGCCTGTGTTTGCTGTACCTTTCCTCTCCTAATCTCTGGATCTCGTTTAAAAGGTTTTGAAATTGGTGCTTTTACTGTTTTCTATGTAAGGACTCTAGTTCACACATTCATTAGTTGCATTTTTAAATATCATATACTAGGATAGAAGAGCCTGTGTTGTACTGTTTTCATTGACAAAGCTGTGCCTAATACCGTATGCCTCTGCCCAGTTCACTGTCAGATTGTTAGCTAAATAAAGACCTGTAAACGTTATATTGCGTCATTTCTAATATTAGGCTGTGGCTGATTGTGGGCCGTAAAGAAGGCTACAAAATGATGGAAGAGTGTAGCGGTTTGACTTAAAGTTGCTGGGGTGCCATTCAGATCGGAGCCAGACAATGATGTGTGGATAGAATACGCAGTATAACTCTCATGAACCCTTTTAAAACATTGCAAGGTGTCCCCATTAAACCAGGTTGATTCCAACACTTTTATACAAATCACACAAACCACTTCTCTTTAAATGCAACAAGAACTATATTAAATGTTACATGACAATGAGTGAAACAGTCCAAAAACCTACAAATACATTTTCCATAAACACATAATTCCCCGTCAGTGAAAATAGTTTAATCCCAGTACTCCTGGATCATCATACCAGTGTTACCTTGTCAGTCAAGTCAGGTGAAAATAAGAAGTCCTGGCCGGGATATCCCACCACGCCAGTCCGGGTTAGGGTCCCGCTCTCGACCAGGAAATGGCAGTAACGCTGGTGATCCAAAGCCCCTAGGACAGCCATCCCCAATTAGTGAGAGCAAAGTGTCCTGCCCGTGCGGACCCAGTGACATTATGTAATAAACTGCCATAAGGTGAAATGAATTGTGTTTGGTTCTATTTTGACCTCATCCCACACCATACACTTGACCCGTATTGCCCTTTTGCGCATGTACACGGAAGACCTGCGCGCGCTTCATCCTCGACTCTGTCAGTCACCAGCTAGCCAACCTTAGCAAAGCGAAATATTACCAGTAAGTCATCATAAATAATGAACCGAGAACAACATGGCCTCTGTGAAGAAGCACAAGGTTGACCAGGAGAACCGTCAGTTCAAATCTGAATGGACAGAGGAGTTTTGTTTTATTTTACCGGACCATGCCAATGCAAAACCGACATGCTTAATATGCACGCAAACTGTTGCTGTCAGCAAAGCTGAGAATCTAAAGCGGCACTTCAACACTGTGCATGCTGTCAGCTTCAATGCCAACTACCCAACAAAGGCAGTCCGTTTCTACTATGAATAAGTAAACATCGGCACAAGAGAGCGCTAGAGCTGCATCACTACAAGTTTCATGGACCCTGACGAAAGCTAAGAAGCCCTTTGCTGATGCTGAGTTGATTCAAAAGTGTGCAGTAGAAATGGCAACTGAAGTTTTAAGTCATGATGAGAAAAAAAAGAAAGCCGTGGTCGAGCTGTTAAAGCAGGTGCCACTGTCGGCCAACACGGCAACCAGAAGAATGGAAGTTTTAGCGGAGGAGTGTTTTTCCTGTCTACTCACCGATTTGAAGAAAGCAGAAGCCATATCACTCGCCATAGATTCGTCCTGTGACCGAACCGATATGGAGCAACTGGCTGTTTTTGTAAGATTTTTCGACATTTCGGGAAGAGTTGCTTTGTTTGCTTCCTCTACCGGGGCGCACAACCAGAGAATTTGTCTTAACGAGTTGACACAGTTCTTCGAGAAGAATGGCTTGGATTTGAGCAAAATCGTGTCAGTGGTAACAGACGGGGCTCAATGGTAGGACACCGCAAGGGCCTGGTGAGCAGGCTTTCCGCCGTTAACCCCGCACTGCTGAAATTTCACTGCATCATTCACAAACCAGCGTTGTGCGCTAAACTTAGTGGAAAAATGCAAGAGGTGATGGACACAGTGACGAGACTTCTTAACTTTGTTCGTGAGAGCTCTAGTCTACAACATCATCGTTTCAGAGCATTGCTAGAGGAAATGTCAGCTGAACACAAGGATCTTCTGCTGCATAACGATGTTCGCTGGCTGAGCAAAGGCCATGTGTTGGAGAGGGTGTGTGACCTGCGTGATGAAGTGGTATCATTTTTGTCCAATCCGCAGAGCAAAAAGCCCAAGAATTTCTGAGCTTTTTAAGTGACAAGAAGGTGATGGCAGATGTAATGTTTTTCATCATGTCTCATCTAAATCACCTAAATCTGCAACTACAGGGCAAAAGCCACACTGTTGCTGACATGTACGAGGCAGTTGAAGCTTTCCAGTCAAAGCTGAACCTTCTGGAGAGAGACATTCATGGAAGAAAGTTGCACTTTCCATGTCTGCACGAGCATTGTGAAAAGCACACCATGTGGGAACATCCAGTGATGAAGGATTCTGTGTTGAGTCTGGCGGAAAACTTCAAGGAGCGATTTGAAATCTCCCCTAAACTCTCATGTGACATCCTCCTCTTCCTGAGACAGCAGTTCTCTGTTCCGGCTGATGGCCAGTGGACTACAGAGGCCAAAACACTGTTGCCTTCTATTGATGAGGCAGCTCTTCAGATGGAGGTCTTAGAGATGGCAACATCGGATTTGCTCAAAGCACAGCACAAGGATGTTTGGCTGAGTGACTTTTGGATCAACATGGTTCAACAAGCTCGATTCATAAACACCAGAGCTGTTGCAATGCTCTTACTCACAATGTTCCCCTCCACATATATATGTGAGTCATCATTTTCTTCAATGAACACTATCAAGAGTCAGGACAGAAACAGACTATCCAACACACATTTTGGACAGTGCCTCAGGATTGTGACAACAGAATACAAGCCCAACATCAGCAAGATTGCCTCATCCTGTCGCTCTCACTTCTCTCACTGATTGGTGAGTGAACACCTTTTTTTTCACCTATTTTTATCAATTAAAAAGAGTAAATTAATGAAATGGGAGGACACAATTGCTTCAAAACTGTTAAAATGTCATACAACAAAAACATAAACAAAATAAACAAAATGATTAAAAATGAATAAATAAAATCAAATTATATTGTTTGCCACAAGAAAAGAAAATATTTGTTGTTTACAGATATTATTTGATACACACATATTTTAAACGTGCGTAACTCATAATATTTTGTGTTCTTATGTTATCTAATTTTCAAAAGGGACAAACTGATAATCTCTTTCTCTCTGTCTGTCTCTGCTTGTCTTCCTGTCTGTCTCTCTAAGTGTGTATGTGTGTGTGTGTGTGTGTGTGTGTGTGTGTGTGTGTGTGTGTGTGTGTGTGTGTGTTTGCTGGTTCTGATGTCCTCCAGTCTGACTGTTTCCACAGTCTCACTTTGTTGTTGTCTGACTGTTGGTTGTCTGTTGTTCTTGAGGTGAATGTGGTTGTAGAAACGCTGCTGACAGCTGTCTGTGTGGAAACCTGAAAGCCATTTGGATATTTGACTGAGGGATACACTGTTTAACATTTAGCATCAATGTTTCTGATATTGGTATTCAAAAATATTCTAGGTCTATGTAGAAAAGTTATCATCTTTGCCTGAGGATACTCTTTTCTCCTCTTGTGCGCCACTTGCTGTAGTGCTGTTTTTTATGGTTGTTGATCAAACTGGTCATATTATGTTGATCAAAATATTCTCCAGGGACATTCAAATAAATCAGTCGTTGATACTGACTTATTTTCTTTCAAGTGTGCATTTTTTCTCGCCTGTCCCTCAACACAGGCTATGACTATATCTGCTACTACAACCAACTACCACTGGTACTAGTAATCATGACAATAATGCTTCTAATAATAGTAACAACACTAACATCTGCACATTAAACAATGTTTACTGGTCCAATGAAAAAAAAAACAACAACCGACAAGTTGGCCCTCGACTTGGCAACCTGGACATAGTTTGGCCCTCTGTGAGAACTAATTGGGGAACTGTGCCCTAGGAAGTAGGCCGGTACATATGAAGTGTACATTATATTCCAGAGCGAAGTGTTTGTCCACATCCGTTGTAAGCAACTCTAATCTAATGAAGCATCTCTCAACGGTACGCTTCTACAACACTAGTGGCCAAAAACACCGTTGTTGACTGTTGATGATGATAGCAGGCCAGGTGTGGCTAACGTGAGCTCTGCTAACAATGAAGGACACGGAGCCGTCCAAGCAGCTACAGCTGGATTTTTCTGCTTCAGCTTCACAAAAACTTGTGACACAAGCTGAACTGAATGCGATGATAGGCAGGTTTGTTGCTGAGAACTTGCTCCCGCTATCAACAGTTGACTCCTTCAGAGCCCTCATTGGCAAAATACCGGGGAGAGCAGGTGCCGGTCCGCAGAAATACATTTTCCAAATACATAGATGCCAAGTGAATGCCGAGCTCAAAAGGGGGAAGTAAAATGCAATAGTTGCTTTACCCGGTAACTAGCTACTTTCATAGTGGAGTAATTCAGCTACTAACTCAGTTACGTTTTGGCAGAAGTAACTACTACCTATAAATAATTACTTTTCAAAAGTAATGTGCCCAACACTGGATACCCAGTCCTACTTCCCTGTGGTCTGTCTCCAAACTCTACCTTTTTCGTCCCTGCTGGACCTCAGAATACCTTCACTGCTGATGGGTTTTCATAAAAGATTCCCTCTCAGACATGGAAGTTAGCCTCTCAGAGAGCAGGCTGCTCTAAAGGCAGCCGTTCGTTTGCCCCACTAACAAGGACAGTGAGGGGGAGAAATGAAAAGGGAGGGAGACAGGGAGTGAGAGAGATGGAGTAATATGTCAAGAGGAGCAGGAGGAGGGCAGGGGAAATGGACAGAGATGTGATGAGGGGGAGAGATGAAGAAGAGAGAATAAGGGAAAAGAGAGGGAGGGAGGCAAGCAGGCATCGATGCTCCCAGCATTCGGCAGAGGCATTCAATGATTCATGGACTTACTCCAGTGTAATCAGTGGGTCTCCTCCAGTTATACACGCACACACACAGAAACATACACACAGTGATACGTTCGAGCTCAAAAGCTTAAGCAAACTTGAGCAGTGCATTGCCCTGTTTGTGTTAAATCCTTAAATGCATTTTAGATTTTAGAGAACAGTTGAGTTTGACTTTCATTCTTGTCCTTAAGAGAGGTGAAGCTAAGAACTCCGAGCATATGTATGCGTGTATGTGTGTGTGTATGGGTGGGTGGGTGGATGGATGGATGTGTGTGTGTGTGTGAAATGAAAGTAATGGTTTGAGCGCTGTTGTTTTTCTCCCCGTGCAGCGCCTGAAGATGTGCCTGGGGATTGAGCGCTCTAACACAAACATCTGTTTTCTCCTTTTTTAAAACCCATAACAAATACCAGCCCAGCACATTAACAGAATATTTAATATGCTTCAAGCTTCGCCTGATTCTTCTCTTCTAAATTAACACAAATCACTTGCACCATTATAATCCCTCACCTGATAAAAACATCATAACTGTGGAGCAGGGATATTATCCGTGGAATTACATTCAGTTAGTCTCAGGTTCGCTCAGCAAACATAGAAGAAGGTCTCTCACGGAAAGCAGCTACGGTCATTTCCTCACCAGAGATAATCTCTTTTTAGCAACTGTGATGGAGGCGCCTGCAGTCAGCACGGAGCTGTTTTCCTGGCACGCAGGACGCCATAAAGAGATTTTGCTGCAAAGAGAGATATAAAGCTTTTGAAAAAAGAGGGATGCCTTCTCTTACAGAATGATTGATGTCACAAAATTAAAACGAGCTGTGGTGCTTCATAAAGGATACTGTAATCCGCGGCTGACAAAGTGATGGACTGGATCATCACTGTCTTTGCTGTGCTGAATGACAAACTTGGGGTAATCACACTTTTATGATGTACAGCCTGTAGAATAATTTAATTTGAAAAGTACATTTTCAGAAGTTTTGATCAGAACTCAAAGGCAACAAGGATCAATCACAGATTGCTTGTGTGTGCTAAAGACCGATGCCAGTGGTTTTGACTGTTTAAACCCATCAACTTCAAAATAGTTCTCATCATTTTCCAAAGAATGTCACTATAACTTCCAGGAGAGAGTCATAGAGTGTTGAAGGAAGTTAGGACGCACAGAGGGTTTGTGATCTGGTAATGTAAGGTATTTACTAGGACAGTCAAGCAATTTAAAAAATGGATAACTTAATTTTGTACATAAACTTAAAAAAAAAGTTTGAACTGTTGCTAAAATGGAAGGGACCACAGCAGAGTCTGGGACATGTATGTCCTCCACCAAACTTGGCATCTGGTGTAATAAGAGTTACGTGGCTCATTTAAGAACGCTTTATTTTTTATATATATATGTATATATATATATATATATATATATATATATATATATATATATATATATATATATATATATATATATATATATATATATGTGTGTGTGTATATATGTGTGTATATATATATATATATATATATATATATATATATATATATATATATATATATATATATATATATATATATATATATATATATACATTAGTTTGTCCAAATGGAACCAACGTCCACTCTGTACTTCAGCAACAACCCTGCCAAGTGTGAAGTAGATGGCAGAAATGGTTCTCGAGATATGGGATTAACGGTCAGACAGACGGACAGAGATTCTTTGCTTTGTACTTCATTAACCGATACTGTTGATGCTTTAGTGCAGAAAGGGTATACTGCAGTCACTGTGTTCAAGTTAACAAAGTTAATATTCATAGCCAACTGAAATGAAATCAAACAATGGCTCCCTGGAGGATAAGAAATAAATCTAAGTACTGCATGGGCTTAGGAAAATGGTTGCAAATAATTTAAAGTGGACATAATTTGTAGTTAATAAAACATGCAAAGTGCAATGTGATCATTTAAGTTGACTTCCATCCATCCAAGCATCCCATCACTTGTTCCCTCCATCCTCATGAATCTCTCTCTTTGCTTATCTATCTCTCTGTGAGGATGAATCACTGTCCGTCAGTCATTATTGGGGAAAACCTCTCTCCTGTCCTCTTTTGCCATCCCTTCATCCTTCCATTCACAATGATGGAATTGGGAGCATCAATCGCACAGCAGAGCTTATTTCATTTTAATTGAGACGTCCATGTTAAGATGGACATGAATATTACATTCCACAGGCCCTATTAATATGCTGAGGCCAGTCTAAATGTTTTAATATTCACAGTGTAAATTATTGAAATTGTGTTCATGGGCCGCGCCAGATCATTCGTCAGAAATGTTTAGTCTCTGATGTTCAGAGACTGATGGAATTTTAATCGCGTGCGCTCCAGCTGAAATAGGACGTTATTATTTCCCATGATGCACTGCCACATGCGCTTAACCACCCCTCCCTGCGCTGATGACCTCTGAGTCACCATTTTTAGCTTTCTTAATTAGAGAGAAAGACAAGGCGAGAGTGTGTGTGAGTGTGTGACAGGTATTTCTCCCTACCTTCAGGCCTGTCTTTCTGTCTCCCCATCTGTCTTTGAAGTCCTCAAGCATGTCACACACACACACACACACAAACACACACACACACACTTATTCCAAAAAATCGTCATCTGATATTCCACTGAGCACAGATGCGTCGGGTAGCGGCCATGGCGATAAAGTTGGCGTTTCGAGTGACTGCACTCAGCAATTTTAAAAAAGGCGGCATCAGTGGACGTTGTCGCCTACGGTTGCACTCACACACACGAGCAGCATGTTGGAGAGGAAGATGGATCGGAGTACAGATTGTAAGTGACATGTTAATTTCTTCTCTGTCACTCACGGCTGAGGCGTCTGCTATCAAAGTAAAGGGACACAAGCCCCAACCATCAAGGCCCTCCTCTTCTTCTTCTCCTCTCATTTCTTCCTCTTTCTTCCCTCGTCTTCCTGTCGCAGAGCGTTCTGAGGTGTGACTGTGATCAAGGAGATGTTTAATGTAGCTCTCTGCTGAGCGCGTGCCCCCCCATCCTGGCATCAGTTCTGTCCTCTCCTCCACTAGATGCTCCTCATAAGCCCCCTGGGAGCATCACATTTTATAGGTCAAGCCTAATGTTTAGACACTAAACGGAATAAGGCTGACAGTTGTTTGTGCGGGGTGAAAAGAGAGGAGTAAGAGGTCTTGTTGGAATAATGACCTTTGCTCTGTTTTCCTGCAGTTTTTTCCTTGTGAATCACTCCAGGCAGCAAATTACAGTACAGTTAGAACAGCACATTAAAGTCCTGTTAAGAGAAGATAAAAGGAGTCAGTGTGATATGTCAGCATAAATAAGATTTGTCAGTCAGCAGTTTTGAAGGCAGCAGAAGACAGTTTACAGCGGTACAAGATGAAGAAAAAAGCGCAGGTTTTTGGATTAAGAGCAGCTGACTTTGAGATGATCACTACCCGAGGCATCTTTCGACCGCCCAACTTGACAGGATGGACCACACCTCTGTGGTGTCAGGATAAGAGCCACGCTAATCCAGCTCGGATTTAAGGCTACTCCTGTCCAACAGGAGCAGGAAAATGAAATAGACAGACAGGAAATCAGAGACTGTTGTGTAAACATCTTTACAGAGACCCGTTTCCACCACAACATACCAGATAGCGCTGTTGCACTCAATAAGCTGAGTTTTCCAGGCCGACACAGGGCAGGACTGCAACAGGAAGAGGAGAGGCGGAGTTTGCGTTTAAATCAGTGTAGCTTGGTGCTCAAACACAGTCAGAGTGGTTGGACAGTGTTTACGCGATTGCTTTACCATGAAGATGCCGACCATATTATCATCGCCGTCTTGTCGTTGCTGTTTACGTGCACCCATACGCAAATTAATGCTCTGTTTTTATTTCTTTATATATATGTATGTATATATATATATATATATATATATATGTATGTATGTTTATGTATATATATATATATTTTTTTTTAATGTTTGTGTTGCATAAAGGAATTAACTCTCATTTCCTTATGCAACCATGTGTTGTATAACGACAAACAAAGCTTGAATCTAGAGCTTTGAAGCTTGAAATGTTTTATACAGCCCGCACAGCGAAGCCATGTTGTATTAACAGTTGTTGTATTATATTCTCCTTCCTAGAGAAAAAAATTAATTTACGTAAGAATTCAGATGATGCTTTCAGATCATTTTGGATGATCCATCATTCATACGGATGCATTTTTGATTGTTTTGATTTTTGTTTTACTCTCTGTCCCACGCCTCATCATTTGATATCCAATAGTAGGAGGTTATGAGCCTTCAAAAGGGCTCGTTGGCATGGTAGATTACACAAGTAAGGACCCTTTACGTCCCTTCTTTGGCGTAGCGTGGAAAGTTGCCAAGTGGTGGTCCAATCTACCCCTCTTCTGATCTACCACTATTCTGTACTCCAGCATCACTTATTATTTGCAAAAAAATAACAGCCACGATGGACGCGAGAATGAGATGTGTGATATCTGGTATCAACGACTGCCGAGATGATTCTTTACTTCCGATGGTGACTTTGTAAACTGTGTTAACTGTCTGTTTTTCTCTTTCTTTGTGTGTGTCTATGTGTGTTTGTGTGTCTGCAGGCAACCCTGGTACTACGGCTGGGGCTTCAACCTGCCTCGGGGTCAGGCTCTGCTCGACAAGTGGAACCAGGTTCCTGACAACACAGACATCCTGGTCACACACTGCCCCCCACTGGGTGAGACACACATTACAGAACACACGCACACACACACACGCACGATGAGAACACACACACATATATACATTTCCATGGGTTCACATAAACACAGCTGTAAGGATGCACTACTTATGTGTGGATACATAAACAACAAATGTGGGTACTGGTGGGCAGAATATTATTTTGATTATTCACGCACACACAGACACACGCACACAGACTGAGTCGAGCATATGTGCTTACAGAGATACACACACAAATACAGTGCATCTGCACACACACCACCAGACTGTACAAGTAGAGTAAACATACACATGCATATACAAAACATGTGTGCACACACAGATACAAAGTCAAACAAAACTTTACGTCCACTATTTGTTTGCGTAACAGTAATCAGACATTGTCTTCATCAGCCTAATTTTATAATTGGTATTTCTTTAATACCCAAGCTGATATTTGATTAACATTTTCTTTCCCCAGTACAACATAACCTTGACTCCCATTTGCACCATGTTTATGCCTGGTCTTTAAGGTGGGGAGAATTTTCCTTGCTAAACTGACCACTGTTGGCACACCCTGCAAACACTCGTACACATGAAACAAAAACTGCAGCTCGAGCCTGCTGCATCAATAAATAAGTTGCATGTGTCCTCAAAAGTTCGGAAAGACCTAGAACATTCATTTACTGACCTAAAAGTATTCACTAAAAATATATAAATTGTTGTGGGTGAAATTTCCTAGAAGAACATCTGATGTGGAACATAGTAAATCCTCGGAAAGACCTAGAACAATATTTGGGGCGACTAACACCTGCCACACATTATTTGATTTAGGAGAACTTTAAGATACAGTCAGGTTCATTTAAAGTCCCAATTTTACAATTGCTTTGTCTGAAAATTGATTAATGTACCAGGGTTTTTAAAAAGTGCTGGTCAAAATGTGTGTTTTTTCCTGTGAACTCTGACAAAACCTCAAAAGTTTAGAGTTTTTTATTTAAAAAAGATGTGCTCAGGATGGTTGTTTTAGACTTTTATATTAATTTTTGACCATTTGACCTTTCTAAAGCAAGTTACAGCCGTTTATTATAATATTATTCTCAGTGGGTTTTTTTTGACTGACAATGTAGATGTGTCCAAAAAAGTTCAGAGAGTAAATAAAAAGATGTGGCTTTTGTATGAGAAATATAATATCCAGTGAACATCCAGTGATCAGCAACAAAAGTAGCTTGGCTGGGAAGAAACTCTGACAAATCAATGGTCTTTAAGGGTTAAATGCGGGATCCAGGAAGCTCTTAGAACATTTACTGTAGTCAGGAGTAAATCAGAGGGGTTAACAGCTGGATGATGGATGATTTTTTTTCTTTACAAAGGAATATTCACAGAAAAAAATAAATATGACAAATGTAAACAGTAACAATAATAATAATAATAATAATAATAATAATAATAATAATAATAATAATAATAATATGAGATAAAAATATGTAAGGTTGTAATTTTAACTTACATCATTGATATATCTCAAAATGAGCAGTTCACTCTTTTCTCCTTACTAATCAGGATTAAACTCAATAATCTATCATAATAAAATACAATATATTACAATACAATACAATTTATTAACCTTTGAACAAGAAGGCCACTCAGTAGAGTGCATACCTCCACCAAGGACCAACAGTAGTTTTTGTGTAATCCTGCTGACAAACTCAACCAACATATTGACACGGGAACACAACCTCCTCGGTGGAGGTATTAACACATTCAATATCAACCAAATTAATAATTACAAAGGTGAAATAAATATATTAAACTCATGTCAGTTCTGTCTTTGTTCTGTCTGGAATCGTTGGGAGGGAAAAGAAGGCAGTCAGGCCTGATTGGTAGAGTTATATTATCTTTATCTTGCGATGAAGCAGGTGGGATGAGACTTGTGATTTTTCACATTCAAAATATAGAGTGTCCAAATGCTGACATCAGCCTATAAAATACCCATCGTATTTGATATTTTGAGGATTGCAAAAAAGAGTGCGCTCTCCATCAATGGTTTATTTTCTTCTCAAATAAAAGAGAGCAGAGGAAGTGGTGTTTATGAATCATTCTCATACTGAGTGGATGAAAAAAGGTACAAGGTACATTTATAATTGGAGTCATTGAGTCCTGCTACACCTATTTTTCGTTGTTATTGAGGATGAGTTCAGGAGTCTCAGCCTGGGGAATGAAGCTGCTCTGTAGTCTGGTGGTATGTCAGCAGATACTTCTGTATCTGTTGTCAGATGGCAGCAGGGTGAACAGACTGTGTCTGGGTGGGTGTTTTAGTATCCTTTGGGCTCTGTGAATGCATCTCACTTCATTAATGTCACTGATGCTCTACAGATGGGTACAGGGTGTGTGTCTTTCCCTCCCTCTTTCTAAAATCAACAATCAGCTCCTTGGTTTTGCTGATGTTGAGCAGTAGATTGTTCCCTACGAACTGCTCCGCATTATCTCTCATTGTTATTTATAATACGGACGATCATGGTGACTCGCAATAGAGTTCTCTTGATGCCAGGGAGGCACTAGTGTTAAGCACTAATATAGCGGAGGTGAGATGGTGTTGGATGCTGAGCTGAAGTCAACAAACAGCATTCTAATGCAGCTGTTCTTATTCTTCAGGTGAGTGAAGACTGAGTGAGGGGCAGTAGATATGGCATCCTCTGTAGATCTGTCGGTTCTGAAAGCATACTGGTGAGGGTCCAGGCTGGCAGGGATGTTATCTCTGATGTGCTGGAGAACTATATTCTCGAAGCACTTCATCAAGATGGGGGTGAGAGCCACAGGGCAGTAGACATTGAAACTATACACAGCTGACTTTCCAGGTACATGGACGATTTTGGCTGTCATGAGGCAGGAGGAGACAGTCTCCTGTGAGAGTGAGATGTTAAAAATGTCTGTAATAACATCAGCGAGATGATTGGCACATGTTATTAGCACATGGCCAGGTATATTATCTGGGCCAGCAGCATTATTTATATTCACTCTCAGCCAGATTCTCTGACATCTGCTGTGGTTACTGACAGTGGTCAGTCCTCTGGAGGCAGAGTGGACTTTACAGCTGAGCCTTTGTTGTGGAGATAAAGGCGAGCAAAAAATGTGTTCAGCTCATCTGGTAACGCGGCTTCACAGATGATGGGGCGCTCCTGCTTTTGTAGCCTGTGACATTTTGAATCACCTGCCATTTATCTTTAGTGCTGTTGGTGTTGAGGTCCCTCTCCACTCTCTGCTCATGTCTCCTCTTTACCTCCTCGATGCCAGCTTATTGGCTTGCTCTGGCAGTGATGTAGTCTTCCTTGTCATCTGACAAATAAGGTGAATCAAAGGGATGACTCACAGAGTCCGGTCAGCTCGTCACACTGGCAGAAAACACACCTTACCTTTGGAGGAGATCATTATCTTTCAGCCGCTACACACTTGTTTTCATCCTCACACACTCTCATTTCACACAAACACTGATTGAGTTTGAACGAACACAGATGCTGGCTCACAAGATAACTGACAAACATCTCTGTCTCACACACAAACACACACACACACTCACACACACACACACACACTCCTCTCTCTCTGACTCTCACTCGCGCAAACACACTTTCACACCTCATCTCCCACTACAGCTGTGGAGTTCAGACAAGTGTGTGTGATTGATTCCTGTGTCTGCGTCTCGGCTGCGAACGCAGCCGTTTATTTTCCATTCAGCTTAGCGAAGTGTCTCCAGCTATCTGCTTGTAAGCCACCAGCATATGGAGCAGCTACAGCAGGCTACTAATGCATGAGACACACACAGGAAGACTAAAGAGAAAGACTGGGGGGAATGGCATGAGAAAAAAAGGAGGATAAATGAAAAAGGAGGACAAAAGTGTGGACCATAAAGTGGATTCTTTAAAACGCTAGAGGCCAAGAAAAGACCTCTACTTTCAAAACATTTCTGCAACAAATGTTGGACAAGAATGTGAAGAAAAGAGGAGTGCGACCAAGACGTTGTTTCGCAATGCGACAAAAGCGCCCGTCTTTTATGAGGCGCGATAAAGCGGCAGATCGGTGGCTAGAGAGGAAAAATATGGCCTCTTTATCTGGCTGCGAGGAGGAAGTTAACAGCAAAGACGGAATGAGAGAAAGTGAGACAAAAAGAGGAAAATAGGCTCAGTGCCCAAAGCAGCAGCTGCTTTGAAACAAGTGGCACATTAGGACAAAATACCCGGAGACATGAAAAGCCCTCGTAACTTCTCACTTCACTTTCACCGTCTCCTAAGGCTTGTAAAGAATACACTTGGAGTTTTAAGGCATTTTATCCCTAAACTGAACTAAAAGTGCCTTTTTTTTACAGGTCGATGCATTTAGAGGACGAAGTAGTCAGACTGTACCACTTTACCAGCATGACTGATTCACTGCCTGCTGAGAACACAGAGGTTTTTATGTCTGTGTTGAGTATGAGAGGGTCCATTAACTTTGCCTTGAGTGATGTTTTAAGCTCTCTGTTTGGTAGTAAAAAATAAAAGAAAAATGTGTAAAGAATCATGAAGTCGTTTCCTGTAATCTTGCACCGATGAAGAAATGCTGAAAGCTTCCAAGTCAGGACTGGCTACCTACTGGTGTCACACACATTAGTTTTTATTCACGCCGCTGTAAAAAAAATCTAATTATTATGTTGTATTCCAAAATGAGGACTTTGGGACTTTATTTAGTTTTTTTTTAGCTTTTCTTATGTTGCTGGTCATTCCCCGTCCGCAAGTTCTCAAGCAAGGACTACTTTAGAAAAAGAATACGAGCACACCTCTCACCACAACCATCTGTCCATCATTTTTGTCCCAAGATATCTCAAGATATTTTGATAACTACAGGCAAGATTTCCATCTATCATAATCCGATGATACATCTAAGGAAGACGTGCTGTTTGTTGAAATGTTAGTTGCTGCCCCTCAGTCAAAGGCTTCAGTTTCCTCCAGATTTGTTGGCCATCTCTTCTCCCTGAAGGATCAATAATACAATTTGTGTTGACCCATACAAGCTCCAATACCAGTTGTTCAATGTATGCAAATTACAGTAAAAAAGAAAAAAAAAAGAATAGGTAGACTGTCATGAGATTATCCGTGAATATTCATTATGCACAGAAATTAGGCTATCCCAGTTTTCCATACTCCAAAATAAGCCTGAGATTATTATTAGTATTATTTTTTTTTTTAATTTTTGGGGTATTAGGTTTTTTTTTCTTTTGTTCACCTCACTCTTTTTTCTCTTTTCGTTTGTATCAACTGTGTTATTTCTGCCGTGGCTGTGTGACAGAAGGCAGGGGAGATGGCGCCATGAGCTCCTCTTTCATTTTATTTCTCCGACTTGATGCTTTTATTGACTCAGCATCAGCAACATCCCTCCTCGCCAAGCAGCCACTAAATCATATACACTCCATGCTTCATCCTTGTCACACACACTGTGAAGTGTAGCCTTTTACATACAATCTGTGTGGCTGTGATTGATCTTTATTTTCTGTGGCTGCTTTCTAAGGGTTTTTTTTTTTTGTGCTGCGATGTGCAGTTTGCCATTAGACAAGGACGGTGAAATGGAGAGCTTCGTTCTAAAATGTGATGTATGGCTTTTCAAAGAGAGAGGAAATTTATAACCTTCATGGAGACACGTTCAGAAATTGAAAAACAGAATATCAACCCGACACTACTGAACATAACACTGTTACTTGCATGACTGAAATTATCCGTACAGCGTCATTACTCTGTACCTGTCAGTTTACGTAGCGAAGTCAGGATTTAACAGGTAGTTTTTTGTTCCCAGTTACTTTCATGTCAGCTAACACAGGCAAATCTGACAGAAGGGTTTAAAAAGTATTTTAAAAAATTAATACAACATGCCTAGCACTGCATTTTAGAATGTTTCAATTTAACATTTCTGTAATGCTAAAAAATGTCTCAGGAGACATTTTATGTACTGAGAACACATGAATCCACTTCATGAACATAGACGCAGCAAATTGGGTAGGCTTGTTTTTCTCTTCTGTTTTCATTATAGAGCATTTATTTAAGTTTGAATGGTGAGGTTAAAATGTGGAATGAGGTTATGGCATTATTCCCAAATGCAATGCAATATCTAGAGGACCTTTAGTACCTCATAACTAAAAACATGTGACACACTACCATAATGACATGATTGGCGTTGTTCTGCTGTTCTCTCCTTTGAAGGTTTCCTGGACTGGGTTCCGAAAAAGATGCAGCGCGTCGGGTGCATGGAGCTGCTCAACACGGTCCAGAGGAGAGTCCAGCCCAAATTGCATGTGTTCGGACACATTCATGAAGGTATGTGTGTGGAACACGCACATTCCAAGCACAAGAGGTTTTCAAATCACTGGCTGTCATGTGTAAGCAACATCCAGTATAAACAATTTATTTAATGTTGTAAATTGACATGACAGCCACATTGTTTTATTTCCTCAACAAATTTCAAATGTGCATTCAGTATATAAGGAATAATGTCAGTTCATTTTTAATGGAAAAAGGCAAAATTAACATGCAAGAAACTGTACAGCATGTGCTTTAAAATCACTTACCTTCGTGATTGTAATTCAGGCTTTTACAGACAATTGTGTGTGTAGATGCAAGGGGTGTGACAGAAAGATCTGTATCTGTTAACTTGAGGAGAAAATCTTCATACATATCTGCATGTGGATTTGCACAGAAAGTGGCCACTGCAGATGTACAAAATTATGTGATCTTCTCTCATTTTCTGAGTGAAATTCTTGCAAGTTAATGCGTTATTTGACTAAATAATAAATCACAGGGCATGTACAGAATGTGAACTTTATGTAAAAATTAAGAAGTAAGAAAAACAAAAAAAAACCCAAAGCCATATCATCCATTGTAGAATTATCTTTTTCTCAACCTGAATCTTATTGAATTAAATAAAGTGAAAGAGAATTAAATTCCTGGTATGTAACCTGAGGGAATATAGAGATACTATACATCAGTTTCCCTGAAGAAAATGATGAAAAGTGTAGATTAGAGAATGGCTGAGCTGCCACATCCCTATCAGTATTTCATTCAGGCCAGAGAGGGCAGAGAGGCCGTCTCCGTGGACTGAGGATTGCTTTTTTCGGGGTTATTAGGTCAGCGCTGAGCCCCTTAGAGCAGCGGTCCCCCATCAGAGAGAACCAGATTAGAAACTAGATCATATTTTATAAGGGCAGAAATAGGCTGAGAGCAGCTCACTTCATTAATGTGAGAACTAATGTGAGAGAACGGCAGAAACGAGCCACACAGTGTTTTGTATTCATGTATTCCAAGTCTGAAAGGACCAACACAGACATGCAGAGTTCTGTTCCAAGAGATGGTGACACCTACACTTAGAAAATCACTGATAGTGCAAAGTTAAATGCTAGTACTTTTTGAGAGATTATAGTTAACTTATGCTTGACAAAATGGTCACACTTTTTCATCTGCCATTTGGAAGAAACGTTGATCCAAAGTGCCTTTTGAGCAAAGATTTTTTTTCACTGTAGCGCTGCTAGTGTCACACTCTCATGCATACATTTGCTCAAACTGAATTCCTGCTGTTCTAGAAAATGATGGAGAAACTCTGTGTTACTAAATGCTTATCATTATACTGTTTCTCATCTCCACATCCAAGAGATTGCCTATGTGTTTGTGTATTTATTATTATTCCTGTCTGATTGAAAGTGAACTATAGTGTTTCCTCTGATTTAATTTGATCATTTCATTGTATAGTGGGAGATGTTTACTGAGGATTTGCATTCCTTTTGGGGGAATCTAAAATCCATTTGTATTGAAGAGCTGCATTGCAGACAATTCTGTGTTTGAGTTCATTTAACAGTATTTTAGGCACAAGAAAGGTCTTCTCTTTTTCTGAATCTAAAATGTATTTAACCAAATGCACCCTTTAAGAAAGGTGTCTTGGAGAGTTATAAAAACTCAAAGTTAATAGGTATTCACTGTTAACAAACAAAGAAATGCTTCACAAAGCATCTATTAAGCAGTTGTAAAGGTTTTTAAACAAATAACAAATTACAAAATGTTCATCAGCTGCAATTTTACAATAAATAAATCGCCACACCAAAGCCCCCCTTTTTAATGTTGCCACTGAAATAAAGAGGAAGAAAACCTGGCTGAAGGTGGTGAAATTAGGTTCACTCCTCTCGATGTAACATAATTTTAACCGGAAACAGAAAAGTGTTCAACTGTTATCGTATTGCCGAATGAATATGGGCATGGCTTAGGAAGGGTCATTGGCTCAATACATGGTTTATAAATCAATCCATTGTTTGTTAACAGTGAAAAAACTATCAACTAAAGTTTAATTAACTATAACTTTGCCATTCATTAATGATGGTTGTTAGTAAGTGTTACCGAATTAAACATAACATATAAAGATGCTCCCAGTCGTATGGTGTGGAAACACGCTGCAGCTTCACATTTCTAACTGTGACCCAGGTTACGGCATGATGACTGACGGCACCACGACGTTTGTCAACGCCTCGGCCTGCACTGTCAACTTCCTGCCCATGAACGCACCCATCGTCATTGACCTTCCAAACCCCAGGGCCACATGACTAGAGGGGGCTCGCCCCAAAACACCTCCTGCCAATCAGGAGAAAGGAGCCAAGAGGGGCAGGTGAGGTTGGAGGGCTGAACGGACCTAATTGTGTACATATATAACACAGCTGTGCGTCTAACGCTACACCTATGGACAAAGTGAAGGACGGACCATCCCTCACAATATTAATGTTTTTTCATGTGCCATCATTTTATTCATCTCAACACTCATATGGATATGGATATAGCATATGGATGAGTGGAGAGAGACTTTTACACATGGACAAATGGACATTTCTCTATGTCCTCTTTTACTGCACTGACAATCTGACGTGGTTCTCTCCCTTTGCCTCGTCTACAGGAGCGCCGTGGTTAAGCCACAACTCCGCAGTAGCAATGGAACATTTGGCGAGGGGGATTGTAACAGAACTTTTCTCCCCCTCACATTTTTTAAAGATTAATTTCTCGTCTTTTTATCTCATTTCTTCCCCCCCCCACAAGACTCCTGATGTTTCCGTCCCATCCTTTGGCCTGGAGCATGCTGGAGTGGGTTTCCTTGTGTGTGTGTCTTAGATCAAAGTAAGTGTGTAAGGGCAGCAAGAGGTCTCTGCCAAGGGCTGCGTGAGAGTCAGGGTGTCAAACATGTTGACACCGCTCCCATGAGCCTCATTACAGCCTTCGTAAGCCTCTAAATGGGCGGAGAGGAGGCCGCAGAGGAAACCAAGGGCAGCACTTCCCCCTTGTTTTTTTTTCCCTCACCACATCTCCCTCCATTTAGCTTCCCTTCTGCCTTTTCTTTTCATTTTTTTCTTCCCCTCTACCTCCATGCTGTGAAAGACTGTCTCATTTTTTTTGGCTATGACTGGGAGGTCAGGCTCTTTGGACTCGGAAAGGACAGCAGGTAACATGCAATGTGAAGGTGCTACAATGCTAACGTTACTTCTGGACTGTCACGGCAACTCTAGCCCATGAAGAGCAACGGTGGTTTCAAGGACCCTCCCTTGTGTTATCCCTGGGAGAAACAGAACAATGTATCCCTTTTTCAAGAGGAATAAAGCTGTAATTACTTGTATTGTAACTGGTCTATGTAAATGTTCTCTGTCAATGTAAAGCAAAAAAAAAAAAAGTTTTTCTTGAAGATTTCCAAGCTGTTGCTATGCTTTTCAAAATAACTTGTTAATATTTGTGTCCAGAAATGTGTGGTTGTTACATTTCCTTTGGTCTTTTTTCTTAGTAATGTAAAAGCTTATTATGGTATTTTCCTCTCTGTGAAGCTGCTCGGCCCCATTTGGTGATAATTAACTCTTTCATGTGCCATAGCAGTTTGTCTGTGTTTTAAAGAAAAGAGCGTAGAGCGTAACAATTTTTTTTCTCCCTTTTGCTCTATTTTCTGTTTAAGGCTGCTCTCAGTAAGAGTCTGAGTGTGCTCAGCATAACCACACCACGTCACACTTTGATCTCTCCGCCCTGCGACATTATGTATGAGTGTTCCCCGAGGCTGCAGTTTACTCGCGTTTCACTTTCGCTTCTTCAGCACATCAGCATTCATTGTGCTGGCTGATATCTTAATGTTTCCAAATGGGCAAAAAGAGGAAAGTGCAGCAGAATCGCTCACCAAGAAACCAATGTCTGTGGATAATGGTTTTGGTATGCGTTATACTCATGGTATACTATAGGGACTGATTTGGAACATTTTGCCTCCTCGGGGGAACCTCCATGGATCTGACTTCTTCATCCCAAAAATGCTCAATCGGATGGGGATCTGGGGATTTTGGGACCCGAGGTTTCCCGGTGGAACATTGCATTGTAACAAGATGATTACTGTCACTTCACCTGTTAGTGCATATAAAGTGAATGATTGTGTATATCTCAAATAATACCAGATCCATACAGTCAGGCTGATAAATCTGAAATACATTCACAGCTTACTTTCCAACACCACTGATGGATACTCTACATCAACCACAAGTTTATTTTTATGTATTTGCAGCCCTTATCTATAATTGTGCCACATGTTAAATTTGCGAGGTACTAAACTACAAAGTTGAAATACGGTAGCGACAGTGCCACTACTAAGTTTTTGACAAGATGTTGCCTATGCAACGTGTTCTCAACCCAAACTCATCAAATACAGCAGCTTGATCAGTGGCTCTAAGCTTCTACACTCTACTAAACCAATCTAGCCTTACAGTGTTTGCATGTGCAGCGCTCCACTAGAAATAATAAATATGCAATGCCTTGTTAGACTCTCAAATTAAATCTTTGGAAGGTTAACAATATTAAACGGTTGCTCTTTGATTAAGTGAATCGAGGCACCAAAAACTACTTGGCACGATTTTATGAAAGATTATGGTTTGAGTTAAGATAAGTAAGTAAGGTCAGTTAAGAGTGAAGTTAAAAACAAGTCAACTGTGGCTTTTGGTTTCGGTCTCCTGGGTAGAAGTCCTGTGTTTACCCAGGACAAGCACCCCGTCCACCTCCCATTATGGACTCATCTCGAACTGAGGTGCACCTCAGAAATGATGCTAGATGTACCTACAACAGCATAGATTCAAGTGTTGGCCCACTGACCAAGCTGATATATTTGGTGCACTGAGAGTAAGAAAGTTCTGGCTTGTAGAAATATTGTTGGTACAAGTTCCACTATTTATTAGACTGCTAGCGAAACCAGGTGGAAGCACGGATGAAGTCCAAAGACATTGGCGGGTTTATTGGTAACAATGCCAAAACATTTGCTAATGTTGTAGTGCAGGGTCACTACTTTGCCATTTGTTGCAATCGCTGTTAGGCTAACACAGTGTTGATTAAACTTATAACACTCCATACATATGTGTCACATTAAACCGTTCTAGGACAGGGAGCGATTATGCTTCACTTCGCTAATTGGTTTTGTTGGCTCAGAAGAACAAGTAATGGCTCTTTGGTGAATGTGGGCTCAATCTGTCATTACGTTGCTCTTCAAAGGACCAGAACTTCAGGCATGAAACAGAGAGACTTTAGATCAGGGTTAGCCAGCAATATTTTGAATGTTTACGTTTTGGTTTGAATTAAAACACAAACTTAATTTGTGTCTATGAAGGAAAAACGTTCAGAGGAAAAAAATTAAGGGAACTATTCAAATCCAAAAGATGGGAGGAACTTTCATCTCTAAGTTTCGTGAAAAGCTGTCTGGTCCGACTCTCCAGCTCCAGTCCTCATTTAGATGTCTCACTTTGATGCTCTCCTGCTTTAGTAGCTGTGTTATGTGTTTCCTGTTTTTTCCGAGGCGAAAAAAAAAGTGCTGTGCTGTTTCTTGATTTTTTTGATTTTTTTTTTTCCTTGAGGCATGCTTAAATGAGTTAATGACTTCTGCTACTCAGACAATCTGCATATGAAGAGTTTTGTTCCAAAATGAGATATGTGCCATTTGAAAAAAAGGGACGCCTACACAGGCAGAATGATTGACAGCTCAAACTTGAAGGCAGATTGTGGTGGTGCATTTTGAAGGGTTGTTAGTAACTTGTGTCCCTGCTTACATTTTCACTGGCTGAATCCATATTTCAGCAACATTGGATGCTAATGAACTTAAAGCCTTTTTTTAAATGGATATCTCGCATTTTGAAATGAAAGTGTTCATATGGTATTGTGTTTTGCCATTGTTGTTGGGTACATTTTTTCAAAGAAGAAAATGAAGACCCAATAACTGCAAAATTTTACTGTGTTGCTCCTGGAGACAACTCTAAAAATGTAAAGTACCTTTCTTTCTTAAAACCATAATGATTCTGCTGGTTCTGAAAGATTAATCGCTGATTGAATAAAAGCTTATCTGTGACCAGTAGATCATGCTTCCTTATTTCCATCGTCGTTCTTCCCTCTTGTCTTTCCTCTCTTTTATTTCTTGTTCTAGTGAAAAGAAATTAGAGGTGGCGAGGAAACTTTTCTCGTCTTGGTTCTCCCCCTTTTGTTCCAATCAAAGGTATCTGTGTCTCGTATCAATTATAGATCCCAGAGCAGCTTGTTAATTTCCAGGAGCTAAACCCTCACTGCTCCGTCTCGGTCTCCCATTTTGTTCCGCAGGTCTTTCACACCTCTGCACATTCTAATGAGAACCCTCGTTCAAATAATTACATTAGTAATCCCAAGGGAGACGGGGCAATTTATTCGCAGACATCTTTTTACTTTGCCATTAATACAACTAGCTTTCATATACTCTTGTCTTCCTCCAGTCCCCTCCTCTTTTTTTCACACTCTGCCTCTCCAGCAACAGCACTGAGCTCCTTTTCTCAGTTCTGATCATCCCTTTTTCCATTTCCATCTGCTAGTCCCTCTCTTAGCTCCCTCAGATAATGATTCCCAGGTCTCTACACATTTCTCTCCTCTCTGAGTGCGACTGTCTATGTTGCTGCGGTAGCATTTCCTTTGAATGAATGGCAAACGTCCCCTCTATCTCCCCGTCACCCATCTCACTTCACACTTCGCATTCGTAACAAAAGATATACCCAGTGCTTCTCGTTGTCTGCGTCAATTAAAAGGAACTTTATTTGATTGGCTTTGGAATACAGATTAGTGTCAAATGGACAGGAGATTGAGGAGACACTGAAAAACTCTCAAATGGGTTATCTTTCGCTTCCTGTAGATCTTTATTTTTCATGTTTTTCAGTCATCATTTCTCTTGATGGATCCATTTATTGAATCAGCGTCAGATCAAATTTGAAAGGTCAGCTGCCAGTGCCAGAGTAACCCACAAAGGGGCCAATGGGCATAAATGAGCTGTAGGCCCTGATTCCCCCACCCATGTTCCATGTTAGTTCAATCTGCAGACAGCTTTATTATTAATTAATATAATACTGACAGATGCAATACATGAAAAAAAAGTAGTCTTTGACATAGGACCTTTATTCAAATCTGCCAAAAAGCACAGCTATTCGTCATATGAACTGTCAAATGATGTCACATTGTGACTGTTGACATCTGCTCTCCCATTTAAAGAAACGCTTGATCAATCAGAGCGTCATAGGAGACAACATTTTTCCAAGTAGCTAGTTACGTAGCTGTATTTGTGGAAAAATAGCAAAACAAAAATAAGGTGACATGTACAGAAGAGATTGATACAAGTGTACAGGCTGTTGTAGAGAAAAACAACACATAAACCTGCTCATATATTTCTTTGATCGATGTGAAAAAATAAGCTGACTCCTCCTAGCAACCACTACTGCTGCTTAGATGAATATGACACTAGCTACTGATTTGTTAGGGAAAAAGAAAATAACCGCGCCCCAGCAAGCTTATACAAACAAAGGCAGGATTATTAAATTAAAGCAAAGTGGCAATCGAGTCTCTGTTGCACCTTGGACACACCAAGAGTACACTGCCTCAGTACAAGGTAAGAAGTCAAAGTGGAAGTCAGCAAAACAGGATTGTCAGGTAGCACTGAAAACACTATGAGTGGTACTTTAGCACCACAAGCCGAGTCCAATCTTAATTATGATGGAAAAAGAGCAGACATCGCTACGTCCAATATCTCCAAAACTCAAATCATAACAGTCTAGATAGATAAATAGCGCTACAGGTGAGAGTGAAAAAAGATCATTTTGATTGTGACATGCACTGTCCTTGAAGTTATTGCAAGGTTTCTTAGGTGCTTAATTTCCAAAATGGATGTAAAGTAATTGCAAAAGATACCAACCTGATCATAGTTGTTATTTACTAAATAACAGTTAAACTTACAGTGAAATAAGATCGCAGAAGCCACTTTAAGGTGCTCAGTATTTTCACTATTTGCAATTAAAGTAATTCAGCCTTGGAGTAGTTGCTCAGTCCCATTCGGCCGAGCTTTGTGAAGCAGCTGCAGGCATCTGAATGAAGGTCAATGAAGAAATGCCCAAAGGAAGTTTTTGTTGAAAATCTTCCCCGTGGTGTTGGCATCAAAGCACGAGCTGAGGTGGAGGAACTCCTCCTCCGTCAGATTCATGCTGAAATTGCGCAACACCTGCAGGGCAACAACAGCAAATCGAAGTGGGTATTGTATGTGTGCACATATGTGTGTGCCCTTGTGTATGAGGTGGGGGTTTAGGAGATGTCATCCACAACAGGCTGCTAATTGTTTCTATCGATTAGCTCAGGGGCGCTGTCTTCAGTAAATTGTACAGCAGGTAAATGACAGGGACAATAGAACACGAGTGTCAGCTGCTGTTCTCCTGAGCCGAAATGTCAGTGTGGTCTTGTTTCAACCTTCAGCTTAATTGAACAAATAAAATTTCTGATTGGCTGTCAACTGAACAGGTGTGTGTGTGTGTGTGTGTGTGTGTGTGTGTGTGTGTGTGTGTGTGTGTGAGATCTCCAGTACGCATGGATTTCCAGTCACTCTACATCATTCTCCTCAGATATCTTGATAGCAGAGGCACAAGTGACAATTCCTGTACATCCGATCGCAGCCAGGAGGTACGAACCACACAGTCTTTGCCCAGGACACCTTGGCTCGTCTGAACAGAACCAGAGCATACAGGATCTGATCAGGCCACCGAGTACAAGAACCGAAACAGAAGGACACAAACAACAAGAAAACAACAGATAGAGGTGAGAGCACCCACATTATCGGTAATATTTCGCTTTTTCACAAGCTATGTCTCAGAACAAACAAAGTGTTTTTGTTCTGTGATCAGATAAAGAGGTTTTGTCTGTAAACTCATCTACAGACACACCATCGATTCGGTAAGATGCAGGGGGTCTCAATTTTACACAGATGGTGGGTTCGGTCGAGACAATGCAGGTCTTTGTGATTCCAAAGTTGGTTTGGAAGGTTGCAGCTCGTGGGTTGCCAGATTAGGCCCTCACCCACACGATCCACTAAAGCTTGGGGCTGGGCTTAGTTGCTCAGCAGGGGTCCTTTTAGAGCGTGCCCACCCGTGTGTCATTGTTCAAAGCTTCACATACACCTCATCATGCCAAAAAGCACTGCAAATCTCTAAACTTTTCCAATTCGCTTGTCATGGGAGGCGATAGTCGAGAGCCTGAGGGTGGGAGGTCCCCGCTGAGTTTACACAATCTGGCAACCTGCTGTCGCCCATAACCACCCCCTCACATTCCAGAGCTGTCCCCCCACACTTTACTGTAACCCAATTTTAACTTGCAGCCAATAAAACTGCAGTAGATCAGACCTTAAGCAGAGGAATAGAGAGGTACTACAGAGTTAATTTGAAATGTGCTAATGTGCTGCTCAGCATGGGTATGTGTAGCTGAAAGTACATACGCTCTGTCCCAATTTCACACTTTACTTCAACTGTGATGACTGTCTACACGCTGGATACATGAGGGAAAAGAATATTTTCAAATGCTAACATGCATACCAGTCAGTGGCGACTCAGAAACTGTTCTTATTAATAGCTTATCACTGATCTAAAAACAGGTGTGTGCCTGTGTCAGTGCTAACCTACACCATTGTGTATCTGGTGAAAATGCAGACACGTTTGCAGCTTTCAACTTTGAAACTTGTACGTAAGATCAGGGACAGCGTTGTCTTTGGCAGATGGTCTATGTTTAACTGTAGGCTAAAAACCACAGAACATGTATGAAATATTGGTTCATTTCCATGCAGCTGCATATAGTAGTTCAAAGAGGAAACAAATATGTGTTGAGCAAATATGTCAATATTGATAATGAAAGAATATTGTAGGTATGACTATTGGTACTTTGCCATAATAGTAACTGTACATGTACATGTGTTTGACACTTACTTTGTAATTGTAGCTTACCAGCTAATAACGACAGTTTTGTTAGCAGTGTGATTGAAGAATGAACACCACAGCATTTAGCTGCTAAAGAAACTGACCTGACTTTTGCAGGTCCAGTGTTCAATGTTCTACAGTTGATTAGCGAATTATCTTGCTCATTCAACAAGCTAGGGCATAACATGCAGTGTGTCTTTCTGAAATCATCCTGTGGCCAAACCTAAGTGTGCACTGAGATCTTGCAGGTGTGTCAATGTCCACTTGTGACAATCTGAAATGACTCGGCAGCCATTCACGTGTCTCACTGAACAGATCTGTGTGATAGCTAAAAATGCACTCTCTGCATGAGGCCTGGTTTGCTTTAAGCATTTAGCAACTGTAGGTAAGCCATGATCCAGGGTTTTTATAGTCTATTAGGAATTAGGATCAATTGACCAATAGTATTTCTTACAAAAAATTAAACAATCAAATTATTAAAATTCCTCTAAAACATATAGGCTTATAATCAAAGTTTGATCAAATTCTGCATTTTTTTTTGTTCCTAGAATTTAAAACACATTTTTCTGTGCATTGTAAAAAAACAAATTGTGGACTGTGTAAACGGGATGTTTATCTTTTTTCTTAATAAGAGCACATTCGACCACTCTTAAAATGTTCTCTTCCCAAGGAGTAGAGCAAAATTAAGAAAACATTGGTGAACCCCAGAAATCAGTGGGTACTAACAAAATAAGAGAAAATCATGGATACAAACAAAAATGAGAGAAAATGTGTTCGTATATCACTTATGAGTGTATGACTATATCATGCATGAGGTGCATTGGCTCACAAGAGCTAGTTTCATGTAGAAATCAATTTGCAGTACAACAACCTTTTGTCCTCGCTGTCATACCAGTGGAAGAGGAAGAGGGAGGTTCCATTGCTCAAATGCCCTCTTGGTCTCTGCTGATTTTAAGTTCAGGAAGAAGTGACGAAGGAAGTTGTTATACGAAACAGAGCCATTAATGTTGATGGCCAACTTCACAGCCAGATGCTGCACCTGAGGGATATTGATGCTGAGAGCCTGGAGTCAGTCAGTCACAAGCATGTTCATCAGCATATAGCTTGTAGATAGGGGTGTTCCAACAAGGGTACCTCACGATTCGATTCGATTACGATTATGGGAGCTTCAATTCTTCGATTCTTCGATTATAACGATTGTCGATTCGATTCGATTATTGGTGCCACGATTCTTCGATTATTGCTATTTTTAATGCGTTATTCCATACAAGATTGATTTTGTCTTCATCTGTGGCTAAATTTGTAAATAAATAGCCTATCAATTAACTCAAAAAGCTGCCATAGGGAACAAAAGTGCATTCTTTAAAATTAAATAATTCAACTTATTCAGTCTGGAATATGGATAGGATAACTTAACAAAAAAGCTGCCATATTCCAGGGGAACAAATTGCATTCTTCTGAACAAAAGTGCATAATTCAACTGAACTCATGGATTAAAGCAAAAAAAAAAAAAATCTTTTGACTGAAATGTTTTTTCGAGCTGTAGCCAAGTCATATTCCCAATTTGTAATTTGTGAAACATGTTACAGGGCACGTTACTTGACACGTGCTAAAAAAATAAGATAAGATTTACAGCTTCATCCCACACCATGTTCTCTAATGTAGACATCAAGTTAAAATATTTGACCAACAGTGTTTTACAGGAGGATGATCTGAACAGCTGTTCTATTCACACTTAAAATGTTTTTTGTCTTTTCAGTGTAATTTTCAATCTATGTTATCACCTTTCTGTCATCACTAACATACTGTTAATAATCAAAGAAGCTCTGAGGCTTTACATTTGTTATATATGTTATTATACAAGATTTCTGTAATGAGCTACAATCAGTCAACATTTATGATTTTGTACAGTCAAACTAACCAAAACCTTCTTATTGATCATTATTATAAAATTTCAGGGCGTTCCTGTAACCATGGTAACTCACAGTGTCAGAGGGGAGGGAGAGACGCTGAATGAAGCCGTTTACACAGATACACTGCAGACAAAGTCCAAACTATAGTTGTTATTTCACACATGTAGCACACAACAGGAGACTCTCCGTGTCAGACGAGTTCTCACGTGTTGACTAAACTCAATTGGTAATGTAGCAGCGCGACGAGTACTTGCTAGCTAAGCAGCTAAACATTAGCGCCGCTAATGTGAGTGTGACAATCTGTCAATAAAGATCAGCCAACACTTGCTCTCCTCCGATCTACAATGATCTCATAAGCCGCCTCTGTGAAGTCTGAATGACGGAAATCCGTCGTAGCGACGGAGAACTTTAATCCATGTGAATTTATTCAGTCTGGAGCTTCAGCACAGTGAGGTGAACCCAACACAAACACATTAGAGCAGAGTGGCAATCACACTCATCAGTTAGGGAGTTTGTAGCGCGGCTCCATGGTGCGCACCACTAACTTGCGGCAAAGCATCGACGTTAATTAATCGATGCCAAATCGTCACGTGAGGCATCGTGATGCATTGCCACATCGATGAATTGCACCCACCTCTACTTGTAGAAGGCATAACTTAGTGTCATATCTGATTGTCTCCTCAGCCAGAAAAGAGGTAATGCTGATGTGTCCCACAGACTGAGGATGCTCCTAGGAACATATCTTCTGGATCTACTTCCAGCAGTGCTGCACTGCCCCATGCAGCCTCCTCTTCATGCTGCCCAGCAGACTGCCTGTTCATGGCCTCCCTACTGAGGCAAGACATGTGGGAGGTGCACTGTGGGGGGGCTGCACAATCATACAGGAAACCAGACAGAAAGGTAAAAGTACATGTATTTTAAGTCATTTAAGAGTGGTTTACCCCAAGCAGAAAATTCTATCAGCAATTTGTCTAAAGCCCCATTCACACTGCCTTTTTTTTTGCCTGTCTGTGTGAAAGCTGCAGAGGTGGAATAGAGGGAAGGTTTTGTTCCATCTCCGATCCGCCAGCAGAGATGGTAACAGAGGCAAGACAACATCTGTGCGTAGTGGTAAGTTGGCAGCATCCTTTCACTCGTCAAATAAAAGAGAAATGTCCCACAAGGTGAAGTTACAGGACCAAACTACTGTAATGTGGTAGCAAGTAGTGTTATATGAAAACACTGAAGTAGCGGTCATCCTGTCTGTCCTACCAACTCTTTGTCACACTTCTGCCGAAAAAAACAGCGCCTGTCCCCGGCAGCGAGAGTCTCCCACAGTTTAATGGCGGTGATTTTGAGCAAAAAACTTAACCTCACCATGTTTTTCTCGTCTTCCACTATTGAGTTGTTGTAGCCATTATGTCTGGCTAAATGATCCTTATGATGCAAAAAAATGTAAGAGGAGTTTGAAGAGAATCCACATTTGACAACTGTAGCCTATACCATTACACTGCTTAGCAATCGGAAATCATTGTGGAGCCTTCTGCAACCTCCTCAAGGGGGTCTAATATTTCCTACATTGGAAAGTATGATTGTCGGTATACACAGTTCATCTCTACATCTACAAATGCAAGTCAAGACTCTACCAAAGCAAAGGGCATATTCCAACAACATGCAGAAATACCTACCACCAACTTCTCTGGGTCCTAGCTCATACGTGATGGACAGAAGAAGGGTGGACAAGTGTCCTGAGGTCTGATGTGTCCATATTTCAAATTGCTTTAGGAAATCACAGGCATAATAGAATGTAACAAAAGTTATGACTGTAATGCACTGTTCAACATAACTCATAACTGAGCTTTAACTATTTTTTTTATTCCTAATGAGCAATGATAATTAAAATATTCTCATGTGGTGTAGCTCGGTCATCTTTAGAATGGCACCTGCAAACTCTGGTCAATGAGAATTTGTCACTGAAACTGTTTGGGGGAAGGAGATGGGAAGTTGTTGGTTGGCCCGTTTGCTTCTATGTGTGGGGAATCCTGCCCAGGGCACCGAAACGCTTCAGAAACTGCAGCTTCTTCTGCTCATTGACAGGCATCTGACTCCACACACACTCAAACTGAGAATAAAGAGGAAACACACACATACTAATCATCCACACGGGGATCTAATACCCTGATGAGAGTTTCACACATGTATGTAAATTGGTTTTACAGATGACTAACTTTCTCATGCAGTCAATAATTATCAGCAAAGATAAATTAGATTTTGATTAGAATAATTAAAGAAAACATACCAGATTAAAAAGAATGGAACTGGCAAATGTAGTATAATTCAGATTCATCTTCTCATTTGTAACCATGGACTGATGCCAGTATGTGTTGTTTCAGCTTGAAAGCACTGGGAGAGTTGTTGAAAATGTGCTTGTTTTTTTTTATCTTCAGTGTCTCCTCTTTGAATTCTCTGAATTATAAATAACTGCAATATAAACAGTAAACACATTTTCTGGCTTTACCTGATCATTTGAAAATCTCAGGCAGTGGCAATCACAAAGCTGTCTGAACTGCTCTTTAGAGACTGAAGTGCTGTTGAATGGGTCTCAACCCATCAGCTCTCTAGTGATTTCATACAAGTGACCTAACATGATTTCCTCGACCTGTTTCAGATGATCTGTGATTTCCAGGGCCTTGTTTTAGCCCCTTGTTCCAAGGTCCCACTCAGGCAGCTGTCTGCATACATTTGTAGCATTATTAACACACAAGCATGCTGTATAAGATGGACTTATTTGCTTACTTATTTGCTTTAATTTTTGAGAATAAGATAAAAAAAAATTGGTATTAATCTCATGTCTGTATGTTAATTAAAAGGCCAGAGCCAGGCTGCGGTTAGCCTATATTAGGCCTAGACACAACATGACATCAAAGAACTGGCAATGACAAGGGCAGTCTGTTTCGTCAGTGCCAATGACGCGTGACACAACTGCAAAACCTATGGTGTTCACCATCAGTCTGAAGGCCAAACATTGGCCTGGTGAGTCAGGGCTGTGAGGGTCCACAACTGTACCAGCACTTTTGTGAACGGTACTTAGGGTAACTTTAAGCATAGATATGCCGACATGGTTAAAATGACAATGGTAACCTATAGATATCAAGTGTGTAACGCAGACCATATCAGAGACATAAGAGACTGATCATTTAAGGCATTTTAAATCAATAAATCATCAATCAATCAATCAATCAATCAATCAATCAATCTTTATTTGTATGGCGCTTTTCATACAGAGGAGTAACTCAAAGTGCCTTACAGAAATTAAAAACAACAACAGAAAAGAGAACCAGTAAATAAAATCAAGAGATGAAAATTAAAAGAACCCAACCCTCCCACCCCCACAGACATGTACAGAGAGATACACAAATACATACACACACAAACACACGCACACATACGCACGCAGACACACAGATACACAGACACACACACTCACACTCACACATACACTGGCTGTCACTGGAGAGACATGGCTGGGCAGTGAGACCTGAGGCGTGGAGGAAGCTACCTTTGGGGGGGGCCAACCACACTGAGAGCGATCCTGGTCCAAGGCCGCAGGGAGCGCTGCCACAGGGACCACCCCAACCTGGGCAGACAGGAGGCCCCACACCACGGTGCGGAGCCCTCTAGCCCCCCGGGTCCAAACGGCCCAAGAGACAGCACCCCCAACGGCCAGACCAGAGACAACTCCCAGTCTGGCAGGCCCCCGTGAGGACACACAGGAGATTAAAAACTGACAGTCTAAAAACAGTCCAATAAAGCAAGAAGCATAAAGGCTCAAAATACTGAGGACTAAAAACCTAAAAACATAGCGGCTAAAAACACAAGAGACTAAAACATAAAAGCATAATGGCTAAAAACACAAGAGACTAAAACATAAAAGCAAAGAGGCCTGGTAAAAGGTAAAAGCCTGGTTAAAAAGGTGGGTCTTGAGCCTCTTTTTAAAAACCTCAACAGTCTCCGCGACCCTGAGGCTCTCCGCCAGGCTGTTCCACAGTCGGGGCCCATAAAAACTGAAAGCCCCCTCCCCGTGTTTTTTTGAACTAACCTGTGGTATGGTCAAAAGGCCGGTGCCGGAGGACCTCAGGGTCCGCAGGGGCTGATAGAGTAAAAACAGGTCAGATAGGTAAGAAGGCCCAAGACCATTAAGACACTTAAAAACTAGTAAAAGAACCTGAAAATCAATCCGGAAACGCACGGGGAGCCAATGCAGTGACTTTAAAACCGGTGTAATGTGCTCCCGCCCTCTGGTCCTTGTCAGCACTCGTGCGGCTGAGTTTTGTAATAATTGTAAATTTGAGATGCTCTTTTTGGGGAGGCCATAGTACAATAGTCTAAGCGACAAGAGATAAAAGCATGCATCAGCACCTCCGTGCTGGCCTGAGAGAGAAACGGGCGGACTCTGGCTATATTCCTAAGATGGTAAAAACCTATCTTTGTTATATTTTTGATGTGTGGAATAAAACTGAGTTCAGAGTCAAAAATCACACCCAGATTTTTTACAGATTGTGATGGTTTAAAATCCTTTAACTTTGGCAAAAGTTTCTCTTTCTGGCCTTCAGGACCAATGAGTAAAACCTCTGTTTTGTCCTGGTTGAGCTGTAGGAAATTTGCTGCCATCCATGACTTCATATCTAAAATACAGTTTAAAAGGGAATCAATAGGCCCTGTGTCATCAGGAGACACGGCGATGTACAGTTGTGTATCATCAGCATAACTATGAAAGCTGATGCCGTGCCTCCTGATGACGTCCCCAAGGGGAAGCATGTACAGATGAAAAAGAGTTGGACCTAAAATTGACCCTTGGGGAACCCCACACTTTATTTTGTGGGTTTTTGAGGAACATGTATCCATACTTACAAAGAAGTGTCGATCTGTGAGGTAAGAGACGAACCAGTTAAGAACTGTACCAGAGAGGCCGACCAGGTTCTTCAGTCTATTTAATAAAATGTGATGGTCTACTGTATCGAAGGCGGCAGTTAGATCCGGTAGTACCAAGACAGTGAGTTTATGGTTATCTAAGTTGCACCTGATGTCATTTAAAATCTTTAAAAGGGCGGTCTTGGTACTGTGGTTCGTCCTAAAACCAGACTGATACTTCTCTAAAATGCTGTTTGCGATTAAAAATCATTTACTTGATTAAAAACAAGTTTTTCTAAAATTTTGCTTAAAAACGGTAAGTTGGATACAGGGCGATAATTATTAAAGATGTTGGGATCTAAGTTGCTCTTCTTCAGAAGGGGCTTCACCACCGCTGTTTTAAAGGAGGCAGGGAAGACACCCATCTGAAGAGAGCAATTCACCATGTATAACAGCTGATCCTCAAAGAATCCACAAAGTGCTTTAAAAAACGGTGTGGGAATTGGGTCTAATAGGCAGGTTGTGGGCTTTACTTGGGAGAAAACTCGTCCAAGTGTCCTCGCATCAACCAGGGCAAAACTCTCCAGTGTTTCCTCCGGTAAAATCAATGATCCAGGTGTGTCGACATTTAAAATCTGTTGAGGTAAAAGACTCAATCTGATGTCATTGCTTTTACTTCTGAAGTGGTCTGCAAAGTCCTCGCAGAGGGCGTCACTTGGTGTTTTAGAGGATTTATTAAAATTTGTGTTTGTTAAAAGTTCAATTGTGGAGAAGAGGAATTTTTGGCTGTTTCTATGTTCGTTGATGATTTTTTGGAAATGGGAGATTCTTGACTGTTTGACTGCGTTATTGTAGGTTTTGAGGTGTCCACGTAAAATTTCATAGTGAACTGTTAATTTTGTTTTTCTCCATCTCCTCTCAGCACTCCTGCAGTTTCTCTTTAGTTTTTTAATTTCTGTATTCCTCCACGGGGGTGTAGGTCTTTTATTAATGTTTTTTATTAAAAGTGGAGCCACTGAGTCCAGTGCTGATTTTATGTTATGATTAAAATTGTCAACAATAAAATCACACGGAAAAGTCTGTAACACCAGAGATGGTGGTTGCATGACCCATGTCCTGGCCCTTCCCCCCAAAAGCCACCTCGGGGCCTGGTTTGTTAAAACATCATCTTCAGCTAGCCAAGTGAGCTTGCAGCTGTGTCTGTGGGTTAAGCAGAGCAGACAGGCCGCATGTAGGCATGGTGGACTGCCACCGGGCTGCTAACTAACTACAAAAAACAAAACATTAAACATTTAAAGAGTCAGTTCTGTTCTTTGTTTTGTGGGTTATAGTTAGATGGTCAGAGCTTTGGAAAATAAACTCATCTTTACTCACTATATATTAGCCTTTTTACCCTCGGTTGCACAGAAACTGCATGTTTTAGCTTTTCGTTATCGGTTGCGAGAGTCAAGTAATAATCGATTATCAGTATCAAATTGAAAAATAATAATATTGTGCACCCCTAACAATGCACAAAATACCCCATACAACTCTTTAGAGAAGATATTGTGTGCACCAAAGGAAATATAAAAAGACTGTTTTTGGAGTTGCAGTCAGGAACTTTATCTTTGAGAACAACAACTGTGCACAGGTGCTGCAGTCAGTCATTGCCTGTAGCTTTGTGATGATGGTGGCTGAATTTTTTAAATTGAGTTGAGTTTCGACATGTATCACCCTCTTAAATCACAAATAGTAACACATAAAGTTGTTGGTAGGCCTTTACTTTGGTGAGGGCCACTTCTGCTGTTTCCCTCTGCCTCCAACTTCTTTACTCACAGACAGAGATGAGAGATTTTTTGGGTTTGAATTACTTTTTTGAATAGTGGTACAAATATCCACAGGATGTACTGTAAGAACTGGTGATCCCCTGACTTTAATTTGCCCTACACTTTGGTTGAAGGCCAAATACCTGCAAAAATGTTACCCTTCCTTCCTAAATGCTGACTAAGATATTTTAGAATGCCAACATGCTCAAATAAGGTGGCAACCATGGAAAAGATCACCTGCTGAAACTCAACAACAATAGAGATCATCAACCCATTTCTAAAGATTGGTCCTTTATCACAAGTTCAGCTTTTATTTCCACTGTACTCTGCACAGGACAGTCATTTAAATAAACACTACAAGGGAGTAAACTGTAGATTGTGTCCACTATTATGTTACTGGTTATAGGCACAGTTCACCACAAAATCACATTTACATATTTTTCTCTTACCAGTAGTCCAATGTATTCATCTAGATTGTTTTGGTGATATTTGCTGAGTTTTTGTCATATTGGCTGCAGAGATGTCCTTCTTTCTAATAGGATGAAACTAGATAGCACACAGCTTGTGTTGCTCAAAATGGAAAAAAAACTAAACTTGTTACCTTGATGTGAGGAGTTTTATGTGGGAACTATTTTCTTTTCACATCACTGTGCAAAAGGAAGCATGCATCTGCAGCACAAAATGCACTTTTCCTTCTGCATGGACAAATGGAGTAGTTGCACGGAAAGCAACATTTCAGGAGTGCAGGAGCTCACGATATGAACATGACACGTGCTCTGACAAATGTTTTTGTCTTGTGTTTTTTTTCATATCAGAATATGAGAAACTTTAATGCAGATTTTTATTAGGCCTCTCCTCAAGTCAAATAAACATCTGAACAAAAAACTATTGCCTTGATGTATGGCAATCACAGTATTTATCACAAAAAATATCTTAATAATGACTCAATAATAATCACAGCATGTGTAAAATGTTTTCGTACCAGGTTTAAATGTTTGTTTATCAAAACCCCCTGTGGGAAGCAGCTCATTTAGGAGAGTAAAATAACAACATATGTTATATTGAAAAGTACTGATGCCCTGGGGTCCAGCTCAAAGCTTATTTAAGGAAAAAACAATCTGTAAATATCTATCTAGTAATGTATTCTGTGTTGTTTTTTTAGAGCATATCCTGCCTGAGTCATCAAGGTAATTGTGCCCGTTAAGGATCTCATTCAGTTTAAAAGTGAATTAAAAGTAAAAGTAATTCAAGTTTTGAATAACTGAAATGCTATATGTATGTATATTTTTTACCTAGTTGCTACTATAGCTCTGTGCATTATATAACCATGATTAACACTTGTGCAATGTTTTAGGTTTATTAACTGGTTGTGAAAGAGTGTCTTTAATACTGATGCCTCTATCAGACTTAAATAAGCAAACAAGACCATCAGAGAGAAGGCTGGCTATTGCTGTATAATTAGTATAGTTATTTTTAATGTCTGTCGCCGGGTCAGATTCCAACTTATTTGGATTGATCAGTCATAAAATTAAAACATTTTTCTGGCGAGGTGGTGAAGAGTGTCACAGCCTGAGGGAAAGCTGTTCTGTAGTATAAACTGTAGATCTGTTTTGGGTTTCCACACATTGTCAACAGTACGCTTGTTGGGTTGTTACCAACTGGCTTTGGGGTAACCCCCTTTCACTTTTTCGAGCAGTTGAAAAACAAAGGAGAGATTGCTCTTGATTCCTTATTTATTTATTTATTTATTTATTTATTTATTTATTTATTTTATTGGTAATTTAGCAGGGACAATGCATGTATTGTACCATATGTTAGGTGAAGACCACAGGTTACAGAAAATAAAGGCTCCATTATTGAGCAGTAAACCAAAACCTTTACAGTTCACATCATTAATAAAAACAAACCAATAACACAAACCAAAAGAACCATGTGAGAACCAAACAATAAACTACACAACAAATTCTCATCAGCATTCGTAACAACTGCAATTACAACAGCAATAAAACTGCTTGATCACTGGTGAAATAAATTAGTATCCCCGATAACCCTCAGTACTACTGCTGGCTCTATTTGCTGTTATTCAAGTTAATGTCTACAGATCTGATTGTCCTTTAGCCATGTTTTAAGACAAACTGTAAAATGTTTGGAACTATTGCACTGTCTGATGCTCAGTGGTAAAGAGTTTCGCATCCCGCCTGCGTTTACTGAGAAGCAGCTTTGACCAGATGTTGGGGTAAACTGTTTAATTGGTTGTGGTGCTAAATTGTGGCTGATCTATAAAATAAACCAAGATTTGCTATACACGCACACTTTTTCAATGATAAGAGATTACATTTTTTGACTATATTGCCATAAGTTGTTTTTTTATCCATGATATTTAGCGCTTGCTTATATAGACTAAGAGGAGGTTGTAATAATGTATCAGTTGGGTGCAACCAGACTGTAATACAAGATGAGAAATGTGAAAATATCATGGTATGCATGTACAGCTTTACTGCATCTGTACTCATTTGATTTCTTATTAATCTAAAATGAGAAAGATTTTGTGTTACATTTTTTTAAAATGTTTGGAATGTGTTTTTTAATAAGATTAGATTTATGTCCACAATCACACCTAGATTTTTATCGTGCTGTACAATCTGTAACCGTTGTCCTTTTTCAGTGATTTTGGAAGGAGGGGAATCGCTTCTTCTAATTAAAAATACATGCTAACTGTTTTGGACAAATTCAGTGTCACACATGAATACATCATCCATACAGTGTTGTCTGTCCTTCAAATACGATGCCATCCATTTATCAGTATTTTTTGATACATTATGCGTTGATCATTTAGATAACACAGCATTGTTACTGACTTTATCAAATGCATTTTTCAAGTCTATGAATATGGCCTCTACCACCCCTCTTTTAACATGGATTATAGCTGTTTGACAAACTGGCAAAGAGCCTTTTCAGTTAAGTGAGCCAAACTGTATTGGGTTGAGAAAAATCTGACCAAAATTAAATGTTCCCATCGCTCATGACCATAGGTGAGGGTAGGGACGAAGATTGACCGGTAGATCGAGAGCTTTGCCTTCCGGCTCAGCTCCCTTTTCGTCACAACCGTGCGGTGAAGCGCATGCAACAACGCACCCGCTGCGCCGACTCTCCTGTCAATCTCACGCCCCATCTGTTATGATCTATGTTGCGGGGTCTGGGGGTTTGTGCTTGTGTCTTTTCACAGAGGTGCGCCGGAGGCTGGGAGGAGTCAGTGGTTTCAGGGGCGGACACACACTCGCACCTGCAGCAGGTTAATCATCAGCGCTGGCTTCAAAACCAAGATCCACTCGCTGCCTGCTGCCAGTTGATTACGTGATTACCACGCGGTACATGGCTCTGCGACTCACTCTTACTTGAGATTGATCGTGCTTTATGCTTTGCTCCTATCCTTATCCTGTCTTACATGTTTCCATTGCCCTCCTGCTCCACCACCAATCCCGCTCCGACGCCCAGACCTCCCGCACCTCTGCTCCTCGACACCAGCCCAGCTCCTGCCGAAGGACCGCCGCCTGTACGCGGCACCGTCACTCATCTCCTAGCCGCCTGCATAACTACGCTCCTCCGAGCCCACAGATCCGCGCCGGACCTCCGGGCGCTCACAGCCTGCTCCAGCGCCACGCTCCTCTGAGCGCACCATTCCCGGGATTAAGCCACCTCGTCCTTTTCCTACCAGTGTGTTTGTGAGAAATAAACATAAGTACACCCGCCCCGATTGTCTGTCCGTTTTTGGGTCCTCCTCTCGTCTCTGGTGTAACACCATCATCCCCTCACTCGTGAACAAAACCCCGAGGTACTTGAACTCCTTCACTTGGGGCAAGGACACATTCCCCACCTGGAGTAAGCAATCCACTGGTTTCCTACTGAGAACCATGGCCTCAGATTTAGAGGTGCTGATCCTCATCCCTGCCGCTTCACACTCAGCTGCGAACTGATCCAGTGAGTGTTGTAGATCTACAGCCGATGATGCCATCAAGATCACATCATCTGCAAAAAGCAGTGATGAGATCTTAAGGTCACCGAACTGTAACCCCTCCATACCACGATGGTACCATGCGCCTCGAAATCCTGTCCATGTATATCACAAACAGGATTGGGGACAAGGCACAGCCCTGGCGGAGGCCAACACCCACTTGGAACAAGTCCGACTTACTCCCGAGTATACGCACGCAGCTCTCGCTTTGAGAATATAGGGATTGGATGGCCCTGAGAAGGGACCCCCTCACCCCATACTCCCGCAGCACCTCCCACAGAACATCCCAGGGGACCCGGTCGTGCGCCTTCTCCAGATCCACAAAACACATGTGGACTGGGAGATTGTACTCCCAGGCCCCCTCCAAGACCCGTGCCAGAGTAAAGAGCTGGTCCGTTGTTCCACGACCAGAATGGAATCCGCATTGTTCCTCTTCAATCTGAGGTTCGACAATCGGCCGGATCCTCCTTTCCAGCACCTTGGAGTAGACTTTCCCAGGCAGGCTGAGTAGTGTGATACCTCTGTAATTGGCACACACCCTCTGGTCCCCCTTCTTAAAGAGAGGGACCACCACACCTGTTTGCCACTCCTTCTGCACCGACCCCGACCCCCACGCAATGTTAAAGAGGCGTATCAACCAAGACAGCCCCTCAACACCCAGAGCCTTCAGAATATCTGGTGGTATCTCATCGATCCCTGGGGCTTTGCCACTGTGGAGTTGTTTGACTACCACAGTGACTTCACCCAGGGAAATCGGCGATGATACCCCATCATCCTCCAGCTCTGTCTCCATTACAGAGGGTGGCTGAGTGGGATTCAGGAGGTCATCAAAGTACTCTTTCCACCACTCTATAACCTCCTCAGTCGAAGTCAACAAGGTCCCATCCTTGCTGTACACAGTTTGGATGGTTCCCCGTTTCCCCCTCCTGAGGTGGCGGACCGTTTTCCAAAAGCGCTTTGGCGCCGCCCGAAAGTCCTTCTCCTTGGCCTCGCCGAACTCCTCCCACACCCGCTGCTTTGCATCTGCCACAGCTGCGGCTGCTGCCCTTCGGGCCTGTCGGTACCCCATAACTGCCTCAGGAGTCCCCCGGGAAAACATGTCCCTGAAGGACTCCTTCTTCAGTCGGACGGCTTCCCTGACCACCGGTGTCCACCACGGTGTCCGAGGGTTGCCGCCCCTTGAGGCACCTAAGACCCTATGGCCACAGGACGCAGCTGCAGCTTCAACAATGGAAGCTTTGAACATCGTCCATTTAGGTTCGATATCCCCAGCCTCCACAGGGATGCTAGAAAAGCTCCTTCGGAGGTGGGAGTTGAAGGTTTCTCGGACAGGGGTAACCATCACCTTATCGCGGTGGAGAGGTTTGCGTGTCCCAATGAACCTGGGAGCTAGGTTGTCAGGAGCCATGTGCTCCCAGTAGGGTCTCCCAAGGCAAATTGGTCTCAGGCGAGGGGCCAGACTAAGCATGGTTCAAAGCTACCCCATGAGAAATAGAGGTGTGAGGTGAGAGACCCTGAGGAAGCCTGGGGCCCATGTCTGAAGCCAGGCCTGGACGGAGGGCCCATGAGCGAGCACCTGGTGGCCGGGTCTGCCAAGGGGGCCCGGCCGGGCACAGCCCGAAAGAGTAACATGGCAATTCTCCCTCCCCCATCCCGTGGACCCACCATCCGCAGGAGAAATTGCTGGGGTCTGGTGCGCTGCCATATGGGTGGCAGTGGTGGTGACAGGCCTCGGCAACCCAGACCTGGGCTGCAGAGGCTGACTCTGGAGACGTGGAATGTCACCTCTCTTGGAGGGAAGGAGCCAGAGCTTGTGCGGGAGGTTGAGCGTTACCGGTTGGATCTGGTGGGGCTTGCCTCCACGCACAGCATTGGCTCTGGATCCAAACTCCTATTATATATTAAAATAGTCCACTTCCAAAACCTTAACAAAACACTGCAAAATCAACATTAAATAATTATATAAATAAATAATTATAAATAATTATAACAGAATCAAAACTGTGCAAAATAGGTCATTGGCTTTTTGTGATGAGGAGGCCTGTTTTTGAAACGTATTCTTTACTGTCTGCGTCACAGAGGTAGAATGAGATGTACTGGCAGCAGCACTCGATTGGCCAGCAGACCCTCTCTGGGAAAAAAATTAATAGAACATGTCATTATTAATTATTACCGTCATTGTTACTTGATACTAAGGGTGCAACCAACAGATCACTAAACTCACAATTAGACCATATCACATTTGTGAGAAACAGGTTAGATCATTTTTAAGTTAAAAACAAAAAGGATTATTGTTAAATTAATTATGAATACTCTATTTTGGCTCTTATCACTATACACTTGTTACATTCACAATTTTATATTATTCTTTATATATAGTCCATTCTACAAATAATCCACAAGTATCATATATTTCTCATATTACTTGCCACAAATCCTCCTCATTGCAGCTCTGCATCAATATTTGGGGAATTATTAGGTCGACTTTAAAAGGTGAAATCTACAATTAATAAGCGGTTCAGATAACATGCCAAATCACGGATCAACTTCGTTCAGTTATACCACTATCTGGTTAGTTTACATTAGTGACAACAACAAACCTCGACATGCACATACATGATGCACCCGAGCTTAAGGTTAGCTTACCTTGCATTTGCTGAACAGTTGAGGGTGATGGTCGTAAAGTGAAAGTAAGTAAATTGGATGTGTTGCCGCCCCTCGCAGCAACTTTCTTCTCGCAGCTCCTGCAGACAGGGCTGCCATCCTCGACCTCCTCGAACTCCCTGAGCATTCTTATAATAACCAGAATACACCCAGACTTCAGATTTGGTTTCTTTGAAGGCGGAAAAATGCCCTGAGGGCCGCTATATCACGTCCTCCCTCCGCCATGTCTTCTTCACTACATAACAAGCGCACGTTGCACGCTGTGCATGCGCCGCAAGTTTTCTTTTCCACACCGTGATTATCGACCGCGGTGGTTACCATGTAATTAAAACTTAAAAGGTAACCTTCACCTTTGGGAATTTTACCGTGGTTTACCTTGACACCGGTAACCGTTACATCCCTAGTGGCATTCATCTTAACCAAGCAGGAGTTTGTCCCTTCAGGTTACTTCCTGATCCAAGACCTTTGTTAATGACTAAACCGGGTGTGAGGTTATTATACTTTCAGTATTATTAATACTCATAACTCAATTAGCAATGTTGTTATCGCTACTGTGGCATGAAGCGCCTCTTTTGGTGCCATCCACCACTGACACTACACTAAACTGAACAATAGCTTGCTTGGTGGAATTAGGGCATTCGTTTCACCCTCGCCATTGATTTTGTGACTTGATTACTATTTATCAATTAGTCTGTCAGGTTGTTGTTTTTTTTGTTGTGTGTGTTTGTGTGTGTGTGTGTGTGTGTGTGTGTGTGTGGAGTTTGGGGAATTACAAACAGAAATGTCATATACAATCATTTGTTGCGGAATGATAGTTGAATAATTCTTGAAACTTGTAGCCTATCTTAAGACATAGGGGTCAGACCCATGGGGATTATAGAATGTCCTCCTCAGTCTGTGAGAGATTCAGGATCCCCAATAAGATGAGGAAGGTGCAGCTAAAGAGAAGGAATCATCACTTGGGTCAAACTGTGGCTGGCTCAAGCAATCGCATTCAATGTAGTGATTCTGATGCCTCAGCTGGTTATCTCTTACTTCAACCAAAGTTGGTCAAACTCATTAGATCTCATGGAAAAGCATAGGTGAAGAGGAGTCCCCTCAAGCTCTGTTTATGGATACAACCTTGGGGTCAAACTGCCACAGCACCTGATGGGAAAGACAGGTATAGGAATTTGCATCATGCAAAGCATCTATATGTGCTTCCTGGATGCTTTGCTGACCTTAGAAATGTCTGCCCACTTGTAGTGTGCTTCACAGGCCAAGATGTCACGGAGCTGCTCTACTCTGTCAGGAGAGACAGAAAAAAGGCCACAGTAGCACACTGAAACAGACAACTTACGCTCTAACTATTTGTGTTCCTTGTTTGTTTTTGCATGTTCTGCTCCAGATTCCAGGATTCCAGGATGCAGGCCAATCAGATCCAGCAGCTGCTTGTGCTCTCTCTCCCTACATGTCCATCAGGCGGAACACTGTCAGGTTGTTCTGATGGAAAGACACTGGGTTATCAGACATTGTGTACTCTTCTATGGAATCACATGCTAGTAAAAGATAATATAAAAATGCATTTCTTTCCTCAGAGTTTTACAGAGTTGATTACATTTTATAGTTTTTATCCATGCTTACTTGCTAACAGTCTAAACTTGTCTTGCTTTGTTGTGTCATTTCTGCCTATCTGTGTTCCTTCTACCTGTAGATCAGCAACTATTGACAAGAGTGTGACATCATCTGGATAAACAAAATGGGAACCTCCTCATACAAAAACATGTCAGTAAACAGAGTATAGGTCAGTTAAGAGTTAAAAACTCCACAGTGAACCTCTAATATTTTAGTCCTGGTTGATTTGGTGACACCTGTAGTTTCTGTAGGTATAAAAATAACACATCTATTGCTAGATATAGAAAAGGTTTTGTTTATATTGCTTCCTTCTCCTGAAGGTGTCAGCATCACTAATGTTACAGAATGTGACATGAATGTGAATATCACTCTATATGTGGTCTGAATATGATGATTTTTAAAATAATCTTGCTGTCTCTGGTGTTTCATCAAGAAACTAATTTCCCAGTAAGAACTCAGTTCTAACATGTCAAAATCATGAAGTGACAGGAAAACTTCCCTGAATGCTTTGGTCAAATACATGGCTTTCAAAGACGTGCTGCTCCTACTGTGTAACTGTTTCTGTCTTATAACCTGCCTACATTAGCAATGCTTGAGCATGGCCAAATGTCTAACTCTTTATTTCATCAATAATAAACACCAGTATAAACAGGTTAGAGCAGACACACTGCCAGTGTCAGTAGCTCGGTTATGGCACGTGTCAATCGAGGCTGCAGCAGCATGTCATCTAGAGATTTGGAGCCTTCTATTACCCAAGATACTACACAGTTCCCAGCAAAAAAAGACCTCAAAATTACCTGAACACAGTCATATCAACATAATACCAGCATTTCATGCAGTTTTAATGTCTATACCTGTGGAATATGTCACACTCATGAAGAGAATAAACCCAGCAGGTGATGGGCAGTTTTTTTCCCATGCACTCTCTTTTCCTTTTCTCCCTCCTGTTTTCTCACACTTTCAGAGTGGCTAAAGTAAAATCATGTCATCATTTTTATTTACGATTATCAAAGTTCAGGAGTGTATCAGCCACCCACTGCAAACGCAGCCAGTGTGTTCCACGGGTTACAGTCGCTGTAGTTTGCACACTACATGACTGATTGTCAACAGGCAGTAACACACTGCACAATCACACACACAAGACATGACATGGGAAGAGTCAGATATCAGGGCCAGCCTGGTATGTTCCTCATTAGCTGCTCGCAAAATTACAGCTATTAGCTTGGCCAGTGAGACATTGTGTCCGTTAATTCCATTGCACATGGGTATGTAGTTTGATTTCTACACAGGAAGTGTGGAGTAGCAGTTATAAAACAAAGATATGATTACAGAATACAGATACATTTATTAGCCATGGGATGGTTTGTGTTTTTCGTTCAATTATTTACTGTTTAATGTCGTAGGTTCTTTCCTTGTGTGTCATGTTTCTCTTTCAACTTCCTGCCTTTGTCTCTTTTCTCACCCTTTCCCTACTCACCTGTGTCCAGTGTTCTGTTTCCCTCCCGTGTTCTTGTGTTCCTGTGCTCTTACCCAGCCTGTTTTTCCCCCCATACCAGTCTGGCTTTAGCCTCAATGGCCCCAGCCTACAACATTACTTATCACCCACCTACAATGTAGTACTGAGTTTCCTTCCCAGGCAGCTGAACAACCATCACCTAGCCCTTGCAACCTACATGAAGGCCAGTTGGTTCAACAACCCACAAGTTGCCCTAACGACTCTGACACTCAGAGCTCACACGTGTCCTCCAACTCTGTAAGGAAACTCCCACACATAGTTTTTAAGCCTGCAACTCCCATACAGTTAGTTAGTACTGAAGAAGCCTCTTAGATGAGAGGTGAAACAAGAAACTGAAACAAGTCCAGTTGACTGTGATACAGCACTTATTACAATTAAAACTGCAAGCAGTGATGAACGGGACCTCACAGTCCGCGTGCATTGGGCTGCGGCGTTGTTGCACTGCGCGCTCACCTGTTACAAGCATGTCATGACAGGGACAAAACAAGTAGTGAACGTCATGTCAATCGGATTATGTTTGTCTGACTTCCTGTGTCCAGTGGGTGGCGCTATGGATATGACACAGTATTGATGCACAGATCTGTTCATGGCGACTCCCTTTAGATTTCTGAGAGATTTGGCCGAGATAGGAAATAGTATGAAGAAGTTATTAGGACTCGATGCTTCATGACGAAGGATTTTCATGGCGGGCACCACCACGGCCAGAAGGTATGACGTAGGACAAAGATTTTCCTAGCATGTCTTTGGCATGGTCCGAGGAGTATACTGACTGACTGTGAAGTCTGTTGTGTCCAATCTGTAGGAGGAAGACGTGAAAGCATGATGTACGGCAATATTTCATAATGGCCGCCAAATTCAAAATGGCTGACTTTGAAGGGATGTGTAGATGTATTCAGGGCAAGACTGTCTACATTTATGAGGAATTTTGTGGAGATGGGGCACTGTATGTTGAAGTTATAAGGACTTGATGCTTGACAGCAAAGGAAAAAAATGGTGTCCGCCGTCACTCCCACCAGGTATGACACAGCTGAATGATTTCCATAACTTTTGTTCTTCAAGGCATGAAGATGATACTGAGTGACTATGAAGACTGTGGTGTTTAAGCTCTAGGACAAGATAATTTTCAAAGTAGGCATGAATTGGACAGAAATGCCGCCACACATCAAAATGGCTGACTTCCTGTTGGACTGAGAGTATGGGCCCCCAGGCTTTTTGCATGTCGAAGGCAGGGAGGAACATTAGGGGGCGCTACAGAGCCCGCAGGTCACGACCACGCCCAGTGACAATGCAGGATCGTAATTTTCGCCAGATGTGACGTATATTCCAAATTTGGTGAGTTTTTGGGTATGTTCAGGCATCCAAAACTGCAGTCAAACTTGGAGAAGAAAATTTCTGTCCTTCCAATTACAATAGGGACCTCGCAGGTCTACCTGCTCGGGCCCTAATGATCTGGATGACTGAGAACCTTCATGAACCCTGTTCCTAGTAGTTTCCCCAGCTTAAAAACTCCTTCCCACTAGGTTTCGCTGCTAGTCTCCAGCTGCGCTTCATCTATTCGCTAGTTAGGGCCCGAGCAGGTCGCAGACCTGTGAGGTAATTGAAAGCGAAAGAATTATTCTTCTGTGGTTCAACTGCTGTTTTGGAAGCCTGAACATACCCCAAAACTCACCAAATTTTGAACATACGTCACATCTGGCGAAAAATGTTATAATTCAATGTCATTGGGCGTGGGCCTGTCCTGCAGGCTCTGTAGCGCCCCCTATTGTTCTTGCCTGCCTTCCACATGCGCATAGATGAACAAAATTCGTTACGCACATTCATCAAATGCTGACACACAAAAAGTCGTTGGGACCGATACCGTCACTACAACAGGAAGTCGGCCATTTTGATGTGTGGCCGCATTTTTCCCAAATTCATGGCTACTTTGAAAACTATCTTGTCCTAGAGCTTAAACACCACAGTCTTCACACTAATTCAGTATCATCTTCATGCCTTGAAGATGAAAAGTTATGGAAATCTTTCTGCTACGTCTAACCTGGTGGGCGTGACGGTGCAAACCATTTTTTTTCCTTCACCGTGAAGCATCAAGTATTTATGACTTCAACATACACTTCCAATCTACACCAAAATGCACATACATGTAGACGTTGTTGCCCGGAATATGTCTCTGCATCAATACTAATTCGGCCATTTTGATGGTGGCCGCCACTTTGAAATATTTCCAATCCTTACACGACAATGACATCCTCCTACAGATTTAACACAACAGACTTCACAGTCACTCAGTATCATCCTGAGACCTTAAAGATGAAAACCTGTTCAAAGCTTTCACCTACATCATACTTGCTGGCCATGGTGGTGCGGTCAATTTAAATCCTTCGCCATAAAGCATCAACTCCTCGTAACTTCAACATACAATTCCCCTTCTACACCAAATCTCTCAGGAATGTAGAGGGAGTCGCCCTGAATATATCTCTGCATCAAAGCTGTGTCATCATCATAGCGCCACCCACTGGACACAGGAAGTCAGACAAAAAACATCATGTAATGCCTTGCCTCCTACTTGCAGATACAGGAACGAAATTAGGTGTGCATATTTGTCATGAGCAGACACACAAAAACGCTCTTGGAACCATACTGTCAGTCCAACAGGAAGCCGTCCACTTTGATGTGAAAAGCCATTTTATGCCTCCTTTGAAAACTATCTTGTCCAAGAGATTAAACACCACATTATTCACATTAACTCAGAATCATCTTCATGCCTTGAAGATCAAAAGTTATGGAAATCTTTCCACTAGGTCATACCTGGTGGGTGTAATGGTGGAAACCATTTTTTTCCTTCGCTGTAAGGCATCAAGGCTTTATAAGTTCAACATGCAATTTCCCATCTTCACCAAATTATTCAGGAATGTAGAGGATGTCGCCCTGACTATATCTCTGCATCAAAACTGGGTCATATCCATAGCTCCACCCACTGGACACAGGAAGTCAGACAAACATCGTCCAATTGACATGACGTTTACTGCTTGTTTTCTCCCCAGCATCACATGAAAGTAACAGGTGAGCGTGCAATCCGACGGCGCCGCAGCCTGATACACCTGCTGGCCGTGGTGGTGCCGTCCATTTAAATCCTTCGCCATGAAGCATCAAGTCCTCGTAACTTCACCATACAATATCCTATCTGCGCCAAATCTCTCAAGAATGTAGAGGCAGTCGCCCTGACTATATCTCTGCATCAAAACTGTGTCATATCCATAGCGCCACCCACTGTACACAGGAAGTCAGACGAACATCATCGAATTGAAATGACATTTACTGCTTGTTTTCTCCCCAGCAGAACGTAGAGGGAGCACCCTGCATATATCTGTGCATCAAAACTGTGTCATATCCATAGCGCCACCCACTGGACACAGGAAGTCAGACAAACATAGTCCGATTCATATGACGTTTACTGCTTGTTTTCTCCCCATCGTCACATGCAAGTAATAGGTGAGTGCGCAGTCCAACAGTGCCACAGCCCGACGTGCACAGACGGCGAGGGCCCGTTCATCGCTGCTTGCAGCTTTAATTTAGTTTGTATTTCAGTCTAGTCTATAGTTCAGTATAAGTTGTGTTGTCTATGGTGTTTGCTTATTCCGGAAGTTCTGTTAAACTGTTACAATGGTTTACGTTGGAATAAAGTTCTGCAATTGATCTGCCTGCCTGCCTGCCTGCCGTCGCATTTGAGTCCACCTTCTTTACTCTCAGCGTCACAGGCATCATCACTGAACAAACACCGTGGTGATGGAGGAGTTTATGGCCCTGATGATGAATCACAACATCCAGCCAGAGACCTTTATAGCATGTGGTTCCCTATCCCTCCCTGGCTAATTTCTAGTCATTTTCTTATAAAAGCTCGAACAACTGCCAGGTGAAAATAGCAGGAGAAATAGCAGCATTGCTGAAAGATTTCCTATCAAAATCTTTTCCTGTCTCATGGATGAGCTTGATCCTGGTGTTCATGGCAGCCTGGCATTGCTCAGCAGACTTAAGCAGGAGGTTGACCTCATGTATGTTGGCATGACCCCTCAGAGCCCTGCTGCTTGTCTCTGGCTGTGGCTTCTAAAGAAACCATTGGAATGGAGTGGGCTGGAGTTTTGATATTAGGTACCCAACTAAACGGTCCCCTTAAATCCGCAGTCTTTTTAAGGGAAAACCCAACAAATTGGAATTTTTGTTCCACCTTGTGAATTATTTGCACTTTTCCACACGCACAAAGAATGCCCCTCATGTCTGGCAAGAACATTGGGCATTTAACTGCCTGACCTAATTTACATTTAATTAATTAATATTCTAAATCTATAAATATAAATGCAATTTGTATGCCTTATATGCAAACATGACTAACTTCACGTTCTGGCTTTGTTTATTGATTTTCCTTTTTTTGTTATTTTTCCTGCTGTGTTTCTAAAAAATATATTTTTTAGAGGATACAAATTAGAGCGATGTCCTGCTGCTCTGTTTTCTGCTTCCAAAGCACATAATTAGCCCAAACAAGCAGAAATGAGTGCAATTCTGAATCTGTGTGCTCCTCCGCTCTGCTAATGAGAGACGAAGAGGCACTCTCTTACTCTATTTATAATCCAGGATGATTTCTCCAGTGGCTCATGTGCTAAGAAAGACATCATTTTACAGGAAGCGGTAGGCTTATATTCAATAACCGTGGGTGGGGTAGGAGTTTGGATGCAAAGCAAGATGGAATAGGGGAGTAGAAAAGGATTTTCAAAAAATCTCTATTTAAGTATTGAAAACTCTGTCATGCAGAACTGTTGGGATTGCTGATCAAGATGCTCTGGCTGCCATTCTTCTGTCTCACCCTCATACCTCTGATGAAACACCGAGCACTCGATCTGTCCATCCCTGAAGCCCAGCAGTTCATTGAACTTGTTGAAACTGTTATCGTTAAGGATGACCCAGCTGACCTTTAGTATCTTGGGGCAAAAGTAGAGAAAGCAGCACAGGTTTGACAGTCTGCTGTACTGCACTGTACTGTACAAGCCAGTTTTCTTCAACTTTTCTGAGTTACCACATTTCTTCTCCTGGCACAACAGGAGTATCTTATCTATCTGTATCTTCTATCAACCAACTGTGTATGATTTAAATGTCTGAGTGAAAACAAATCAAGCAAGCAACTAACTAAAACACAATACATATTGTGCTTGCATTTTATGTATGTGTGTATTTTTCCTATGTCACAAATAAATTAAAGTATATGTTTAAAGGAAAATACTCAGCATCATATTCGTATTGTGAGATTAATTTTCCAGTAAAACGCATTTGTTGGATTTTTCACATCAGCAATCAAATCACGCCACAATGCCGAAGTCACAGCTTTGCCCAGCCCAGTTCACAGGAAACTGTTTTGATATGAAAGTCTGTCTGTTATGGCTGTGATCAGCTCATGTCAATGGCAAGAAACCTGGTTAATGCTATAATGGATGGTCAAGAGGGATAAGGAGGAACTCTCAGCTGGGCGCTCTTTTGTGATTAGTTGTTACCTCAATGGTAGCTACAATGAAACAACCAATCACAGGCAGCGTAGAAGAATTTCAGGATTGAGGATTTCAACTGTGTCAGACTGCATTTAGTTTCTCTGGCTGTCTGTGTTTTTGTTGCAGTTGGTTTGTAATATAAATGGCCAGACTCGATGCTGATACAGCAGAATGCCCGCTGTATATTACCTGGTAAACGCATCAACCTCTCTGGTACTTAGCTGAGTCTCAGGGACACGCAGAGTGGACAGGCAGGGTGTCCACACGGCAGGCTGCCCCTTTCACACACACCAAGCCACAGCCGAAGAAGTCGGTGTGTTAACTGGGGAGCATACCTGTCACAATCCCCTGTATAAACAATAATAAAGCCTATACTTGACTCACACTGTTAACTCATAAGCCCTCTTATTCATAAACTTAAGCAAGTATGGACATAACAACCAATCTCAGTGGAGTGCCCAGGAAAACCCAGCAGTCCCTGTCCCCCCCCCACCCCCAGGGAAGCACAAGTGTCATTGCTAGTTTCTGACAGACGCAGTTGTTATTTTAATGCCGAGTGCCCACATTGTTTAAATAGCAAATGTACTTGCGCCGCTGATGGCTGGAAAGGTATCTTGAGGCAGCAGAAGGCACAGTGCCATAGACCAACAAAAAGTAAGTCTCGAGTCAAAGGCCCCTATTTAGCCAGTCAGCGCATCGTCTAAAGCTCAGTGCGCTAGAGCGTTGTAATGTAAAGCGGTGTAATCTGGGTGCGAAGTGCACACTACATATGGGTTGTATTTAGACTTTGATTTAGTCGTTGGTATGTTTTGGGTGGAACATAAACTAATTTTGTAAATCAGTGTGGCTCCTCAGTGTTGAAAAAGTGACCCATCCCTGATCTTCATCATGTTGGTGTGATTTGCTGCGTTTTGGAGAGATCCGCCACAGAGACATCTGCATTCTCCCCAATATAATGGGACTAGATGGCACTTGTGAAGTGCCAAAAAATACTTTCGAAAAACTCAACAGCAGTTTGCCTTTTGAGAAATCATGACCTGGTTACTGAAGAGAATCCACGGACCTTGTTGTGAGCAGTTTCATGTAGAGGCCACTTTCTTTCCGTATCACCGCTCAGAAGGAAGCATGTATCTCCTCATGGATAGGAGGCTATCTAACTAAGCTAGCTAACCAAGCCGGCTTAAATTCAATTATATGTAACCAACAACTCTAAAGTGTACTTGTTAACACACTGTGTCTCAATTGTTAAGCCCATACTAATGGCTGGTTGTGTCCAGCTTCATCTAATAAAAAATAACACATTCATTTGTGAGCTGTAGAGATAGGTGATGATTTTAACTTTGGAGAGAGCCAGGCTGCTTACCCTGTTTAAGTCTAATTGAAGAGAGGAATAATTTGTAAGAAACAGAAGAGCCGGCCCTAACAGAAGAATGCATGCACCATACCTCAGGTTGACTGGCCTAAACTGCCTCCTAGTGAACATGGCTGGACACCTGAAGCCAAAGGTATAAAACTTGTATATTGAGGTGTACAAATCTGTGTACAAAAAAAAAAAGACGCAGTCTTTTTGTCAGATTTATAAAACCCCAAGTGTTCCTATGCGTTTTTTCGTCATACAACTCAATTGTTTGCATTGAGCCATCTCACCATCCCCACAATTTACTTTTAATGGCTTTAAACACAACCTCAATTACCTGTTTATCTGCATATAAAGGGCCAGAATTTAGCTTAGTTTTGAGGAGAAAGGAAATGTAATTTTGCTGATGGGTTAGGGTTAGCAATACTTTTTGCTGGAAGCCAAATTTTGGATGTTCTAGCATGGTGTCTATCCTGGGTCAAACTGTCATTAGTGGCTTTGTGCCCACTGATAGGAGACACAGCACCTGTCCAGATGGATCTTGGTAAGTTGCTCAATGTGAATCTCAAAGTAATTTGACTTTCAATAAAAAACGAATACATTGTCCTTTTTTTCAATGTACAATATTTTATTCACAGATGATGATTATGATTAGCCTGATCCCTCTGGCCAACAGGTTGATCTGGGGTTTTTAATCCACAGCCATCACCTGCCCGACACATGCCTGTATCATCACTGTCCTACAATCACAAACTGTAATTATAGCTGCTGCGCAGCGATGGGTCGGGTCCGGGCTATTTTTGGCAAATTTAGGTAATTCTGAGCAACAAACAGGAGAATAGGAAGACAAGACAGTTGACAACAATGTTTATTTTGGACCACTTGAGGCTTGAACTCACAACTTCTGGAACCAAAGACTGTCATCTATCGCTCTGAGCTAATTGGCAAGTGGCAATACAACAGTGGCTTCACAAATTAAGTTAGTCATTCACTGTTGTGCAGGCAGATTTGAAACCACTGTAAAAAATTCAGTTATCAAGACAAAAATCTGAAAATACACATATTGCAGCATAGAGATGTTGGTAATTTGTTTTTAAAAATGATTGATTTGCTCCATAACTGAATAACTGATGTTTAAAATGCTGCTAATTGGCTGGAAGTGAGACCTGCTGTGTAGCTTCATTTGTCGACTCAGGGAGTCACTGTCCGAGCAGCTGTTGTCAAGGCAGATTTCAAAAATGGTCAAAATGTCAGAAATTCTGTTACCTGAACAAATATCTGATAATACATAAATTGCATCTTGACAGCATGGAAATGTTGGTGATTTGTTTTTAACTCTAAGTGTTTTGCTTCACAAAAGAAAATTTGATGTTTAAAAATGCCACTCTTACATTGACTCCAGTTGTTCCCTTGAGAGCAGAATTCAAAATGTTCTCAAAAATTCAGTTTTTGAGATAAAATTCTGATATTTGCCAAACTTCATCAACCATGACTCCAAAATATTCTCAATTTTTTTCAGGAAGATTGAAAATGTATTTAGCAAGAATTTGATAGTATATGTTTGCAGTACTGTTTACAGTCAAACATTTTGATGCACTGTAGGCTTAATTTTTGATAAATCAGAAATCCGAGAAACAAGTAAGCAAAAATTGTAGGAGGAGATAGGTTTTATAAGTTTCACAGGTTTTGAAAAAAACTGAGTGATGGACTTCATAATTTGTAATGAGTTTAGTGGACTAAAGTTTCAGCAGTGTTGGGGCTACAGTTTGGTGAAAGTTTCAAAACTGTAGCATGTACTGTTGATTTTGTAGGTATTTTTAAAGTTTTTAATTTTAAACACTTATTGTGCCCCCCCCCCCCCGGAGGAATATTGACATGTCCTTGGAATTAAGCAAATCTGGCATGGGGCCGGATATTTCTGTAAAGTTTGGTGAGTTTTCACCCATGGGAAGTATGACTTCCTCGGAAGAAAGAAGAAAGAAGAAATTTGAAAGAATTCCTAGGAATACAATAGTGTCCTGGCAGCTTAGCTGCCCGGACCCTAATCATCAATTCTATTGATAATGCTGCCATGGAACTGAAGGAACTGCAAGTAACACAGTTACGTGTGGCCAGGGATGTGTGTGTGTGTGTGTCCTGACTCCACCCTGCTCTGCCTTCCTGAGCTCAGGTGTGGGGCAATTACCTGAGCAGGTAAAAGGAGGCAGTAGCAGGGCGGCTCTCTCTCTCTCTCATTACAGGTGTGCCGCAGGAGGAGGAAGGCTGAGCTGGCTTCACAGGCTGTGTCCAAATTCAGGGGCAGCATCCTTCGGAGTGCGTATTTGAAGGGCAATTACGTCACAACGCCGCGCGAAGCCTGTCCAAATTCAAAGTGTGCTCCAAACGCTCCCCACAAATGCCTCCTTCTTTTGCCTGTTTCTGGAGGACACACCACTACTATCCTTCGCGGCTACAAATTGCCCAAGATTCATTGCGCGCCCAGAGAGAAGAAATAAATAAATACATAATGGCGACCTCAAGTGGCGCAGATCTCTCATTTAAATGCAAGTTTTGAGTCTATACTCAGTTTTTACTCATTTTATCGTCAAAAGCCAGATATGTTATCAAAATATCAAAGTGTTTTAGGGAGCAAACAGAGAGCTTCATCACTCTCTGAGGTCAGAACCAACATTTGTTCACAGGGCGAAACATTCCGCCACCTGGATGGAAGTAAGGCAATAATATATAATAATAAATAATGAAAAGCTGATCTGTCAGCCCTGATGTCACTTTTTGTAAATCTTTGCATCGCTGTGTTAATGTGATCTTGTGTTTACCTTTTCTCTTGGTTTGAGGAGGATGAAGGAGGACATGAGGCTGCAGAGGATGGAGAAGCTCTTCTCTGCTCCAGAGGACAATCCTGACATTATCGCTGTTGTTATTTAGTTAATGTATGTTTTTTTTAATATTATTTGTTCATAATTGTTCATTTTATATAATTCATGAAATAAAATATTGTTGTATTGTTGCACGTTGTCTATTCCATTCAGTATTTACGGCTTAAGTACAATTTATGACAGCAAACGGCATCAAGTGCTACTTTTCAGGGACAACAAGGGATTAAATGTTTTATTTTATTATTAAGGTATAAACATTTACAACCATTTACAAAATGATAGCATAAAGCATATTATTAACTATTAACAAAAACAATTATTATTAAAAACAATATTTAAACAGTTAGAGATGATGGGCAGTAACAGGAGTCCCTGCAGTGCTGCTGGGCTGGTGTCAGTGGGACACCATCTGGGTCGGTACTCAGGGTGTTTAGGGGTCCAGTCTCCTCTGTCCACCACATCGTCCATCAACTGGGTCTGCAGTTCTGACTCAGATGGCTGCATGTCACTAAGAATGTTTTAAGAAAGAGGCAAGAATTATAATTTCATACTCTAATTATAATAATTTTATAATGTTTATATGTCAGCATTAACGTAATGTATCGGTATGTTAATGACCCCAAACTGTTAGCTAGCTAATAATGATAATATTGATAACATGACTGTGGGTTCAATAACAGGTTTACCTCTCCACGGTCCTCTCAGCTGGAGATAAACCAGCCGCTTCTCCTCTTCCTCCACATGGAGAAGGATTAAAAAGGAAATCAGGAATTCCTGAAGCTCCAACAGATCTGACAGTCAAACTTTAACTCTTCTTGTCATTTTTGCGGACCTGGGATGCATAAATAGTGACGTACGGGTAGGGGCGGGATCATCTCGCAACCAGGAAATGCTGCGAAGGGTAGACTGTCCAATTTCACAACAGGCTGACGCTGCCTACAGGTCTCTCTGAAGGACCCTGCCTTTGCTGGCGGCGAAGGATGAGTCCTTGAAGGATGCTGCCCCTGAATTTGGACACAGCCACAGTCTTTTTGCTGTTTTCTCTTTTGTTGTTAATTTGAGTTTGGGTTCAGTTCCCTGGCCTGTTAGAGCGCCAGGGCTTTGTTGTTTGAGTTCCTGGTAGTCCTGTTTTCATATCTATTTGTTTTTCTCTTAATAGGTTAGTTGTTTTTGGTTAGGCAGCTTTAGTCGGGAGGATTCCCCGGATGCGACGGTCATGGCTGGTCTGGGGTCTCTTCTTCTCTTTTTTTTCAGTTTCTTTTGTTAAATAAACACATTTATATTTGACTGTGCTGAGTCGGCGTCCTTAATATGTTACTGGCCTCTTTTTGTCCGAGTATTTGTTTCTGTTTAATTCAGGGCCGTAACAAACGCTAAAAGAATCATTGACTGAAATAAACCGTACACTAAAAGAATCATTGACTGGAATAAACCGTACACTAAAAGATCTTGTAGAAAAATAACCCAAGTGTATCCATCATCAACTTGTTTAATAAAACACAAAATGTTCACTTGACATACCGAGTTTAGCGTCGCTACATTGTATCAAGACACAGTTGGACTGCTGCTACTGCTGGCTGGTGTTCAGCACCGAGTTCAACGGGGAGTATCAGGTTTGATGCATTCACAGCCAGACTGTGCAACACAGCACACACCCTGATCATTGTGCATACTTTTTGTGGCTGGTAGAGTAGTCTAGTGGCATCCAGGCATAGCCATCTCCCTTGGGGTGAGCATGTTTCTAGTTAACATACAGGATGTTTATCCTCCCAAGACACCCTCATTGCAACGTCTGTGCATTGCATAGCCTCGATTACATTTGGGAAACCGGACTTCGTTGCAAATTGCATTTTGATGTTAGGGAACCTGTGTAAGGGAACCTGATGTATCAAGCAAATGATGCCAGACCACACTGTGGGAATGATTCGGCATGGAGATCACTATCATTTATCAAAATGCATACTGACAAATATATTTACAAAAGACAGTAAAACTGGTGCATCACTGTGTAATCATAGTCAAGTGTTCGGTTTTTTGTTTTGTTAAATTAAAGATTTGTTGGGTTTTAATAAAAAGGGACCTAACACACACTCAGGCAGGTAACTGAACAAAAGGCAAGCTTCACTAAAATAAAGCTGAAAATCTAAAGTCACAACCCAAACAATATAAAATCCAATAGTCACTGCAAGGGCAAAGGGTAGGTGGCAGAAAACACAGGAAGCAAAAGAATGACAAAGGAAAGCCGGGATTGGGGCTGATCTGGGCATTTTTCCGCTGATCAGAATTGGCATTTTTGAACGTGGACCCAAGCCCGATAATTTTTTATTTTTTTTTTTTTTTACGTCAGAGCACAATTTGTGGGAGAACGCAGACACGCGCGTGGCGTTACTCCGGCCAACCTGTGGATAAAATGTCTGCAGTGTGGAAATAACTACAATTAGAAAGTGAAAGCAGTCCAACGGCGACATGTAACAAATGCAATACGGCCGTTTCGCAGAACTGCACTTAATACTTATTTGATACGGCATATACAAAACAAACACTCAAAGAATACAACGTGTTCACTCGAGCAGAACAGGCAAGTACACCGAAGCAGCAAACACTCGCGAATACTATCAAAAGGAAAGAGAAATATCCTCGAGACAGCGACATGGCCAGAAATATTACAGAGAAGATAACTGAATTCACCGCTATCTCTGTGGTAGAGGATCAGGGTTTTCTTCGTCACCTGGAGTTTTTGAATCTCCGGTATGCCCGACCATCTCTGCATTACATTATTTACTCCACTGTCGAGTTACAGCGTGCCAGTATGCACACTAGTTTCGTGGGTGTCATACAGCAGAGCGTGTAAAACAGGCAATCGAGGAGATGCTGAACGCTGTGAAATAGACAAGCAACGGGTCGATGTAATTTTACATGACAACCTAAGGAATATGTAAAAAGCAGTGGATCATACGGAGGAACCAAGCATGGGCTGCTTCTCACACACTTCAGCTGCTGTGCACGAGGGTCTGCTGTCACAGTGCAGCATCACAGACTCACCTGCTAACACAGGGAAGGTGGAGGTCAATGTTGGAATAGCAGAATAAGAAAGAGCCATATGAGAGTATAGACTTTGATTCAACAAAATAAAAATACTATTATGGAACAGCTTGGATGCAGGTACTTTTTTTCTTAATGCAGCTGTATTATCCAGGACAATATTAGTTAAGGCTGAGTATCGGATCGGGACTCGGTATCCGCAGATACTAAATATTAAAGGACTCGGATCGGGATCGGGGTAAAAAAAACCTGATCGGGACATCCCTAGTGCCAACCAGCACATCAGGAGCAGTTTGGGGTTCAGTATCTTGCCCAAGGACACTTTGACATGCAGACCAGGGGAATCGAACCAGCAACCTTCCAATAACAAGATGCTGGCTCTACCCCTGAGCCACAACCGCCCAAGCATAGAATGCAGGACTGAGACAGGGAAACTAAACAGGAACAGGAGGCACATGACAAGAAAAGACAAAATGACAGCCGTATACTTTTGGCCAGCGCTGCCCCTTCCTACACGCAGAACACGCGCTGTGTGTAGGGCCACACGATCCATGGGGGGCCCCATTTTGCGCAAGGGCATTCTCTGCAAATGTGCAAAGGATGCGCATCGCTGCAGTGAGGCGCACGTAGAGCGCCAAGTCAGCCCGAGGCGGGAGAGAAAAAAAAGAGATGAGTAATCTGACACAGCATGCGTTGCCGCAATGATTGACAGCACGCAGTATCTGACCAATCAGCGGTCAGATGCGCCAACAGGCAGTTGGATGCAGGTGGAGAGATGGCCTCCAAACGGCAATATGAATCGGGAACAAGCAAAAGAAAGAAAAAGTCAAAACAAGAGGATGCTTGTGCTTCACTTGAAGGCGGGTATGTTGTTAGAGTAAAAAAGAAAAACTTTGTGGCATAAACACCCCAGCTGCTAATCAAGAGACAGAAGATAGGATCATTCTGTCTAGATGTGAACTGGAGATTAAATCTTCCAGCAGGTCAGCAGGTCCTCAGGTTTATAGCCTTCCTCTCTCCAGCAGGCAGCCTGACCCTGCTGCTGTCCTCCTCGGACAGACGCTGAAGCTCCGTTTCTCTCACTCTCTTGGGGTCGACAGAGAAATGTCTAGCGGCTTCTTCTCCCGAATTTTCCTCTGAATATATCACGACAGAAAGTCTGAATTTCAAGTCGTACTTTTTATTGTTTTGCTGCACCGGAGCCATGGCGATCATCAGTGTGATACTGACTGACAGAAAGCAGCACACTGCGTGAAAAAGGCGAAGAAGAAAAACGTGCAGTGTCAGTGGACACCACTTGCAAGCCAAACACATGGCAGATACAGAGAGCCCGACGCCCCCCCCTCGCCAAAAGCAGACAACCCTGGATTTATTTTCCTGCATGATTTGAAGTGTTGAATAAACATTTTCATAATGCAAGCATATTTGACCTTTCTTATGTTGTTAAAATTATTAAGAACATGAAAAAAATACATTAAGGTACATTTAGAACAGAAAAAAATGTGCCAAAAAAATTGCGATTAATTTGTGATTAATCGCGAGTTAACTATCGACAAAATGAGATTAATCGCGATTAAAAAAATTAATCTTTTGACAGCCCTAATATATATATATATATATATATATATATATATATATATATATATATATATATGTATGTATATATATATATATATATATATATATATATATGTATGTATATATATATATATATATATATATATATATATATATATATATATATATATATATATATATATGTATGTATATATATATATATATATATATATATATATATATATATATAGCAACAGCAGTGTAGGAATATAGAAGTGCAACATTTAAAAATAAGTATATAACAATATTGAAATATTGAAATATCAAATCAAATCATAATAAATATTATTATTAGTTGTAGTCGTATTTGCATTAATTGCATTTTAATCTTTGTGAGGCTAGTATTTGCATTAATTTCATTGTGTAATTTACCAAAACAAATCTTAATAATCTGCTTGTATGATGGATTTCTTATCATAACAGGGTCAATGCTGAAGTTTGTCACTAAGGGGGACACATAGCCAAAGCCCAGCACGTCACCAGGGCCATCAAGCACCATGTCATCTGTAAAAGGCTTGTTCCATTGTTGAAAGAGACTGTTCATTTGATTTGTTCCTACAAATAAAGGTTGTAAACCTGAAAGGCATTTCGTGATACAGTCATTTTGTAATGGGGGGGCTCAAAATAAAATTCTGCTTAGGGCCCCAATTTGGCCAGGGGCGGCCCTGCTTTCGCCTCTTGTGTTATAAAGACTTATTATGAGACAGGACGGCCTGGGGCTAGTTCATTAGTATGCTGATTTCAGTAGACACTCTGCAACACAGTAAACGGACGTCTGACATAACATCATCACCCTTGTTCATTCACTCTTTTGATAATGTTAAGTTCTTTTAATGTTTTAAATAAAAATTCTGGCCATATCTTACACATGACCACTTTAAATAAATCTTCTCATGTGACTCTGCAGAAAAGTGAAGCATATTTCTGCAATATGTTTACCTTTGGAGAAACTCTCGCTCTTGACTCTGACATATTTGCATGCTGGTTGATTGCTCATATTTTTAAATGGGTTTGTTTTTGTGTCAGCCGTCTGATAGACCGCCCCTCCGTCATGGGTGTATTTATTTGTTAGTTCTTGAGGTCACAACTTTGCTCTTACTGTATTTCTGATACATATGTGTTTGAGGTTTTTTTGCCTTTGTGAGCTTGTGATTACTGCAGTGTGTGTCTCTCACTTATTGAAGTGTGTCTGAGATGGGCATGCGATAGCAGCTTGAGACCTCTTACAGATCTTCCTGTGTGACGTATCCAGTGTGCTGGGGGTCACACAGCTTCAGAGGTGCCAGCACTGAACTGAGCTGCACAACTTGTCCAGCAGAATAATATGTAAGTGCACACACAGTGCACACACATATAGCAAACACACATACCCGCACACACAAATGCTGAATTAATAATTAACCCTTCTTTTTTCTTTTGATCTCATGTTCTGTTTTCTCTCTCTGTTTGATCTCATGGTATATACTATGTGTGATACGGGTGATATTTGATCACAGTATGTTTGGCAAACACACTCACTGTTCTCGACATGAAGCAGATGCCACACACACTTGATCAGAATACTGTGTGGTCTGCTTCTCATCCGGTATGTTTTGCTGCTCCTGGGGAACAACAATCAAAAAGACATTGCACGCGTTTCTTGCCTTACGTGTAAGTGTAACGTCTCTGAATGACAAAGCTCTCTCCAGCAAATGTCGCAGGTCTGCTCAAGTGCTCCAATCCGCCTCCCTCTGTAAAGAGCATCTATGTTAGCATTCTTCTTCAAATTATATAGATTGTATTATTTCAAAGGGACATATGCACAGAGATGTAATATTGTGGGTAGTGTCATTAGAAGAAATGTAGAACCAAAGTTATGTAGAACTGACCATGTCCTGGAGTAGCAGAATTAATTTGGGCCAGTTCAGGGCTTCAGAAGTCCTGTTAATTTATTCCATATGATGAATTGACAGGAGATTCAATTCATTGTTAATGCAAACAATTGCTAATTGCTAGGTTGTGTTTTTATCTGTGTTGCTTGTTAGCCGGTCGGTTGGTTTGTCAGCAGGATTGCTCAAAAACTACTCATTGGATTTCCACGAAACTTGGGTAGAAGATGGGTCTTGGTCCAGAACAGATCCCATTATTTTTTGGTGTGGATCTGTGTAAAGGGACAGATCCCGGGACTTGTTTTGTTTTCTTACTTTCTTTAACATCTTTTCAAAAGTGAAATACCTGCATTCATAGGGTCCTTATGACTGTACCCTCCAGTGTCATCATGGACAAACAGGGAACAATAAAAAGCAGCAGATCATATACATACCTCGTCAAACTACATCAAGTGTGGAGGAGTGGAGTGGGGAAATCGCCTGTTTCTGTCTCTCCGAATATATTTTCCCACTGGTCGAAGCGCAGTGTCTTCTTTGCAGCGTGAGCGGGGGGTCGGGTTCGGGCCGGGTTCGGGCAGACAATTCATGCTGGTGTGTCGGGCTGCGTCGGGTTCGGGCTTAAACACCCGCAGGCCGGGTCGGGTCGGGTTGTAATTTTCAGGCCCATTGAGAACTCTTTCACCAAGCACTCCCATTAGGAGCCAAGCCCACAAATGCTGGCCCATCAGTGGAAAGTGAATGATCTAGTCATCCAGCTTTTAGAGCGCATATATGCACCAGAGATGTTGCCATGGTTCCTGACAGTAGCTGATGCGCCCGTCCGGTATTTTTCAACCTGGGCTCTATGTTTATAAATGTGGGTGTGTAAGTGAATAGTAGTGACAAAAACTTTCAGAGTTGGTCCACCAATTTCGGACATCAGCAGGTTCCACTCTTGACAACATAGACATTCTCCCTGTGTGGGCAGAGGGTCACAGCACCAACAGGAAAACCACCAGTTTCCAGAGCTTTGCATTTTTGCAGCAGCTAGTTCACCTTCCTCTGCCTGTTGCCCCCCTCACTCTCTCGTCCGTTCTTCTCTGTGTAGGAGCTCTTCGTCCTTGTACTCCAGCTCAAACAAATAGGGGCAGCATCGAATTCAAATGGCTCATATTCATCGTCCACATAATAAAAAGTAGGCTAAATAAATTGTTGCTGGCAGTTTCTCTTAGTAAACTCCAAACTCCTCGCTCCAACTTTCTCTCTCACTCGTTTCCAGCTTCGTCTTCCTGCAACAACTCTCAATCTCATGAGATTTCAGAGCGAGACTTGAGTTGAGTGCTCTCAGCACTAGTGCTTTGGTAATTTTACCAGACTCTTATAATAACAATTTGAGCCATTTGTAGAATGCAACGGTTGCCCCATAGGATTACATTGTAACCATTGCTGCCGTGCTGCGGCTGCCGCCCGAGCCAATCTACTGAACCAATAATAAAAGTTTTGGTAAATACTATTCACTTAAACACCCACATTTATAAACATAGGGTCCAGTTCGAAAAATACTGGAATTCCCCTTTAAACCTCCATGAATGCATGTACAATGCGAAGGAACCAGGGGGAAAGAGAAAAGGAGAGCACTAGGCTACGGTGAATACAGTTACCAGTATTACCAGTATGTTTTTTGTGCCTTGATGATGTCAGTTTTCATTCAATATATTAAAAACTTTCATTCAATATATCGGTATCAGTATCAGTTATGAGAAGCAGGAAGTTATCGGTCATCGGTATCAGTGGCAAAAAACAGTTATTGTGCATCCCTAATATACATATACACATACAGATACACACATACATATAACATGTACACACACACACACACACACACACACAGACAACACAGCAGCAGACAGGCAGGCACATAGCCCCTCCCCTTACTAGCAGCTGTACACATGACCGCTAGTTGACACAACACTGAGCCGGCTGAACATGGCAAGTCAGGGTTTCTGCCAGTGTATTTCAAGCCCAGAGTTGACTGTTGTGGGCACAACGGTAGCAAGTGCATTCGTGAGAGAGAGAAAAAGAGAGTGAGTGATGGCGTGTGACAGTGATGTTTCTGTACCTCCACTGTGTCAGTGACAGAACTGTGAACATAGCAGTTCTGTGCGTGGACAGTTTAGTTATTTGTCGGTGAATATAAGCAACAACTCCTCAAGCTTCCCATGTCTTGCTTGCCACCAGCTGATTAAAGTGAAACCCAGGGGTGAGCAACAAACTTAAGGACCAACATTTAAGGTGGACCAGGTATAATCGCTCTGTAGCCCCAAAGCGGGGCTGAGGTTGAAATGTCAAGGTTAGCCCATTTCACTTTAATCAGCTGGTGGCAAGACATGGAAACTTAGCTTGAGTCTTGAGGAGTTGTTGCATTTATTCACCAACAAATAGCTAGACTGTCCACACATTCAACTTCTATGTTCACAGTGTTGTGTAGCTGACATAGCGCTGTGATAGTATAGAGACTAACGCCACTGTCAGACACCGTCACTCTCTCTGTATCTCTTCACTGCACTCGCAGTCAAGTCCTTTCGAGTCATCTGCCTCATGCCAAAGTTGAGTCTCAAGTCATGAATACCAAGTCAAAGTCGAGACAAGTCTTTAGTTTTAGTTAAGCAAGTCGCAGGTCTTCAAATTTGCAACTCCAGTCAACTGATGCGACTCTAGTCCCCCACCTCTGACAAATATTGATTGAACTATCAATTCAAAAACAATAGGAGCTAAATTCCATCCAGTAACAAACAAATAAGCTGCATAATCAGTATTAACATACAGATGTGCATCTGCATGCTAAGAAAAAGCTTCAAGTTCATATGACAGATTGAAAGTTACCCACTTCCTTTCAGAATTCCAACGATGGCTATGATCCTCTGCAATGAGTCTCACCATGCCTTGTCCTGAGAATACAAAAATAAAAAATATGTATCATGTTCTTAAAAGTGCCTGCACACCAACAAGTGGCAACGTTGTTGCCTGTATTGTTTTCCATGTACCCACAATGGCAACTTTGCCTCCTACCATCACAGCAGCAGCAGAGGGGAGCCATGAGGTTGCCACTCCAAAGGAGTGCAATTTGCCACTTGAACTGAAATTGAGCATTTGGCAAACTTTGCCTCTTTCAGTGTAAAATAAAGATGGCAAGATTCACCGATTCACATTGGTGCACCAGCATGAAAACTCAAAATGTGTATCCTGATTAAAAAGTGTGCACCAGATACTATTTGGGATGAACTTGCAATGCATCATTTCTAACATCTTTGCATCTGTAAAACACAGTTTATTTATATATAGATCCTGTGCCTTTATTATTTGGAAATGTGACCAATAATATTGTGTTTAGATTGAGTCCTGCTGCCAGTGGACGGTGGCTACTATGGAGGCCAAGGCATGTCCGGGGGAGTCACATTACAGGAGCAACACTTTCCACCTATGGATGTATTATCCACTGAATTCCTACAAATCAAATGTTTGGCGTCACTTTGGATTTTTCTAAAGACACGGACAACTTGACAAGGCACATGCAATTTGCAAAATCTGTGCGATACTCACCTGAATTGGACATGTTTAAGTGGGACAGATGAGTTAAATTTAGAGTGTGAGGTGTTACAGTGAGACTGGTGTTTACACCAGCCTGTGCCTGCCAATAATAGTTTGCCCTTTTACCTTTGATAGCATATATGAAAGACCTGTTTGTGAAAGACAGACTGGTTTAAAGCAAGTTCCAGTGACAATTTTATTTTGTCTTCTGTCGGAGACTTTTTTGCGCGAGAAAGGACTTGTGAAAAGGCCTGTTTTTACAAATATACATATTATATGTAAAATGACATGATTAAAATCCTCATTATCAATACAATGAAAATTCTCAAAATTACTGATCATCAAGCCTAGCAATAGCTTCAATCAAAAAACTGAAATCTTAGCGCAGTTGGCCAAAATCAGTTTAACGTAATTATGTATAGATTTCTTTATTGTGAATATGTAATTTACTTAAATAGCAGTCAAAGAATGCATGTATCCACACTTAACTGATGTGCAGGGCTGGGACAAAAATACACTTGAAGCATAAAAATAAAACAGCAGCAGAAAAGCAGGTCTGTTCCTGCACAGCATGCGTAATAGGATTGTCAAAAATCAAGTTTGAACAAATTCAAAGTGATGTGTAATTCATTCGAATTGCAGTGAACATTCCCAATATGTAATTTACAGGCAAAAATAGGCCGTTAGGCAAGGATATGGGATATGACTGTACAAGATCATTTTCTATGTATATTTTTACTGTGAACTGTGCCTGGCGAGCCTCAGAATCTCTAGAAGAGCAGCGCGTGAGTCTCGTGTGACACGCACCTGAGCACAGGCTATGTGGAAGGTCTAACCTGTTAACATGGACACCGAAGTGAAACCTCACACAGGATGTGTGCAACGGGCCTTAGCCCTATCGCATGCAATAGTTCCACTTGTCTGGAACCCTGTACACACGTCTCATACGCATATTAAAAAAACATCAAAGCAGCCTGTGTAGATTTCTTGGTAATACTAAGAGATGTAAAGTATTCCCTGGACCAGACAATTGTTAAAATTACTTTCCATCCTTGTATAGGAACTATGTGAAACAGAGCGGTCAAGGCTAATGCACAGTGCACATACCTGGTAAATGGATAGCTGGCCTGGTTCATGCAGTGTAGCACCCAGTATCAGTTCCCGAAACTCCACCTGGCTTTACCACTGGCTGAAAATGCCCTCCTGCAGGGTAATGAGGCTGATTATGACCATCGGGATGTTGCTGATGTCTTGCCATAACCATACAGGCCGTGTGTGAAGGCTGTGCCCGGGAAAACTATGCCAGTGATGCGAAACAACTCAGGAAGAGGCTGGGGGATGCAAAGCTCAAATCATTATTATGATTAAAATACTTATTTTAATAATCAGTAAATTAATCAATTGTGAAACTTACATATACTAAAATTACAATAAAACATAAATACAGTATTTTGAGTTGTTTTCTTTTTTTACAAGTGTATTACAACTGTACTACTACAACATAATATCATTCTACACTGCACGAAAAGTGGGATTTTCGTCAGTGTGCGGCACTGTAGATTGGCGTGGAATTTCAGGTTTGCGACTGCACGTGGCGATTTGCAGGCAACACCGAAAACTGGCATAAATTGTTGGAAATTGACGTGGGCCTTGCTTGGCAGTTGTCCCCCAATGACCCCCCTCCCCCTGATTCTAGGGGAGGCTTTACCATGTAAATGAAAATGCTGTGAGCTATACAAATGCAAATCAGGGTAGCAGGGGGAGTTTTACCCCAGGTGACATTTTTCTAAAAGGTGTTAACTTCATTTTAAGAAAATCTCTGGTATAAATAGATGAGGCTCAGTATAGCCTAATTATAGACCCTTCAATTTTAGCTTGAATTGATTTATTTGATGAAAGTATGCTTGATTAATAACTGTGTGTCATGTCATGAGACATGGCTTCACTCAAACATCCTGGACCACAGCGTGGCGATTCCCGGCTTCAGCACTGTTCGGGCGGACAGGGATGTGATAAGCAGCGGAAAGAAGAAAGGAGGAGGGATTGTACTGTATGTGAGTGAGAGGTGGTGTAATCCCGGACATGTTCACGTGAAGGAACGTCTCTGTACCCCGGACATTGAACTGTTGACTGTGGGGATGAGGCCTTATTATTTGCCCCGGGAATTCACGTACGCCGTCATTATCGGTGTGTATGTTCCTCCTACAGCTGATGCAGCGCTGGCCTGTGACGTCATCCACCCCGCTGTTGCCCAGATACAGACGCTGCATTCTAACGCATTTATTGTCATCACTGGGGATTTTAATCACATCTCACTGGACAAAACCCTCCCAACATTTCACCAGTATGTTGACTGCCCCACCAGAGACTGTAACACACTGGATCTGTTGTATGCAAATATATGTGTGTATATATATATATATATATATATGTGATTGGCTGCAAACAGGACACTCTGGAGGCTGTGGTGGAGAGGAGGACACTGAAAAAACTGTTATCCATCATGGATAATCCTCTCCACCCTCTCCAACTCACACTGGTCAGACAGCGGAGCACCTTCTCCGGAAGGCTGCTTCAGCTTCGCTGTCGTAGCAACAGATACAGGAAATCTTTCCTGCCACAAGCCATCACTTTATACAACAACTCTCTCACCTCTGCCTGACAGAGAACTCTGCTCTCTCTACTGTTTTTGTTGTATATATTATTATAGTTTATTGTTTATAGCACACTGTGCACTGTATATATACACTATGTATATATTGGATTCTATTTATGTTATGTACGAAGTGTTTTATTTGTGGACCCACAACTGCTGTAACAAAATAATTTCCCAGTCTGGGATCATTAAAGTATTTCTATCTATCTATCTATCTATCTATCTATTAGCAATGGCCAATGTTATGAAAAAAATATTATTTATTCTTTTTTTTTCTCTCACTCTCCTGGGAACAAGTTAAAAATAAAACGCCAGTTGTTAAGAAGTTAAAATTTGCATGAAATATTTTGAGATAACTAAGATATTAAAATGCTTAAGTATTTCTATAATTTCATGGGTTCCGAATGTTTTAAAAGAAGTTGAAAAGTAATTCTTATTACGTGTGAGAGTTCATGACCTTTAAGAGTGTTTACACTTCCGGGTTGACCGGAGCGTGAGTGACGAGGAAGAAGGAGCGGAGAGTTAATGGCGTCGAGCAGCTAACAGTGGACTGTGTGTGTCCGTCAGTGTCATGTTTTATCATTAACGGACTATGAACTGTTGTCGGACGACGTGCTGTGAGTGTGTGAGTTGGACTCTCCATTGCAGTCGAAGTGTTTGTGTTTTACTGGACACGAAGCAAGTTCGGCTAAGCTAGCTAGCTGGAGCTAAGCTAGGTTAGCAGGAGCTAGGCCAGCGTAGGCCTGTATGGAGAGAATTTTGTTCCTTTATTATTCAATCAAATAGAATAGATTTGAAACCAAAAATGAGATTTGAGAGCAAAAAAGAGAGTAAGTGGCAATCAAAATTTTTATTTTTGAGATCGAAACAGGACAGGTTGCAATTGAAAAAAAAATTTGAGCGAACATATTTCTTCAACTTCAATCAAAACTAATGTTTGTAAGTAAAAACATATGACCATTTTGCTTATAAATCAGTCCTCCTTGCTTTCAAATTCTAAAGTTTTGCTTGCGAATTCAACTGCACTTGATGGGCGGGGCCTACGCTGGTGGATGAGAGAAGAGTTTCTATTGGTTGGTTTGACCTGGCTCCAGCACCAGCTACGTCTTCCGCATTCCCCTGTGCTGTGCTGCTTGGAGGCAAGCCTGTCGCTCTTGAAACGTTTCCCATATGTAATGAATTGGGCTATATAGCGTTAGCTGCCTGCCGTACATTCACAACAACAACAACACAACAACAGAAGTAATGAATTATAATGCCCTGCTGCTGCAAGCACACTCAGCAACATGGTTGTCTCTGCTAGTCACGGCCTGAGCAGAGTAGCCTAATGAGTAAGTGGATTATAGGGAGGCATAGACAACGTGGGGCTGTGATTTAAACATTTAGTGTTGCATGGTACTCGCGGTGCCAGAACGTCACGGTTCCTACACAACAGTACTGTCAGCCGGGGGACGGACGGAGAAGACCGCGGCAGCCCACAAACACCCGCTATAAAGCAGCTAACATTGAAAATGAGTATAGCGGCGCTGAGCTAGCAGTATAGCGGCGCAGCGCCGTTGTTCCACCATCTGTGGAGAACGTGCGGGCTGCCGCTACACAGTGGAAACTGGCACCGCGTTCAGCGGTAGTTTAGTAATCCACGGTCAGGGTTCTCCCAGACGGCGGAACAGCGGCGCTGTGCCGCTATACTCATTTTTAATGTTAGCTGCCGTGGTCTTCTTCGTCCGTCCGTCCCCCGGCTGACAGTACTGTTGTGTAGGAACTGTGACGTTTTGGCAACGCGAGTACCATGCAACACTAAATGTTTAAATCACAGCCCACGTTGTATACGCCTCCCTGTAATCCACTCACTCATTAGGCTACTCTGCTCATGCCCTGACCAGCAGTGTGCTTGCAGCAGCAGGGCATTATAATTTATTACTTGTGTTGTTGTTGTTGTTGTTGTTGTTGTTGTGAATGTACGGCAGGCTGTAGCCAACGATATATCGCGCAATTCATTACTTATGGGAACCGTTTCAAGAGCGACAGGCTTGCCTCCAAGCAGCACAGCACAGGGGAATGCGGAAGACGTAGCTGACGCTGGAGCCAGGTCAAACCAACCAATAGAAACTCTTCTCTCATCCACCAGTGTAGGCCCCGCCCATCAAGTGCAGTTGGATTCGCAAGCAAAATTTAAGAATTTGTAAGCAAGAGGACTGATTTATAAACAAAATGGTCATATGTTTTTACTTACAAACATTAGTTTTGATTGAAGTTGAAGAAATATGTTCTCTTAAATTTTTTTTTTAACTGCAACCTGTCCTGTTTCGAACATAAAAAATAAAAATTTTGATTGCCACTTACTCTTTTTTGCTCTCGAATCTCTTTTTTGGTTTCAAATCTATTCTATTTGATTGAATAATAAAGGAACAAAATTCTCTCCATAGGCCTGTGCTGACGGGAGGAGCTTTGCCGGGTCGCCACGGAGAGTGTTGCCGACGGAGAGCGCTTCGCTGCCGCAGAGGGACACGGAGGTTTATCGCTGCGAGCATTTTGTTTTCACAGACTAACCTCGCCTCATAACGAGACCGTGACCTCCTATTAGCTCGGAGCTATGTCTGCAAGTCCAGATTTACATGATGCCGACAATGATGCCATCGTGTGTAAGTAACGTTTACTGTTTTCTCCTTCATTTAATTTTACTGTGACTTACGTTTTCTTTATTCATACCACTCTCATTTAATTGTTTTCCAGCTGCCTGTAAGACATTACGAGACAGTACGCAGGACAACAAACAACCAGATATTCCATCGCAGGCTGAAGCTGTGAGGAGTTCAGTTTGGAGTCGATCGAGAACAAAGAGGGTAAGACTCATTAGAGTAGATCCGTTTTTGGTCAATGTGACCATAGACATAAAGAGTAGACGCCGCATGGGCTGCTGGGGCACAGGAAACGCAGCCGCCATCTTGGACCGGTCATTCTACGCATAGTTGAGCAGCAGAAGCAACAAGATGCTAGAGCACTGTGCAGCATATTCCTGTTCTTATCGGCGGACGATCGAAAACAGGGCTCGAGGGATTACTTTTCCCAGGTAAGACTGAACATTACTATTGTATGGTTGTATTTCGTGAATCTAATATTGCTGTACTGTATTTATGTCCACCAGCGAAATCGTAGCCAGTTAACGTTAGCTAACGTTGACGTTAGCTAGGCTATGTTTGTTGCCGGTGTTCACCCGGCTATGAACTGAGACTTTATAAGTCATATTCCATAGCACTGACTTAGACTACAACTGACACAAGAATGCTATTGTAGAAATAAAACAAATATTACTGATATTACATTGACCAACGAATGTTACACAAGTGGCACAGACTGTATTATTCACACGTAATTCACCCTAACAAAAGTAAGATACCTCTCATGTCTCATACCCACCCCACAAAGCAACGCTATGTATGATACGTGGTCTGCTACCTGTGTTTACAATTTGTTGCGGGTACCGACGCCGGTACTGCCGCCACCGCCGCCACCGCCGCCGTCATTACTGGTACCGGTACCGTTCCGGCGGTCCCGTTGCTGGTAGCGACGGCACCGCCATTGCCAGTAGCCGTCATCATTGCCGGTAAAAGCAAAGCTCCGGACAGTTATGACGGCCCTCCTGTTGTGGGTGTGTGTGTGTTTTCCTTATGTTTGTCTGTCATCCTGCAGGTTCCTGGTAAGCAGAGTTATAATCAATACCACTGGGAGCACCTGATCAGTCCTCCCCGGAGTATTTAAGACCTGGCTGTCTTTGAGATGCCGTCTTTTTTTCATCTTTTGGCTCCCTTCTTTTTGAGGTCTTCTGTTTAAGAGCACCATGTGTTTGTTTAGTTGGCCTCGGCCTGTTTATGCTAGGTCCGGAATTTAAGATTCAATTTTTGTATCAGGGGAGAAGCTACAAGTGGTTTCCACAAAATTTCACCTGAATAATTTTATGTTTATTCGCAAATATCTCGCACCAGAAGTTGCTAAAATGTATTTTCATGCTATGATTTTCTCACTTGGTCTCTTGGTCTCTTACCACTGATATAACAATAAAGTCTGCACAATCTGTATACAAACAATAAAAATAAACCTAAAAGCTACCATCACTGTAATATACTCCCAAGATATGGTCTCCTTTGCTGGGAAAATCTTATTGAAATTTCATAATGCTTGTCTAATATTCAAAATTCTTAATGGATTAACACCTCCCACATTTACCAGATTCATCTTTCAGATAAATGCTGAGGAAAGATGAACTAGATCAAGTGTAAGAGGAGACATTGTTGTCCCAAGCAGGAAAACATCTTTTGGCCAGACAGCCTTCACAGAAAGAGCTTCCCAGTTTTGGAAGACCCTTCCATTAAATATACGCCAAAGTGACTCTTACCGTTCCTTTGCATATAATCTTAAAACTTGGTTAAAAAGCAATCAGACTTGCCATCATACCTAGCCACCACGTGCTCACCCTGTCTGCCCTCATCTGCTTGCCTTCTGTCTGTCAGATTGTGTTCCTTCTGGTTTTATCCCTGTCTTCTGTAACATGATTCATGTTGCCATGTTTAACTGTCCGTGTTGACTATCGTTCTATCATTGTTTTGTATTACTCTTGTGCTTTGTATATGTCCTATTTTGCATGATGATGCCATATTCCCCCGTCTTTTGTATCATGGTCTATGTTGTAACTGTCTGCATTGATTGTCTGTCTAGCATTGTGGGGGCTTTTTGTTTTCTTTTCTAAATAATATTTAAATTTTCTAAATAAATAAAAAAATAAGTATTGTTTGGTTATTTGGTTAATAAATTGTTTCATTTTTGCAGTTTACACCATGTGTCTCTCTTGTTTTGTTTATGGCTCAAGAGCCGAACCATAACACAGTCCTTCCAGAAAAAATATTTGGAGCATCTCTCTCTCTGTCCTGATATGAATTGTATTGGTACTCTGATTTATATAAATTTTCATTTTCTCTGATAAATAACATGTATGTGTGTATGGATAGAGATAGACGTGTGTGTGTGTGTGTGTGTGTGTGTGTGTGTGTATGTATATATCTATCTATATGTGTGAATATATATATACATATATATATATATATATATATATATACACACAAAAATTAATGCGTTAAAAAAATTAACGCATTTTGATCGCACTAATTTTTGCACCGCGGAACGTTTCTCACTGGATGAGTTTCAGGGGTACCGATTATACTGGAGCACCAAGCGTTGGTTGGCCCCGTGGATGGGAAATTTTGTTTTAAAAAGAGGACGGATGGCAGCGTAGACAAGAGCACGGTTGTGAGCAAATTATGCAAGAAGGAGTTTGCGTATCACAGCAGCATATCAAGCCTCAGATATCACCTAAATGCTAAGCTTATAGCAGCTAGCTTCTCACTGTTCTCAGGTCAAATATTTATATGCAATTAAAATGCGATTAATTTCGATTAATTAATTACAAAGCCTCTGATTAATTTGATTATTTTTTTTAACCGAGTCTCGGCCCTAATATATATATATATATATATATACATAGATAGATAGATATAGATATATATATATATACATATATAGATAGATAGATAGATAGATAGATAGATATAGATTACTCTATGATTTCTATTGTTGTTTATATTTACAGTGTTTGCAAAATACCTTTCACACATCACATATATCATATATCGTCAGCCTCATAGCATAATTGCCTAAATCATATTTCAGTGTTTTTGGAAAACAAGAAAAAACACAATTTTTAGAAAACATATTTTCTCTTGCATACAAATGCAAACATCCATCCTTCCATCCATTTTCTACCACTTATCCGGGGCCGGGTCGCGGGGGCAGCTGCCTGAGCAGGGACGCCCAGACTTCCCTCACCCCGGACACTTCCTCTAGCTCCTCCGGGAGGATCCCAAGGCGTGCCCAGGCCAGCCGAGTGACATAGTCACTCCAGCATGTCCTGGGTCTTCCTCGGGGTCTCCTCCCAGTGGGGCATGCCAGGAACACCTCACGTGGAAGGCGTCCTGGGGGCATCCGATAGAGATGCCTGAGCCACCTCAGCTGGCTCCTCTCGATGTGGAGGAGCAGTGGCTCTACTCCGAGCTCCTCCCGGGTGACAGAGCTCCTCACCCTATCACTAAGGGAGGACCCCACCACCCTGCGGATAAAACTCATTACAACCCAAAGTTCATGACCATAGATGAGGGTAGGAACGTAGATTGACCGGTAAATCGAGAGCTTCGCCTTTCAGCTCAGCTCTCTCTTCACCACGACAGACCGATACAACGACCATATTACTGCGGCCGATGCACTGATCCGCCTGTCAATCTCACGCTCCATCCTTCCCTCACTCGTGAACAAGACCCCAAGATACTTAAACTCCTCCACTTGAGGCAAGAACTCTCCCCCAACCCGGAGGGAGCAAGCCATCTTTTTCCGGTCGAGAACCATGGCCTCAGACTTGGAGGTGCTGATTTTCATCCCAGCTGCTTCACAGTTGGCTGCAAACCGCCCCAGGACATGCTGGAGGTCCTGGCTCGACAGAGCCAACAAGACAACATCTTCCGCAAAAAGCAGAGATGGAATCCAGTGGCTCCCAAACCAGACCCCCTCTGGCCCCTGACTGTGCCTAGAAATTCTGTCCATAAAAATAATGAACAGAACCGGTGACAAAGGGCAGCCCTGCCGGAGTCCAACATGCACGGGGAAAAGGTCTGACTTACTGCCGGCAATGCGAACCAAGCTCCTGCTCCGGTCATACAGGGACCGTACAGCCCTTCAGCAGAGGGCCTCCGACCCTGTACATCCGGAGCACCTCCCACAGAATGCCACGAGGGACATGGTCAAATGCCTTCTCCAAGTCCACAAATCACATGTGGACTGGTTGGGCAAACTCCCATGTACCCTCGAGCACCCTGTGGAGGGTATAGAGTGACCAGGGTGACCAATCACGAGTGATTTTGCTTGTTTTTAAGTAGTGGTTTCATCCAATACTGAGTGAGGATATTCAAGCCAGCCCACACATACTCTGGCCAGGCATGGTTTCGCTGCTATTCATATGCAAATTAGAGCCGTTCGCACCTCTGGGAGCTCCACATACATCATGGTTCGTTTCCGACAATTTGTGGCACAGTGAACGCGGCGTTTGCAGGCTGTAAATTGTCGTTAACTGCCGAAAATTAGGGAGATTGTCGGGCGTTTACGGGGACGAAAATCCCACTTTTCATGCAGTGCTAGCTCCTCTGCTCTACAGATGAGGGGAAGCAGAGACCCACACTTCCTCTTTCTGTGTGCAAAGTTTGTTTTGATTTGCCACAATGGGGCAGAGAGCTAGTGCTCCAGGATTCATTAAATACTTCATTTAAATGAATAAGCCTTAATGTGTAATATATAGATTACCTTGCTATTTTGCGGTACACTTTGTTTCTCGCTGAACTACATCCAAGGCTCACTGCGCAAAAGGAAGCATGCATCTACGCATGAGTAGATGCATGAGTGAGACCACAGGCTCACCAACAATTAGAGTTGTATTAAAAAATCAATACTCAAATACTAATCGATACTAAATATTAGTATCGGATTACATACTCATTTGCAACAGTATCGATACCAACAGTGCCGTTTTCACCTCCTCCACTTGACACACAACTACACACAGCACTGCAGCAGACAGACAGGCACACAGCCTCTCCCCTCACTAGCAGCTGAACACTGAGCTGGCTAAACATGGCAAGTCAAGGTTTCACCCTGTGTATTTCAGGCCTGGGCCTAATTATAATGTTTTAACACAAGTCAGAGCGCTAGTTGCGTGCACAACAGTAAAACCTCAACAATTTCACAAGTGTTTCAGTGAAAAGCATTGACTGCTTACTTACCTTGTGTTATAGAGGAGGTGCAGACAAACCTTGGTGTACAGGCTTTAGTGTTGTTCTGTTTAAACAGATATTGTTTTCATAAGTTAATGAACTAATATTTCCATGGTGAAATTTTTTTAAATTAACACATTACAATGATATCATATTTACAAAAATAACCACCCCAACTTCCTTCCAAGGAAAAAAACACTGTACAATTAGTGTCATTTGTTTCATATGAATATATACATTAAATGGAACTAGAATTCATAAAACTCCTCCTCTGAACCGCCACCTTACCTTGGTGGAGGGGTTTGAGTGCCCAAAGGATCCTAGGAGCTATGTTGTCCGTGGCTTAATGCTCGTGGTAGGGTCTCCCAAGGCAAACAGGTCCGAGGTGACGGGTCAGACTAAGAGCGGTTCCAATGCCCCTGATGAGTATGAAAACAAGGTTGTTCATGTCGCCCAGAATGGCGTTCCCGGGGCCCCACCCTGGAGCCAGGCCTAGGGTTGGGGCTCACAGGCGAGCGCCTGGTGGCCGGGTCTTAGCCTACGGGACCCGGCCAGGCTCAGCCCGAAAGAGTGACGTGGGCCCACCTTCCAGTAGGTTCACCACGAGCAGGAGGGTTCAGAAGGGGCCGGTGCCATGTGATTTGGGTGGTGGTCGTGGGCAGGGGCCCGGCGACCCAATCCTTGGACGGTGACTCTGGCCATGGGGACATGGAATGTCACCTCGCTGGGGGGGAAGGAGCCTGAGCTAGTTGGGCGGTCTCGGCTAGAGATAGTTGGGCTCACCTCCACGCACAGTCTGGGCTCTGGAACCCAACTCCTTGAGAGAGGCTGGACTCTCTTCCACTCTGGAGTTGCCCGCGGTGAGAGGTGGCGAGCTGGTGTGGGCTTGCTTATAGCTCCCCAGCTCATCCGCCATGTGTTGGAGTTTTCCCCAGTGAATGAGAGGGTCGTTTCCCTGCGCCTTCGGGTCGGGGATAGGTCTCTCACTGTTGTTTTGGCTTACGGACCGAACGGCAGTGCAGAGTACCCGGCCTTCTTGGAGTCCCTGGGAGGGGTACTGGAGAGTGCTCCAACCGGGGACTCCATCGTTCTACTGGGGGACTTCAACACTCACGTGGGCAGCGACAGTCTTACCTGGAGGGGGTAATTGGGAAGCTCCTCAGTGGCAAAACACCGGGGGTGGATGAGATCTGAGATCGGGCGCCCTGAGTACCTCAAGTCTCTGGATGTTGTGGGGCTGTCTTGGCTGACACATCTCTGCAGCATCACATGGCAGTCGGGGCCAGTGCCTCTGGACTGGCAGACCGGGGTGGTGGTCCCGCTATTCAAAAAGGGGGACTGGAGGGTGTGTTCCAACTATTGGGGATCACACTCCTCAGCCTCCCTGGGAAAGTCTACTCCAGGGTACTGGAGAGGAGAATTCGGCAGATAGTCGAACCTCGGATTCAGGAGGAACAATGCGGTTTTCGTCCTGGCCTTGAAACACTGGTCCAGCTCTATACCCTCCGCAGGGTGCTCGAGGGTTCATAGGAGTTTGCCCAGCCGTGTCCCCCGTGGCATTCTGTGGGAGGTGCTCCGGGAGTACGGGGTCGGAGGCCCTCTGTTAAGGGCTGTACGGTCCCTGTACGACCGGAGCAGGAGTCTGGTTCGCATTGCCGGCAGTAAGTCAGACCTGTTCCCGGTGCATGTTGGCCTCTGGCAGGGCTGCCCTTTGTCACAGGTTCTGTTCATTATTTTTATGGACAGAATATCTAGGCGCAGTCAGGGGCCGGACGGGGTCTGGTTTGGGAGCCACTGGATCCCATCTCTGCTTTTTACAACGATGTTGTCTTGTTGGCTCCGTCGAGCCAGGACCTCCAGCATGTTCTGGGGCGGTTTGCAGCCGAGTGTGAAGCAGCTGGGATGAAAATCAGAACCTCCAAGTCTGAGGCCATGGTTCTCGACCAGAAAAAGGTGGCTTGCTCCCTCCGGATTGGGGGAGGGTCCTTGCCTCAAGTGGAGGAGTTCAAGTATCTTGGGGTCTTGTTCACGAGTGAGGGAAGGATGGAGTGTGAGATTGACAGGCGGATCGGTGCAGCGGCAGGTGTTCCTGGCATGTCCCGCCGGGAGGAGACCCCGAGGAAGCCCAGGACACGCTGGAGTGACTACGTAACCCGGCTGGCCTGGGAACGCCTTGGGATCCTCCCGGAGGAGCTGGAGGAAGTGTCCAGGGTGAGGGAAGTCTGGGCGTCCCTGCTCAGACAGCTGCCCCCGCGACCCGGCCCCGGATAAGCAGAAGAAAATGGATGGATGGATGGAGAATTCATTAAAGTTCAACATAATCTTGCAATATTATAAATAAATAAAAAAGTTGTAACTGATAATTACAACTTTTGGGAGGCACTTCCTAGCATGCTGCTATGTAATGCAGTAATGTAACCCATTACTGTCCAAAATTCAGTAATTACATTACAGTTACTAATCAGTCAATTATCTCGTTACTTGCTTACATAATGTCAGCCATTCCAGCTGGCCAGACTGTAGCAGTGTTGTGCCGAAAAGAGACTGCTTGCCAAAAGCAGACTGCACCAGACGTGAACCAACATCACGTACTGTATGCATATAGTTGTGATTGTACCACAGTTTCATATTCATGTACTTTATACAGGCTAGAGGTAAGGTAAAGAAAGTGAGCTCAAAGGAAGTGAGACTATTAGCACAATGTGCCTAGGGAAATGCTTTGTCTGTGCAATAAATTATTACTGGATATAGAAATTATTCTGACTCTGGTTTTTATCTGGTGACCTCTACAGTAACTCCTGAAAATGATGTCTATGTCACCCTTTGCAATCCTGAGTTAGAGGGTGCAGTCTTATTTTGGCAAGCAGTCTCTTTTCGGCACAACACAGGTACCAAAAGCAGAGAAGAACAGGCTAGTAGCCGATATGTGGACATGTGTATGATTTAACATTATATTGACTAGCAATAATGTGATAGTGCACCTCAGGCCATGTTGCAGAGAAACGCAAGTAATGTAACGAGTAGTGTAACGAGTTCTACGGGGCGTAATTAAGTAAAGTAATGCATTACTTCTAATCTAAAGTAACGAGTAATGTGTAGTGCATTACTTTTTTGGGTAACGACCCCAGCACTGTGTCCGTTTCTCCGTCCCTCCGTCTGTTTCAAAGTGTCTCTGCTTTCGATACGTTACAGTGACGTCATTGTGTTTTGAATATCCCCGCCTTTTCCCCTCCCAATCACCTGCAACTATCTTGACTTTTGAACTTTGAGTGAGCAGTCAGTCAAAACTTATGGTCAAAACAAGACACTCTGGCGTTCTGTACTGCTATTTGTAATTTGTAATTATATTATAATATATAATTTATATACTAACAATATACATGCAATAGGATACAAATTCGAAATTGTTATATAATATAAATTATTAATATAATAATACATAACAGAAATTAATAGTACTGTGTAAAATACACATGTATTATATTGTATTTATTCAAATATATTTAAGGTTTTTGAACTGTAGTGATTATGACTAAAACACAACACAGCACACATTTTCTTCAAGATATGATCACCACTTGCCACAATGTGATCTTTTTTGCACAGTTTTACTTCAGGGATATCTGCAAATGTCTGAACATTTTTATTTAGACATGTGTGAAGGTGTCAAAACTGTTCTTGTGAAAGAGGCAAACATGTTTGCATGTTGTATCCTTTTATTCATCCATACAGTTTGAATATTGTTACTTTCATAAACTTTCATAAACTTGCAAAAGATTGCAGTATTGCAGTTTCTACGAGAGTATGTTTTTGTACACCCAATCTCTTAAAAGACTAACTGTCTCAGTAGCTACATATATATTTTTGAAAGTGTATCGGCTGTGTATAAACTGTCACAATTATTGCATTGATAGATGCAAGTATATTTAAGAGAGCTTTTGCTTGTGGGTTGACTAATTGAGCTGTGGATTGGCTGAGGTCATGCACTGAGAGTTTATGTTCAGGCTATTTGAAAGGCTCATACAGTGCTTAAATGGGCATGGTTGGTCATACTTGTCTCAGTACTTTTTACCCCTCTTCGAATAATGGCTAAGTATAAGTCCTTCTCTACTGGTAGGTGTTGGCAGACTTGCATGTCTTGCATTCAAAGATACTGGCGAGGATGTTTGAGAGCAATTTAAACACAAACACACATAATACATATGAGACCACAGTGAATATGCTGAAATACATTAGCTCACTTTAGGTTTTGAAGAATAATGTGGTGCAGACTCTAGATGGCAAAATACACGTATACATAAAATATCCCCCTGAAGAAGAATGTCGGATATATATATATAGGATAGTTGCTTTGTATGAGACAATACCTTGATAATAATGTGATAATTAATGACTGGTAATTTTATTATTTTATACGTTATACGGGGCACCACCCTCCGATATTTAATTTTACTGGAATAGGCCGTAGGGAGCTATTCCAAACATCTAACTACCCAAGTTGGCTTGGACAGTTAGAGTATCAATTTAATCAGTCTCTTAAATTTCAAATTTATATTTGATCTCCTATTCTGAAGCAGTGAATTCTGTCCACGATCCCATCGATTTCCCACATCAAATTAAACGTGCACCGACAACGACATAAGATTATATATATTTATTAACTAAATAAAGCAGGGTGAATAATATGGGATAATAATGCAAACGGGTAACAACAAATGACAGAAAATGTGAAGATTGTGGGAGTGAATTATTGAACAGCTGATTTCTAACCGATGGTGGATTTCAGTGTAACGATCCGTTACTTCATAAAATCACGGGAGTAATCTATCTATTCTAACGGGACGCTATGCGAAATTTCCTTTAGTTTATAAGGTGGAAGTCGAAGCTTTATAGACACCAACTCTGATCTTTGTGACTCCAGCTGTGTGCAGAGATTTCAGCCTACTGGTTTGTAGCAGAAGGTCCACGGAGCGTCCCTCTGGTCCTGTGGCTGCAAATGCGGCAGCTGTTTGGTCGCAGGCTGGTGACGCAGCGGCTTCCCCGATGACGTAGTTCACCGGCCCAACGGGATTTCCGTTTGAGTGCGCAGCGGGCGGTCGGGCTTGGCTGGATGTCGACTTCTTTAGTCAGCTGGAGAGGCTATCCCGGTTTCTTGAACAGTTCAGTTTCTGTACCGGATTTTGATGTATGCACAGCGTCTTAAATCAGAGTCTCTTTGGAGTGGTGATGATTCAACTGCGACTCCTTAACGGATTTAACTTCTCGTCAAAAATAACTGGAGGATGCAACGCTGGCCGGGCGTGACGTCCTTAGTTACTAGTTACGGAAATAAACAAAAATGGCTTCTTCTGAGTTTAACACGATATTTTAACAATATAAAAAGGAAAACTGAATTAATTTCGTCCTTGCTTATTCTCAAAATAACGTCACGTCACTTGAAGGAAAGCCGTATAATTAGTTTAAATCTCCGGAGATTACAAAGTCTCGGAGCCTCAAAACTGAATAAAACTATCCTTCTGAAAGTTTTAAGATCGCGATTGACTGTTCACCTAAATCCACCATGAGTTTTCACATAAAACATTTGGTTACATGATCAAAAAGAAATAAACGAAACTGCTTAATAGGCAAAAGGAATTATCAGTTAAAATACATGCAACACACAGATACATAACCTCCGCCAGCATTGATGGCTCGAACCTGTTTCAAATAGTGCTGACTTATACTTCAAAACATATGTTGGAGGTAAAAGAAAGTATAGATAAACATAAATTGTGGATTACATTACTTAAGAAAGTCCTCTGGGAACTATACCAAAACTTACCAGGAGATGGCACTGTGGCTACATCAGACACTTCAGATGGTAAAATCATCAGATGGTTAGGATTACATCAGGAAGATAAGTTATATATCAAAATGTAGATCTGGTCCTGCTGTGGAAGAATATATTGTTAAAGGAAGGATAAGGCTACGTCTTGGCATCTTTCTTGGATTAGGAAAAATATCAGGACTCTCTCCACTTCTCTTGATAGTATGGAGATGTTTATGGTTCTCTTTTATGACTATTGATTTCACAGTAACATGGGACAGTCCGAGGCTGGAGGGTATCCTAACACACGGCTCTTGTTCTCGGACAGGACGTTGCTTCTAATTACCTTTAAATAATGTTTATATTAAGTACACCACAGACAGTAATGGGAAAAGCCTTTAAAAACACTGGATAGTTGCTTTCAATTACTATCAAATAATGTTTATATGAGGTAAAACCCATAACATTAATGGTAAAAACCTGTAGATACATTGGGTAGTTGCTTATAAATACCGTCGTATTATGTTTATTTAAAGTAATAACTTTTTAAATAATTTTCTGTAAGCTATTACCACATGATCGTATTTTTTTGTACAGTGGAAAACCAATGTTTAATAAAAATCTACTGTCAATAGATTGGATAATCACATAAAAGAACAGCCTGAAGTTGTCAAGACCCTATTAATGGGTTTTAAAGAGGGGTAATTTTAATGTAATTTTACATAATTTTTTTGTGTTTTACATCCAGAAATCTGTACTTTTATAAAGAGTCCTTGTGGATGGATTGGATAATCCTATGAATTTACAAAAGAATGCTGTATAAGAAAGTCTTTATTTAAATTGGGTAATTTTAAACAGTTCTTTCCTTTTCTTTTGCAGATTTTTACATTTCTTTAAACATTCTAGACCTGTTTTATAATAAGACTATTTTTCTGTTTTACAGCAGCTGTACTGTAGAAATGCTGAGAATGCCTACAGTAAATGTCTGTATTTAAAAAAAAATCTCTGTAGAATAACTAAAACTTTTATTACTGTAATTTGACAGTAACAGTTGCGCAACTGTTGCTGCCAGACTTTTTATCGTTTTTTTACGTTTTGTTTTTTTTACATTGTTTTACATTAAATTTAAACTGTGAAAAAAACAAAAAGTTGTCCCAATTTTACATTCAGCAATAGAATGTGTAATTTTTGTATTTTTACGTAGAATTAAATGCAATTTCACATTCAAGAAAATAAAGCGATTGAATAATCCTGTAAAAATAATCCCATAATTCCCATAATCCCATAATTATCTGTTATAATAATTTACAGATTACCACTTTTATTTTATGATAAATATTTGTAATAAAAGTAATTTGTTATATTTTTATGGCATTTACATTAAGTTTAGAAAAACAAAAAAAAAACTGTAAAATTATACAGTAAATTTCTGTGAAAAAAACTTTTTTTTTTTTTACAGTGTATAGAAGTGAGCTTCTGAAGAACTTGTGGTTGGGAATATTGGCTCTTAAAGAGCTGATGCTAAATGCACCTTGCTGGCTGTAAACTACAATAATGTAGGAATAATGTAGAATATTTTTAGGTTTGTTGAAAAGTTAATGCAGAATTGCAATGCTGGCTTGAATTTTTGCCTAAAAGCAGCTGATGGAGTATGAAGATACTTTACGGTGGGGATGAGTCGAATACTGTGGCTTACTCTGAATGTGACTGAAAAGTTAAATAGATCTCACAATGTATGACAGATTGGCAATATTTAAATATTGAAAAGGAGTTTCTGGCTTGAATTATTGATGTGGAGACAATGTAAATGGTAAAACGGCTGGAAAAACGGCTAAACTCTTGATCTCCTCTGTTGCCAAGGTAAACCACCGCTAAGTTACCAAGCCCCTCTGTTGCCATGGTTACTCAGTGACGCTTACTAAGTGCCTAGCCTAACAGCCTGTTGTCAGTGAGAAGGAAACTAACCAAATGGTGAATTATGTCTGCTCGGTCCACGACAATGTCCTATTTTGAAAAGTTTAAATGGGATTTTGAGAGATGAAATATACCTGAAATGTAGACAAGATGTGGGGACATTTCAAAGTTTGAATGGATTAAAAATGATTCTGATTCCAGAACTTGTAACAGGACAGCTGACATCAGATGGCATTGACACTTCTATGTAATTATTCATGGAAGTGAACTTCCTGTTAGCGGTCAACTGAAGTCAGTTGTGTGTTCTGCTTGTGTCCTTGTCACCATCAACAGCATAAGGCGGTGCCTGCAACTCAATCAGGTTGCATAAGTAGTCCAGCTCCTCCAGGATGAGACATCCATACATGCGGTAGCAAAAAGGTTTGCTGTGTCTCCCTGCAGTCTTAGGAGCATGGAGGAGATATCAGGGCACCGGCCAATACATTAGGAGAGCCGGGCAGGGCTGAAGAAAGGGATCAGTCCACAAGCAGAGAAATGTGACAGGCATGATAGAATCTGGAGACGCTGTGGTGATGCCTGTAACATCATCTAGCATGATAGCATTTTTTTTGGGGGGGGGGGCCTTTTACGGCTTTATTTGGTACGGCATCTTGAGAGATGATAGGGAACAGGATGAGAGAGAAGGGGGATTACATGCAGCAAAGGGTCGCATTGATTTTGGGTTGATGATTTTGGTTTCCACCGACCATTACGTCATTTTGTTCGCAACAAATTATACAATACAATCAGTAAAGATTTTACAAATTGAAGAATTAATTGAAGAGCCCACATAGGAACTAATCAACCAGGAAGTGGCAGGTACATTTTGACATGTTCCAATTATTTATCTAAGTTAAATATGTCTGTTTTTCAACTTGATAGTCTAAGCTTAAATAGACAAATATTCAAGCGACTGTGTGAGATGAAAACAAATTAAATCCTTTAATTAAGCTTAATGAACGGCTTTAGGTTAATTACATTGACATGTGATATCACTGAAATGACAACAGCGAACATATTACTGTGTTGTATTTATTAATTCATTATCATTCATTTAATTAATTAAATTTTTCAAAATTCTAATTCCAAATTATTTTTACAGTGGGGAGATTTGAGCCTGTAATGCCCGAAGCATACCTCATTTGCCACTCATTGCTCAATACTTGGTGTACATGTCACAGCTTGCTTAGTCCCCTCACCATCTCTCTTACATGCTTGTGTTCATTCTTTTCTTTGATAGAACAAAAAAAATGTGTTCTGGCATCTTACGTTAAATTGCGTACGATTTACACTAGAATCTTTGAACAATGGCAGTGGCAAACCATTGACCTTTGTCGAGCATAACAAAAGGGAGCATTTAAGAAGCTGATTTTTGATTTATCACAACTACCAAAAGTAATGTTAAGATTTACAATGTGGGTATATATAAAACCAGCACTTTAGGAGGATTTACAGCTAATCTAAGTCTGAGGTAATAGGAAAAAAAGAGAATTAACAAATAAAGTCATATAAAACACCAGACCAAACACAACTAATATATTGACCCTATATTGAAGAGATATCATTCTGAATTACATTAAGAGCACATATGTGAATAGTATTATGTTCACTATTTGTTGTAATACACACCACTGGCACTGTGTTGTTGAATGTAATATTATGATAGTAGTAATTATGGCCTGGCACAATATTTCTTCCATCTGATGTGTATGTTTGAATTATAAACACATCACAATGGGATTCATTCTTCCAAGTTCTTAAATGCTTCCCTAGAGATAGTCTAAAAACCATAGTTGGCTAGGAACCTGCCCAAGTGAAAAACCTCATTATTGACTGGCGGTGTGAGGACACTCTTGTTTGATCTCCCACCGCTGAATAGATTATTAAAACAGTTGATGGAGGGATTTTTTTCCCCCTCCCATGCCATTAAAGGAGGAAATTCTGGCAGATAGATATGTGTGATTCATATCTGGGAGAGGCTTCACACACGCAAACACACATGCATACACACGCACACACTTCCTCAAACCTGGAAGCTGACTGTTGTTTTGTGAGTGGCGGCAGCAACATCAAACATTACAGTAAATTAATGGAAAACTCGGCCCCCCTTCCCCCAAAGTTTAGTCAAACTCCAAAGTTTCATCCAGCTCAAGAAGACTGATTTGAAATTAAAGAGGCAGAACTGGATGCGGAGGCGTGTTGTAGGGGATGGCTGTCAGACGAACATATGGCTAGTGACTGAGTGGCTAACCAGTGGCCATATGCAATCATCTAATCATGTTTATGGCCATCAAAAAGCTGCGGATGATGATTGGCTCATCTGTAAAGCTGTCTGGCATTTATATTTAAAGCATACACCTGAGCATGTGCCTTTGTCTCTTAGCAATCTGCTGAGATTACTCCCATGTGTCCTGTCTGATAACATTCAAAATCACTCCTGTCTTGTCTTTTGATGCATTTTTTGCAAGGTTGTGCAAATACGGGAGAAAACAGTAGGACGTAGGAAGATTCATCAGTCCATTTTGGTCTATTCATTACTTACCCCAGTCCTACCCATCTTTTCAGTCAAGGATAATAGCCCTGGAGATGCAAGTTGTCTTCATCTAAGGCAGGCTGATGGAAAGGAAAGGAAAGGAAAGGAAAGGAAAGGAAAGGAAAGGAAAGGAAAGGAAAGGAGATCACATCAACATAGACATACAATTCCTTATTTTTTCCTCCTCTTTCTGTCCAGTGTCCATTGCTTTACCTTGCCAGCACCTGAAGTAATTTTTAGTGGGCTGTGTTCGCCAGCCCACTATGGACACCTCTATAGCAAAGCTATAGGTGTCCATAGTGGGCACTATTATTATTCCTCGCGCCTCTTTTTCTAATTAGTGGGCTGTGCTCGCCAGCCCACTATTGTTATTCCTCGCGCCTCTTTAGTGGGCTGTGCTTGTTATTGTTATTCCTGGCGCCTCTTCTTCTTAATCCCCCCTCCGCCAAATTTCGGTCGCTAACTTGTCCCACACCGTTGGTCGCACACAAACAAAAAATATATCAAAACGTGCACCTCGATCTGACTCGGTATGCTATCATTCAGTTTTCCAGAATATTAATTTTTCGCGACTTATGTCGCGAAAAACTGCGAGGAATTTCCCATAAGGAATGAATGGGACGAAGTCAAAAAAGTCGCAAATCTTCGACGTTTTTCAAAGACCTCCTGCTCCAGCATACATTGACCTAGATACACCATTCAAACTTTAAAATGTAGGCACAAGTCCTGGCTATTTGAGTTGTATTTGTTTTTGAACACTGACCCTTTAACGATGATGAGTGATTTTGGAAAAATTCAGGGTTTTCAATGAGTGTGTATGACGGAATGTTCGTGCAGCAGAGTGCAGGGGCCAACTGACAGAGTGGGAGCGGCTCAAACATTTTCTCAGAATTTTTTTTCTTTCCGTGACGATCCCGGCCACAAAAACAGTGATATTTACCAGAGTTGTAGCCACACTTGTCTTCTTTCTCCCAATGTGTCCACTCTATCGGTGGCATTTACGGTTTTTGAATTAACTGCCTCAAACCGACAAGAGTAGCTCTCAACTGCTCCATTCACTCCAATGTAAATCTGGAAGAGGATTTTCAAAACTGCACCCTTTTTTAACCCGCTCTTATTTCCACATTTCTGAAACTAGGACCACAAAACTTGATGAGTGTGTTCTTTAAGGCCTTTTCCACGTGATGATGTTGTTGTTGTGAAATTTTGCCGATATCATGTTTGGTTTTGGATAAATAGCACTCGTTTGATGGCCTACATGTGAGGCTGAAATCACTCTGAAACCAGCTGTCTCAGCCACAGTTGCTAAGGCTGTTCGACAACAATCCCCATAGCAGCCAGGATCAGCTGGGCCAACAGAGGGAGTGCCAGACACAGACACACACAGACAGACAGACACACACAGAGATAGACACACACAGACAGACACACACACACAGAGACACACAAAGACAGACACACACAGAGAGAGACACACACAGACAGACACACACAGAGAACACACAGACAGACACACACACAGACAGACACACACACAGACACACACAGACAGACAAACACACAAATACAGACACACACAGATCATTAATCAGTTTTCCCGAATATTCATGTTTTTAGCTTTCATAGTTTTTTTCGTCACGGGGCAAAGCGCACAGCCCACTCTCGCGATTCCCGGCGGGGAATTGTCTAGTTAATGGGCTGTGCTCGCCAGCCCACTATGGACACCTCTGTAGCAAAGCTATAGGCCACTATTGTTATTTCTCGCGCCTCTTCTTATTAGTGGGCTGTGCTCGCCAGCCCACTATGGACACCTCTATAGTAAAGCCATAGGTGTCCATAGTGGGCTGTGCGAAGCCCACTATGGTATGGTATGACCATAAAAAAGCCAAAAAAACAAAATGAAAATGTAACCTAAAAAAATGTTAAATGCTACACTCTAACAAATTATGTGCTGGCTCAACGTAAAAAAATTGATGTAACAATTTGCATGGATATTTTTAAGTTATTTCAACTTAGCCAGTATTGAGTACATGCCACACAACTTCTTTGGTTAGGCCAACTCAGTTACTTTAGTACAAGCAACATGATTTGCCTTGTTCTCTACAAGCTTATTTAAGTTGAACCAACTTAATTTTAATTGTGTTAAAATTACTCCTTTTAGTTATTCTAACTTATTTCTTTTCATTTCATTCTACTCAGAAATGTCCATGCAAATTGTTACCTTAATTCTTTTTAGTACAAGAACTTATTTATCTAAGTCAGAATAAATCACACATAGAAATTTCACTTTTATGATCTAACTGTTTATTCAAACACCAGTCAGCATCTCACTTAGTAACAGGACTGAGTGTTGAGTGAAATGTTAACAGTACACAAAAATGTAGCCATCATAAAATAAGTCAGGAAACTTACAACATAAAATAGCACTGTAAAACTGTCTCAGAAAGATTGAACATTTTTACAGTCATTATCTTCAGCATCTTCACTCACTGCACCCTCACAGGATTGCCCCCTCTTCAAAAGCTCAGGCTTGAAGTCATCAATAGTGTGAAGAGTGTGTTTGCGGCTCCTATGGGAAGCAAATGTTCCATAAATGTTTGTTTTGAAAGGACAATAAAACACAACAAATAGTTTCCTTTTTCTTTAAATGACGGCCAATATGCTCAAAGTATTCTCTTGCTGTGGAGATAGTGCTTAAGGGGCAACATGGACACTTAAATGACAGTACAGTGGACAATGTCACTGTATCACGGGTGGAGTGACGGGTGGGTTCGCAGGCTGCCCCATGTTTTAAATGAGCAAGCACTCCCAATAAAGACAAGGGTGAGATTCTCCACCATGACCATGTCTAAGTTTATAATGCTTTAACAGATCTGTCTTTCTTGGTGTTTCAAATCTGCAAATTTCACAGGCCCACTTTGTTTTAAAAACTAGCGGTTCTGTTTAAATCACTTTAATTTAGGTCATTCAGAAGGCTGTGGTGCCTACAATTTGTGTATATAACAGTACATTTTTTTAAAAGTATTTTCGACATTTCAAGAAAAAAAAAAAAACAAGAGAAAATGCATGCAAACTGCCGCAGAGAAATGGGCAGTGGGCAGTTGCACACTCCTGCTGTTATACCAACTAGCTTCATTATGGTATGACCACTCCTGTGGCGTCTCAACAATATTTGCTTCGTCAACACGGTTTTTAGACTGCACTTGCTGCTGCAATGGCTGACTAACAAACCGAATGTGTGCTCAGTCACCTGTAACGGCCTAGCTATGAAGCTATTGCTGCTCAAACGTTCAACACGACTACAAATTTTAAATACATTTGAAAGAAACATTAACATTGAAAGTTAAAACTACGGAAAACCAGTGCCAATTAACACCTGCCACCATAAAACAAAACCTAACAAACACTAATGTTAGATTAAATTACTACCATTACTGCTAGCTTACACATTACCACTGCTGACCGAGAAAAAGCATCTAGTGTTGTGTAAAACGATTTCTTGTACTGTCTGCTGATGCAGTTATTAGCTGTTGTGAATAAAACGAGTCAAAATGGTACTTACCAAGCCATAAAGTTTGCAAACTGTGTTTTTCCTTCTCTGTGCTCTGCTAAGTCCTGTCTTCCAACCTTATGCTTCCAACAGGCGTGCCGCATGGTCTGTTCGCGCTAAACATGTTCGAGCAGGTCAACCTTGTACTTAGCTTTTAACAAACACGGACACAGATTTTTAAGTTGTGTTAACTGAATACACCTCTGTGTTAAGTTAAGGCAGAAATGTCTGTTGAAAATTCATGTATTATTGAGTTAAGACTATTGTATTTATTTCAATTTAGACCAACTTATCAAATTAAGTTATAAACTCATTATAATGTATACACATAACAAACTTGTTTTTTTATGCAGAAAAAGCTCTTGATTTTGAGCTATACTTACTAACCCCATGAATAATTTCTTAGAGTGTACATAGTGTCACCCTCTTCTTTGACTGGGCTGATGAAGTGGCCCAAGAAGTGTTCACACCATAATCCATACACATGGATGAAAAATATATTACAGAGAATGAATGATAGCTAGATTGTATGATTTAAGAGTAAAGGGCAGGGAGGTTGAGGCAGAGTAGGTTGCTAGAAATCAAAAAAGGATGAATAAATAAAATATTGCTTTCCCTACTGGCTGGTCAACCTATGTAAGGAGTGGGGGTTCATGGGATATATACAGCTGCAAAGAACAGGCCTGAGGACATCCTGTTTTACCAGGCCAGAGTGGGTGATGTTAAAGGCCTGCAGGCCTTGCCACAATGGGACAGAGTTCAAATATATCTGACAGGTAGAAGAGCACCATGACATACATTCATATTTTAGAAAGACAACTCTCTCTTGCTTTGCCTGTAGCTCCTCAATAATGGCAGGAAGTGAGTCATCTCCAGTGTTGGTTGCCATGGAGAACATCCCAGTGCAGCTTTCAGATACTAGAGAAGAGCCAGCCCCGACTCTGCTGCCTTTCTTACAAATTAGCCATGATTAACACACTAACTCAGGGGCTGATTTTTCTGGGCAAACATTTTAATTAGAAGTGTTCCCTCTGCCGTTTGCATCCTGACGCGCCATTTAGAGTCAATTTACTTCTCCATCTTCGAAGAGGATAATGCAGGAAAGAGGGCCAGATGGTAACATGCAAACATGAGGAATAAACACACAAAGTAATTCAGACAAGTCTGTACCTTGTTGTAGAAGAGAGACAGCAGCTTCCTGTGGGGCAGGACTGATGGGGTCACATGACCTGGAAAGAGATTCTGGCCTCTGCTTCTGGTTGACTTTCTCAGATGGACACCTCGATCATAATCCAGTATACTTACAAATAAGGCCAAGATGATTTGAGACTGAGTTTGTTCAAGTTCATAATTCACCTGGATTTGCAATATTGGCATCCAACAGAGAAATTGGGATGTGGTTCCTTCGTCAGGCTCCAAAAAAACAATCGGCTCTCATTTGCACGTTGTGGAGGACAATAAATGTTTCTAAATTATATCATCATGCAGACCACATTTCGCCTGCCAATGAGGTATGACTTTCGGAAACTACCCTTCATTAACCAATACTGTCACTCTTTTAACCTTCAACTTAACACATTACTAAAATGATTATACAACCTTGTGTTTTGTCACACGCTAAAACTCCTATTGGGAAGACAAGTTGATTTTTAAGCCTCATTCCCATCTCTTCAAATACTGACCCTTCGGGTTCGCAGCCAGCACGACAGACAATCTCAATGCGTCAGTATTCGACGAGAT